>CM060705.1:3071112-3671112 GCA_030686995.1 Artemisia argyi
GGAAAATGGGCTGATTTGAAGAAAAAGTGTGGATTTCAGAAAGACAAGAACATGACTATTGAGTTAACATATCTTTGTTCACATCCAACATATGTTGCTTTTTTTAAATTGTATTAGTATTTTCAATATCATGAAAACTTCTGTTAAATGTTTCGTTGCTTTGAACTTTTTAATTTAGTAACTCTTTGCTTTTGTATTGTAATTAGAACTATATATTAATGATTTTGAACTATGCATTTTGTATTGTAATTAGAAAAATTTATCATTTATTTTCACATGTGAAAAAGAAACTAAGATTTTTAATCTTGATTTTCAACTATGCATTAGATTTAATTATTTACTTTCACATGTGATAAAACAAAATTATAATTTTCAACTATGAACTTCTTCTTGTAATTGGGCAATTTTATAATTTAATTTCACGTGTTAAAAATTTTAAAAAATAAAAACAAAAATAATACTTATATTATGTTCTTCACAATTGAAAATATTAAAGATAAAAAATTATTATAAAAGTATCTTTACTAAAAGTTATACACATATGAAAAAGTTTTCATATGTCAAAATTTAAAGAAACAATTTCACATGTGAAAAAAAAAATTTTAATTCAAATTTTTCAAAAATAATAAATTTTCATCACATATAAAAAAAAATTCACATGTGAAAATTTAAAAAAAAAATCACATGTGAAAAGAAATTTATATGTGAAAAAAAAAATTTAATTTTTTTTTAAATTTTTTTTAAAATTAATTTTCTACAAATATGAAAAAAATTTCACATGTGAAAATTTAAATTTTCAAATTTTTATTAATAAATATATGTTTTAAGCAACTAATATTTTTTCTAAATGATTATCTTCACAAGTGAAAATATATTTTTTAAGCTCACATACTCAGCTACATATATTATTAAAATCTTAAAATTCATAAATTATATCAATTAAACAACTTATTCAATAATATATGATTTTCTTCATACGTGAGAATTTTTTTAATAACAAAAGATATACATATATTAGATGATTTTCTTCAGAACTGAAAATATTGATAATAATAATAACTCCTTACACATAGGTTAACTAATATCTACATACTAACTATTATCACTGACTACCTTCTCTAACAAATTTTGTTCTTAAAAAAGATATCATTATCCCTCATGTCTGTAAGAAGCTTAAACTTTTCTTCGGCTTCCACTTTTTTACGCATGTCAGCTTTTGCAAACCTATCCGGGTGGAAATCGAATAGTGCATGCTTAAAAACTTTATGAACCTGAAATCATCATAACAGATTGAATTAGCATATAATGAACTAATGCAATATATCGATGTTTTTTAGCATGGTAATTCAATAGATAAATCCCATATTTTTCTAATTCAACTATCAAAAGGATTACTATGTATAATTTGAAGTATACAATTTTTTTCTACTCTGAGCATCTATATTGTGAAAACATTTGATCTCATGTGAATAGACTATAAAAAACTGAAATAGAAACTAACCTCAGGAAAAGTAAAACCAACTTTATACCCTAACCAACACAACAACGACCTCACATTATAACATAAGTTATTTTTCTTCATATCGTTGATTTCCTCTAACAATTCACTGCGGTATTTTTCTTTTAGAATTGTATCTTCTTCGAGCTGACAAATAACAAAATTATATTTAATTAATAAATAGTAATTAAAATCATAAACATATAAAAAAATTCAAATGTATGCAGAAAGAAACAAATAAAAATTTTAAAAACCTTCTTTTCACTTTGCCGTATTTCATCCAGACGTTGTTTTGCCCTTTTTCTATTTTTTCTTTTTGTAACATTTCAGCATGTTTCCTTTTCTGCATACGAAGCAATTCTTGATCTTCTTTTGCCTGCAACAAAAGTTTAAAGGAACTCAAATGACATTTTTTAATACTAATCAACTGAATTCCTTGTCTTGTTTCACTAAAGATTAAAGACACTAAAATTGTTTTTTCTTTAAAGATAAAAATTTGTTATGTAATACAAAGCTTATTAACACTTCTAAAAATTAAAATATTATTTTTTCACTTGAGAAAAAAGTATGAATTTACAATTGTAAAAAATACGTTTTTTTAATAGTAAATAAGTGAATTTATATTTAACCTTTATATCATCTTCTTCTTCTTCTTTATCTTCATCAAATGCTGAACCTTCTTCAAAATTATGTTTTCTCAAATGTTGAAATGAACTTTCTGGAGTGTCAGCCATCTCATCATTTGATGGAATGCAATTAAAATATTATTTTTTTCACTTGAGAAAAAAGTATGAATTTACAATTGTAAAAAATACGTTTTTTTTAATAGTAAATAAGTGAATTTATATTTAACCTTTATATCATCTTCTTCTTCTTTATATTCATCAAATGCTCTTTATATTCATCAAATGCTGAACCTTCTTCAAAATTATGTTTTCTTAAATGTTGAAATGAACTTTCTGGAGTGTCAGCCATCTCATCATTTGATGGAATGCTTTCATTTTTCTTTTTATCTTCTAAAACTTCATCTTTTGATTGATTGCTTTCGTTTGATTTATGCGCTTTCTTTCTTCTTTTAAAATACACAGGAGTGTCAACATCTGTATCATCATCTACATCTTTCTCTATTCCCTCATCTTTGACTCTTTCCTCATCTGCCTGTCTTGTTTCAAAATTCTCTGAAACGTTATTCAAACCATCATCGTCAGTGTTTCCTTTTTCTAACCCTGTTGAATCGGCTTTCAACTCATCAACATTCTTGTTTTCAAACCCCGTTGATTCACCATCTTCCTTTTCTTTATCTAAATCATTATTTTCCAATTCATCTTCAGAAAGATGAACATTGCAAAATTCTTCACTTTTGTTTTCAAAACCAGTAGATTCATTGTCTTTCCTTCCAAAACTTGTTGATTCATATTTTTCCTTTTCTGCATCCAAATCATCATCTTCCTTTTCAAGCCCTGTTGATTCATAATTTTCCATTTCTACATTCTGAATACAAAGGTTGAACTTGGCTTTAATCTCTTTAAGCCTCATATTATCTAGATTTTCACCTGACGATTTTTTAAATTCATTCTTTATATCCGAAAGAATTTTTTCCAACAAATCCACATTCTGATCAACTTTATCCAAGCGCAACTGTTATAACAAAGAAAAAAAAGAAATGTGAGGAAATGAAAGTGTATTTGATTTGTTCACATGTGAAGGTATTCAATGACAATTTTTTCACATGTGAAGACATAAAAATATTAATAAAACTCAAGTCTACAATCTTTGTGATTATAAAAATAAGAAAACCTTTTTTTTGTAAGATTCATTGTCATTGTCGACATCTAAATATAAATCCAAATTTCCAAAACCACCATTATTCAATTCAAAAGTCTCCCTCCTTCTTATATCATCAGAATTCCAAAATTGTATTGAAGGAACTTCATGAGCCTTGAGGTCTGAATCACACTTTGTAGAATGAATATATATATAAGCTGCAAAATAAAGCAAAAAACATTATTTTTCTAAAAATATTAAATATTACAAATAATTGTTTTCACAAGTGAAAAGTTTAATATATATTATAAAAAAAATTAATTATACAAATTCGACTATTCAAACATTTTTATTCAAGTATAAACAAAATTTTCTTTACATTTGAATACTGAGAAAAAAAATTACATAATATTGAGATATAAGAACTTACGATCAGAGCTGTGACAGGACCAGGATAGTAACTATTTATACAATCTTTATTCCAACCTTCTTTGCTTATCTTCAAGCAGTCCAAAACATATTTGCACCAATCAATTTTATCAATTTTCGTTTCTTCAGTTATATAAGGAACAATTAGACTAGGTCTACACTGTCCACCGGTTCCTGCTAATCCAAATATGTTGGAAAATAAAACAAGCATACTCATCTTGAACATAATTCCTTCAACTTTATTTTCTATAATAAGATCAGCAACTCTATTTGGTGTCGGATTCCTAGTAGGAAATTGACTATACCATCTTTTGCTTATAGAATCTTCCACTTCTTTATTCTTAACCAAATCATTGATAGCCAAACCCCCTATTGGTACACCCAACACTTTATGAAAAGACTCTGCAGTTATTAGAATATCATAATTTTTGCACTTTAGCTTCATCTCACTTGGTTCAAAGTTGTCCACTACAAAATTTCCAATTTTACCAGAAAGTTCATCTATATTCATCCCATACAGTGAGCCAAATCCCATATCAATTAATTCTTTCCTTTGACCGCATGTTAGATTCTTCAACACGTTGTATAAAACTTTTGGTGAATTTCTTGTTCTAAAAACTATATCCTTATCTTGGCCTTTCTTATCTGTAGCAGGTGAATTAGAATACGAAGTAGGTGATGCAAATGAAGCAGAAGAAGGAATTTTAGGATGACTCTTCCTCGGTCTTCCTCTCTTAGGTTTGCTTACTTCACCTGCTAGATAATTATAATGTTGATTCACAATTTTTACTAATACGCTAAATGAAAGTAACATTTGACAAATAATCTAACACATATAGTAACTGAACACTCACTCAGAATACTAACACATTTATTAACTGAGCACAAGAAGTGCAGAAACTTCTGCATTGTAATCTATACTGATTTGAAACTTACCATCAACAGATGATTGATTTTCCTTCTTAGATGCTTCTCTATTGATACATTTTTTTCTTGTCTCATAAGATTTTTTCTCTGCAAAAAACACAAAATTAATAAATAAATTTAACTCCTAAATAGTAAATACACATCAAAATCACAAATTACAACTCATCAATAAAATCCCTAAAAAAAATTAATCTATAAAAAATTATAAACAATATAGATTTCAATGTTTGCACAGGGACGGAGCCAGTTGGGTGGCTGGCGGGTGCTCGGCCACCCCCAACCGGCCCAACCAACCCACCTCATAGGTTGTGTTTAAGACAGAGTACATAGACTTAACAAACTAATGAGCTTATTATTTGCTTGAAAAAAGAGAGATGGGTTGTTCTTTAATGGAGAAGACGACCAAAAAGGTGGATATGTATTACTTTGTGGGCCTAAATAAAGCTGTTTCTTTCATTGTGACCCTTGATAAATGTAAATTAGTCTAGCCCCTTCTATAGTTACTACTTGACGATTTCACCCCAATCTTAAGTTTAGTGTTTAAAAACTTTGGTTGACACAAAATAACACTTATTATTAACAAGAAAAACTTGTTACACCGTACATAGAATTTTCTCTAAGTGCCATTTGATTTATATGTTGTATTAAAGATTATGTACTCCTTTTAGTGATATAAATAGTTTGAACTCTAGAGATTTTGTCTAAATAATTTTTAAACTAAAAGGTTTACTATATTAAAAATTAAAAGAAAATAACTCATCAAATAGAAATAGGATGCACCAGTTGTCATTGCTATCGTAACATATCTAGAGTTCAGTATATAATCAAATGCAACTCAACGCATTTAACGGGTTGTTTACTTTATGAGATAAGTTAGAAGTTAGTTCACATAGTTTTGGCGATCTAATAATCGTATGTTACTACTTGTATTATATAAAAAAAATTACGGCCCCCTTAATATAAATTACTGGCTCCGCCTTTGTCTTTGCATATCTATAATTTCTTATAAACACTAATTGCTTCCTTTAAAAAAGTTTAATAATCATATAAACTATATACATTTCACTATTAAAAGCATTGGCGGAACTTGAACACTTATTTTGGGGTGGCCTAATTTATTTTGGGATGGCCGAATCGGAGATTTGTTTGTCAAACCAACTAAATTACCCTTAAAACATATAATATTTAAACTAGTTGCCGCAACTTTTGAGGGGGCCGGGACCCTCCCCTGCCCCTTAAAAGGTCCACCTCTGAAAAAGCTAATGCAACGTCTCATATTAACATCTCATTAATCTTTAATTATAATAAAAACAAACTGTATAACACATTCATAACAAAAAATTAAAAAACAATAACATAAGAAACATTAAAGAAACAAAAAATTCCTAAAAATGAAAATTGAAAATGAAAATGAATAATTACTGCTGATGTCTTCACGAATATAATCTTCATCTTCACTGTCATCTTCAACATCAATAATTATTACGTTAGGGTTTTTATTTTTGCGCTTATCAGATTTATTTTTTCTTTTATCGGAATAATAGTTTTCATCGGCTATTCCTTTGCCTTTATTCGACATTTAATTTTACTTTGAATTTAAGTGTTTTGATTTGAATTATGGTAATTTTTGAGAGATTGAGTGAGTGTGTGAAGAATTGGGGGTGAAAGTTTTTTGAAGACCGGAGAAATGAATTGGGGTTGACAGTCTTTCCTATGGCTATAAAAGGTAAATAATTAAATAAAACATTTAATATTTATATTTCACTTGTGAACATTTTTTTTTAATTTTAAAATTAAAAAAAAAAAAAAAAAAAACTGTATTTATTTTCACTTGTGAAAAACAAAGTCAGCTTAAAGAGAATTTGTTTTCTCTTGTAAAAAAAATTTTATTTAACAAAATTTTTTTATCTGAAAAAAGAAAACTTATGTTTGAAGTATCTTTATATATAATTTCTTTAAAAACATGTTATAATTTATTAATTTTTTAAAACATAATTTCAAGTGTATAACTTTTTAATCAAAAATGTTTTGCATGAGCTATTTGAAAGGGCCCAAAATATAAAGTTAATAGATCCATTGGTTAATTTTTAAGCCCATGGATAAAGTATAAAAAACAATTTGGGTCATAAGCTCTTTTTGTTTATTTTAGACTATATCCAATAAAATGGCCCAATATAAAAAAATAAGTATTATTAAACTACTATAACACTTAACTAGCTCATTTTTAAACCCCATGACTAAAGAATATGTTTTTTAAAGCCCAATATAAAAGAGTGTAATAATAATCGCAAAGTGGGTTATGAATTTTTGTTAATTAGTTATTTTTAATTCCATTTATAAGTAATGTTTGTCTACAAGAATTAAGGAAGCATTTAGGAGCAACCAGCAGTAAGAGGTAAGATTTACATTAAAAGCTTGTTTGGCAACAACTCTAATAGCAGTTCAAACTATCCTAACCACTCCAATATAAAAAATAAGTATTATTAACCTATTATAACACATAACTAGCTAATTTTTAAAGACTATGACTAAAGAATAAGAATGAAAGTGGATTATAAATTTTTGTTAATTAGTTATTTTTAATACCATTTATAAGTAATGTTTGTCTATAAGCATTAAGGAAGCGTTTAGTAGCGACCAGCAGTAAGAAAAAATAATTTACATGAAAAGCTTGTTTGGCAACAATTCTAAAAATACTGAATTAAAAAAATACCTTTTTATCCATGAGAAAGTTATTTTGTTTTAAAACATCATTCAACAGTTATTAATTAAAAAAAGTAATTATTAAAAAAAAATAACTAAAAAATTATAAACCATTTAACCGAATATATATTCCTTTGACTTTGAAAATAATAGACATCATTCAACAGTTATGACGAAATATCCATTTTTATCAAAATAATATCCAAAAAAACACACATTTAAATGACATTTGAAAAATTTTACACCAAAATAAAACATCAAAACAAAAAAAAGGACGTACTGTATGTCTGTATCCTAATTTATTTAACAAAAAAAAAAAAAAAAAAAAAAAAAACCCCAAATCGATTTTAAACCCTAGTTTTCTACCAATTTAATGGAGGAAAAAGAAGATACGACTAGTGAAAGTGAGTTTCTTGTTCAAATTATTACTATTGATGTGTTAGTTTTTGTTATTAATTGTTTATTTTTGTGCAGAAATAAAATGTTACGAGAGAAGAAGAAGAAAAAGTATAGAAAGGAAAAATAGTGAGAAGAATTATACAGCATCAGTTGATGGGAAGTTTTTTTATAAATATAATATAATTTATTGTGTTTAATCAAATGTTATATTAGAGTAGAATACTAATTTCTGTTTTGATTATATGAATATACATACTAGGGTGTTTGGTAATAAGTTTTATTATAATGAAATGAATTGTCTTATATGTTGTTGTAATGAATTTGTTTATGTTGTTTGTAAGTTTTTTTTATAATTATAATTTAATTTATTGTGTTTAATCAAATGTTATACAAACTAATGTGTTTGGCAATAAGTTTTATTATAATTAAATGAATTGTTTGATAAGATGTTGTAATGAATTTATTGAGATTATAGTGATAAAACATTTAGAAGGAAAATCTATGATTATGCAGATGGAGAAAAGTTTCTCAGGGCACGTTTAGTATGTTACTAAAGGAATGAAACAATGACTTTGATAGTTATTCATGATGATAATAACAACAAAAAACACAAAAAAATACAGTTTGATTTGAATGCAAATATCTATTTTGTTTGTTTTGCAGAAAAAAGTTTATATTCAGATCATATTGTTGAAGATTATACTTCTACAAATGAAGATTTGGATATAGATTTAGATCATACTGTTGAAGGTAATTTAACATAAATTAATTATTTTTTTAAAATTTATTATTTTTATTGAATTAAAACTAATAAAATATATTTAATATAAACATTATAATTAATATTACATTTTCTTTTATATTGAAGTTGCTACTCGTACACCAGTTGTTATGAAAGATTCCGCTGGTGACGATCCAACTGGTGCTAAACAAGTAGAGAAACGTAAAAGAGGAAGACCAAGAAAATCTCTAGTTAATGTTTCTGTTGATGGTAAGTTTTTTATAACTATAATTTAATTTACAGTAGATAATCACAGAATACTTTAGTGTATATTAGAATTTCTTGTGAAAATTAACAGAAGAGTGTTTGTAAAAAAAAAGTTTTAATATAATCTAAGTATACTTGTTCAACTGTTAAGATTTATTATAAGAATTCTCAAATAAACTTATTAGAATAACCTTCTATCAGTACAGTTATGTAATAATATGTTAGATAAGTAATTATGATTATGAGAATAGGATAACTGAATTTTTTTAGTATATATAGTGTTAATTTTTTAGTACAGTTATGTAAAAATTTGACTATTAAAAAGATATATAGAATTTTCACATGTGAAACTATTGTCACTTTTTTATTTTAATAACACTTTTTGCATCTTAAAAAATGATACATATAAAGGAAAAAACAAAATTGATTGTTCTTCTTCAAAAAAAAAGAAAGACATAGATGATGATCATAAAGAGAAAAGTGCAAGGAAAAGTAATTGTAAGAGAAAGAAGGAAAACACAGATGATGATGATGAATATAAACCAAAACGAAAAAAGAAAAAGAAGGAAAACAACATTCCTAATCTTAGATCAAGAACAGCACCAACGGCGCTATATTCTGCAATAAGCATACTGAATGCTAAAAGGGAAAAGGTTTTAATAGACATGGGATTTGGAGGATTTATTGGAATGAAGATTCATGATATACCTGGTTGTTTAGGATATCATGTAATTTCAAACTTTGATGTTAAAAAAATGAAATTACCAACAACTAATGGTGCTATAGAGGTTACAGAACAAAAAGTTATATTCTGGGTATACCGTTTGGAGAAATAGAAATAGATACTCTGGAAGAAAGAAATGCAGATGATCCTTTCATCAAAGAGTGGTTTCAACAATTCCCTTCTAAGGCAGGAAAGAATGACATCCGACTGAATGATATAACAGATGTCATAGTTGGATCTAATGATTGCGGGAAGTTGTTTAGAATGAATTTTGTAATGTTATTCGCAAATACAATGGGGATGTGTGACTCTCAAGGAGCTTGCAGCATGAAGATTTTGAAGAGAATAAATGATAATGTCATTGAGAGGGTAGAAACTATAAGTTGGTGCAAGTTCATAATAGATTGTTTGGAAAAAAGTGTAAAAAGATGGGATAATAAAATTACTAACCACTACACTGGTCCAATCACTTTTATGACTGTAAGTAATCACGTATTATTTATAATAACATACATAGGGTATTTCATTTGTATTAACGTAATTTTTATTTTATGTAGTTGTTATATCTTGATTCTACAAGATGTGATGTTTTTCCCGTTCCACGCGTAAGGCCAGCTATCAGAGAATGGAAGACAATTTCGATGAAGCATCGAGAGAATATAGAAATTAAGTCTGGAGGGTTTGGTTTATTACCAAAACAAGATGATGCTTGCATAGATAGCTTAGAGTCAAAGGTACTTTTTTGTGTAATATTATTTATAATCTTTTCACATATGAAAAAAATATTATAATATTATATAATTTAAAATATTTTTTATCCGTGGAATGTACTGATGTTTATGCTAAGCATGTATAATATTTTGAATTTTCAGGATTTTGTAGAAAAGATTGAAAGGAGCTATAACAACATATATGTTGAAATGGGCAGTATAAGTAAAAGTTTGAAAGAAGGTTTATAACGATTCCCTTTATGTGAAAACTTAAAACGAATTTTGAAAGAATTTAAAAAGGGTATTAGCACAAGTGATTTTGTGGAAGATAATGATATGGCAGATAAAGATGATGTTGATGCTGCAGTTAATAAAATGAATGATGATTCAATAAGTTCAGATGAAAGCCAGGTAAAATTTAAATTCCATTGATAATCATAAAATACCTACATGTGATTAAAAATAAATACTTTCACATGTGAAATTATTAACTTCATATTGTTATTATTGCTGTGTTAGTTTTTCACTTGTGAAAATTATAATAATAATAATAGATCATAGACACTTATTTCTGTGTTAATTTTTCACATGTGAAAGTTAATATTTCACTTGGGATAAAAAATTAATACTTTCACATGTGAAAATATTATACATGCATATTTTTACTATAAATACCTATATGTGATAAAAAGTTTATAATTTCACATGTGAAATTATTATATTCACATTATTATTGTTGCTGGGTCAGTTTTTCACTTATGAAAATTATATTAACAATAGATCATAACCACTTATTTCTGTGTTAATTTTTCAAAGGTGAAAATTGAAAATTTCACTTGGGATAAAAAGTTAATACTTACACATGTGAAAGTATTATAATTTGCTTGATATCTCAATAATTATATATATTTTTCACATGTGAAATTATATTACATTTTTATTAATGAAATTTATTAATTATTAGGAACATGATAATTGCTTCGAAATATATCGTCATAAAAAGAGTGTGAATCAAGAAGAAAAATCTGTTTCTGAAAACGAAGAACAAGAAGATAGAAATGAACATTCCTCTGATAATCGTCAAATTAATGAACAAACAACTGATGGTGATAAAGATTCTCAGACAACTGAATGTGAAGATGAAGTAAAAGTTGATATTGATGGAAAATCAGTTGGCGATACAGTTGAAAAAGAAAACCAATGTGTAGAAGAAAAAAATAAAGTTACAGAGGAGGAGGTCCAGATAGATGATCAACACATATGTGTTGATACTGAACAAGCTAAAAAAGATTTTGAAAAACAACAAGAACATGAAGATGAATTTGTGCCACCAATCAAAGATTCTGCACCAAATGTTATACAAGAAGATAAATGTGAAGCTGGGCTACAAACTCAAGAATCTGAAGCAAATGTTCTTCAAACTGGAAGCGTGATGAGTGTTCTAAATGATGAGTCTTCTTATTCAGTAGAAGGTGTCAGTGAAAACCCTAAATCTCAAAATGAAGAAGTATTGGCTAGTGTTGAACTTACAGAAAGAAATAAAGAAGAAGAAAACAAATTGGTGAAAGATGTTACTCCATAAAATGAAAATGAAGCTGGGACACCAACTAAAGATTCTATACCAACTGTTCAACAAGTTCAAACTGAAAAAAGTGAGATTCAAACTGAGGAAATTTTAGATTCTGTCAAATCGGTTCAAAATTCTCAGTTTGCTGTTCGAGATTCTTCAAAAGAAGCAGAAGAAAATGTATTAACAGGTTTGTTATTTTTAAAAAGTTGATGAATTATGGACTTATTATCATTTGAAGAAATATTATTTAGTTACACTCTATTTTTTTTGTTTTTTCAAATTAGATCAAGGAACAGTACTCACTAATGTTGAAGGTCAACAAAAGAACAAAGAAGTAGAGAAAGATGAAGTGACAATTGAAAATAATGCGACATCCAGCAGTAAGATAAAATCTGAAGTTGATACTACTACTTCAAAAGATGATGACTGAAAAGAAGCAGAAGAAAGTGTATTAAATAAAGATTTAGCTATTTTAAAAAGTTGATAAATTTAAAATAACTTAACCTTTACTAGCTTTATATTAAATTTCTTTGGTTTGTAAAAATATTGAATTAACATTTTTGGCAATTTTCAAGTACAATATTTATACAAAATCTTTAAAGTATATTAAAGAAAATAAAACAAACTATACAACAAATAATATTTCATTTTTCACATGTGAAAAAACATACAATTTTTGTAATCTTAACTTTTTAATTTTTTTCACATGTGAAAAAATATCAATTTTAAGTTTATTTATTTTTATAATAACATTGTTTATTTTCTTTCAGATATAGGATGTTCTATGTATAATGCTGAAGATCATTCTTATGATGGACCTGATCGGGTTTCTCCATTTCAGTATAAACCTGTGAACATTAAAAACATTCTTTCAGAAGATGAAAAAATTGTTGCTTATACATTGTTCGCAATGACTGGGCCTAAATGGTATGCTTTCTTAAAGAAACTTTAGAAAATTCCAGAAATGATTTATCTATCCAAATAATTAACAATACCTAATTTTATTTTATTTTTGTTTCATATATTTCAGGGAACCAATTTTTGAAACTGTAAATGACGAGTCTTTAACTCATTTTGACATGGAAACATTAACGCCAAGTTTGGAGTTATCAACGAATGTCATTGACATATGGTCAGAAATTCTCAATATTTTGGAATTATATAAAGAATATGATACGTTACCGTCCAGATATTTCTTTAAAGTTTCAGTAATTGTAAGTGATTTTGTTATATATAACTATATATTTTAAGTAATTATCATATTTACATACAATAATTTTATTATTTTATATACATAATCCAACATACTTTATTGGAAAGCACACTGATGAGGAGAAGTTACAAGAGTTTACGAAAAGAGTTAATGAAAGTTTTAGAAATGATGAAAAGCATCTTACGTCATTGCAAACATTTGACATGGTATGTTTTAAAATTTTTTACATTTCATAAACTTTTATACTTAAGTTTAACAAATTTGTAAGCTACGTTTATTTTTAATGCAGCTTTTCTTCCATGTTTTCCATGAAAAACACATGTACCTTATATGTGTGGATTTCAAAAATGGTTCATTTAAAGTTATTGACAATTGTTCACTTGGAGCTGATTTTGCTACAAGATATTATGGCATTCCTGAACAAATTGTAAGTATATTTTATCAATTCTGTTCACATGTAAATCTTTAGAATTTTAGATGCAATCTCGTCCTGTGTCCTTCACCTAATCATACAACCTCAGCCCTCTATTTATCTGTTAAAACAAAACTCTTCTTTAGAATTCTGTTCACATGTCAACCTTTAGAATTTTAGATGCAATCTTGTCATGTGACCTTCAACTAAGCATACAACCTCAGTCCTCTATTCACCTAAGTATACAACCTCAGACCTCTTTAGAATTTTTGATTTGTAAGTATATTCATCGCCATAATTATCATTTTTTTTATTTTTTTTTTATTTTATTTTTGTAGAAAAAAGTTCTTGTTGCCTATTTAGATCGAGTTAGACATCCAAAAACTGAAGTTATTAGAAATACCAACCCATCAAGGATGCAAATGAAATGGAGGACCAAAAAAAATCATGTTGATTGTGGCGTTTTTTTAATGCTTCATATGGAAACTTATAATGGTTTAGAAGATTGGGATTGTGGTCTTTGTTTGGAGTCTCCAAATCAAAAAAAAAAACAACTGAATTTATTGAGATCAAGATTTGCTGCCAAGATTCTATTGTCTATCTGAATGTGTTAAAGAATAACTTTTTGAAGCTTGTTCAAGTATTTGAAGATAAATCAGTAAATGAAAGGAAAAAAATGATCCAAGATGGAATTGCTAACAGGAAAGAACGTGAAGATAGTTGATTGAAGGTTAGAGCAAGATTGCTTCTGATTTTAGTGACAAATTGTTTACACAATACATTTATACATTGCTTGTGAAGGATATAGATAGATTGGGGTTATATTTTATGTTTTAGTTTATAGTTTTACAGTTTTCAACAGTTTATATTATTGAAAAACAGGTTTTATTTTATGTTATTAAAATTTTAAGCATTTTTATATTTTTTATAGATTGACTAATCATGTGAAGAAACTTAGTTTATCATCATTCTTTTAATCATTCCATTACTATAAATTTGATTAATATTCAAATTTTCACATGTGAAAATATTCTCAAACTTGAAATATTTGTAGTTTTTCAAATGTGAATATATTCACAAAGCTGAACTTTTCAATTGTTAACTTATAAAAGTTATATAGTAATATTAATAGTAAATTTGTTATTAATAGTAAATTGTTAACTTATAAAAGTTATACATTAGTAAAAACATTAATAAAAAAACAAAGTAGCTAGTATTATGTTGCAACTACTATTACTATAAGTGAACATGTAGTAATAAATATCAACCTAGAATTGATGGAGTAGCTGGACATTAATCATAGTTAGTAAGGTAATTTGTATTTTTTCACATGTGAAAATATTGTCAAGGTTGAAATATTTTGTATTTTTTCACATGTCAAAAATATTAATAAAAGTTGAACTTTTCAATCATTAAACATTTCTTTTTATAATATAAGATATGTAGGAATCCTAATGCTAGATTTTAATAGCATAACAAAAAAGTTAAGATAAAAAAATCAAAACATGTTTATGTTAGTATTTTTTAGGCACAAAAAAAATCAAAAACATTTCTTTCTTTCTTTTTTTTTTTTTTTTTTTTTTTTTTTTTTTTTTTTTTTTGGTAACCAAGATTTCTGACACTTAATGGTAGATGTTAATAAACACTTAACTAAAAAAACAATTTTTTTAAAAACAAATCATATTTAATAAAAAAATAATCATACTCATAACTCAACTACACCTAACTCAGTCAAAAGTCATCAACACAATACTCACACCTACAAATCCTATCCACACAAACGTACACATACAAAAAACAGTGAAAAAAATTATCTGCTTTCATTTTCATGATATTTGATCAAAATCAAAAGTAAGATTCATCATCTTAAAAAAAAGGTACTATTTCATACTACTTAATATTTTGATCGTGGTTTTTCATTTACTTTTTCTACATATATGAATTTATAGAATAAAAAATGTCGTTTAGTGATTTGGATTTTTGTGTAGTTCTGATGTATTAAAAAGTGCAAACTGACAGTTACTTGTTTGGATTATCTGTTTTATTTTAATTTTTAAGATTAGAAAGAGATTGTCTAAATTAAAGATTTAGAAGAAATTGTCAAAGTAACAAAATTTTAAGAATAGAAAAGAGATTGTCCAAGTAATTTAGTTGTAAAATCATAAGTTTACACATGTGAAAAATAAGATAAAAATGTTAATTTATTAAAAAATAACATTGTTTGTTATACATTAAAATATTAGTAGATTATTATTCATTTATAAGGTAGGTTAAGATACTATTGTAATTAAATATGAGTAAACTGTAGTGTTAAAATAGTTTTATTAATGATGTGTTTAAGATTAAATATTTTCATATGTTAAGAAACTGCACTATAGTTGATTAATAGATTTGAATTGTATGAGTTAGTATATCTTCATATGTGAAGAAAATGCCTTACAAATTACTTTAGATTTTAAGTTACTCTTCCTTTTTTGTGTATGTAATTATTTGTATATTTAAACTTTAAACAAATGCTAGATTTGTTTATACTAAAATACTAGTTTTGTTTATGATAGTATCATGTATAAATAAAAACCTAAATGTTTGTATATCTTATCAGAAACTAGATATGAAGAAGAAAATTGCTGAGGAGAAACTTATTGGAAAAAGAATGACTAGAAGTCAAAAAGAAATACTGGATGAAGGAACAAGAAGTAAAAAAAGTGGAAGAAAAATTAAGGGAAAGAATAGTACAGAAACTTCTAGTTCGAAAAAAGTAAAAATTAATAAGGAAAGTAAGAAAAAAAGAAAAATTAAATCTAAAAAAATTGTTTCTATTAGAACAAAGACAGCAGCAACGACACTGTTTTCTGCTATGAATGTCTTGAATCCTAAAAGAAAAAAAATGTTTAATAAAAATGGGGTTTGGAAGTTTAATTGGGATGAAGGTACATGAAATTCCGGGTGCTTTAGGGCATTATGTTATTTCAAACCTAGATGTTGAAAAAATGCAATTACGAACAAGCAATGGTAATATAAAGGTTACAGAACAAAAAGTTCATGATATTCTGGGAATACCGTTTGGAGAAAACGCAATAGATACTCTGGAAGAAAGAAATGCAGATGATCCTTTCTTGAAAGATTGGTTTCAACAGTTTGAAAGTAAGCCTGGAAAAAATGACGTCCGCCCAAATGATATCATGGATGTTATAGTTGGAACAAAAGATTGTGGGAAGATGTTTAAAATGAACTTTTTGATGCTCTTTGCAAATACTATGGGGATGTGTGAAACTTCAGGAGCATGTTGCTTAAATGTTTTGAAGAAAGTAAATGATAATGTACTTGATAGAGCAGAAACTTTAAATTGGTGCAAGTTCATAATAGATTGTTTGGCAACAAGTATACGCAAGTGGGATAACAAACTATCCAGGAATTTCATCGGTCCAATCACTTTCTTCATGATAGTAAGTACTCATTACTAATATACAAAGAAAATATGAAAAATATATCATTTGAATGAATTTAATGTTAATATAAATATTTATCATGCAGCTGTTATATCTAGATTCAACTAGATGTGATCGTTTTCCTGTTTCTCGCCAAAGGCCAGCTATTACAGAATGGAAATCGGTTTACATGAAGTATAGAGAGAAGATAGAACTTGAAGCTGGTGGTTTTGGTTTATTACCAAATCAAGAGGATATATGCACAAGTGGCTTAGAGTCGAAGGTACTTTTTTAAATAAAATTTTGTATAAAACACTTTCACAAGTGAAAAAAACATTTAATGTTATATGCTTCAATAAATAATAATTTACATGTGTATAAACTTTAATTTGTTTTTCTTAAACAGCTTGCAGAAGAAAAAATAGAATCAGAAATATTCTTGTTGATTGAAGAGAAGAAAAAGTTGAACGAGTTTTTAAATGAATCAATAAGAAAGTTTCCTGACAATGAAAACATAAAGGAATTGAAAGGAAAATTTGATGATATCTTTTGTAATGATGTGAATAATAAAGGTTAGTAATATATCCATTTTAAATATTTTTTAAAACTAGAGTACATTTTGTATATTGATATTTAAAAATGTTCACATGATTTAATAAAAACAGATAATCAAAATGATGATGAAACAGACGAACAAAATGATGTAAATGATGTTGGTGAAAATGATGACGTTGCTGAAGATGAAAGCAATACATGTAAAAATGCTTGAGTATTCTGTCTATTATGTTTGAGTATTAAGAAAAAAAAATTTCACATGTGAAAAAATTTTATACTTTTACATGTGAAAAAATTTTGTAATACTTTCACATGTGAAAAACAATAACTTGCACATGTTAAAAATTATTACTTATGTTTGCTTATTTAGTTATATAAAATACTTCATTAATTATAAAAAAGAATATGAAAAAGTATTTTATATTTATCTACAAAATTTTTAATTTTTTCAGAAATCAGAAGTCAAGATTGTGGGAGAGAAACAGATGGTTTAAGCGTTAATAATAATGAAGAAAATGTTGAAAACATTGAGAATGAAAATCCAATACCTGAAGTTGTTTGCACATTTGGAAATGATGTAAATGATGTTGCTGAAGATGAAACTCTGCCTGCTGCAAATAATGATGTTGGTGAATATGCAAACAATACAGGTAAAGATGCTGCTGCTGCTTCAACTATTTTCATAATTCAGGAGATTCTGTAGATAATTTAACTTACATATGTTGCTTTTTTAGCTACATAAAAATTTTGTATGAAATTGAATCTAAAAAAGAATTTTATATTTATATATAAAATTTTAATTGTTTCAGAAACAGATGATGTCAACATTCAGAATATAGAAGAAAATGTTAACATTGAAATTGAAAATCCAATGTCTGAAGATGTTTCAACTAAAAAACGTACTACAAGATCATCAATTAGAGAACAAAAAAGAATTACAAAGGATCAAATTGCTGATCAAAAAATCAACAAAAGGGGGAAGAAAAGAGGTAGAAAAGAAATAGGTAAAGATGCTGCTTCTTCAGCTAAATATGGTAATCAAAATGTTGATGCTGAGTATACAAATGTTGATGAAAGTATAAGGAAAAAAGGGAAAAAAAACAGGTAACAAAGCTGCTAAAGAAACAGTGGTTCGTGAAACAACACTTGGTTGTAAGGGGAGAAAAAGGGGTGGACAACATAACGATAAAGATGCCGCTCCTACAGGTATATTAATAATTAAGCAGTCACTAATTTAAAAAAAAAACCTAAAAAATATTGCACTAGAGATTGATTTATATAATTTTGCTCTTGATAATTGAAACTCGTATCAAATATAATATTGTTTAAACGAATGTGTATCACATTAAGGATAATATTTGTCGAGTATTAGCAAATCAAATCAATCATCTAGATCCCCCTAATGTTTGAAGTTACAGAAGAAAAACAAAATGTTGGTGAGACAAGTGAAGTAATGAAACGTAAAAGAGGTAGACCAAGAAAGAATTCAGCTTATGCTTCTTCAAAAAGTATGGAACCACTACGAACTATACTGCCAGATGATGTGAATATTATAACAAAAAGTTTATTTTCTATTTTTCTAATATAAGTTAATTGTAGCTTATTTCATCTGCTGATAACTAAATTCTTATTGAAATGCAACATTTTTTCAGAACTTCTAGAAGTCGTTCAACAGATGAAGGGAAAAAAGAATATGCAGGAGCGGATAGTACTTTATATGATCATTTTGCCAATATCCTTATGTTATGTTACGTTAAGATCTGTTGCTTTGTATTACTTAAATTTAAGAACAAAATTATGGTAGGATGTTAAATGCTATGATTGCATTTGCTACTAGATCAAGGTGTAGCTAAATATTAGATGGTTGTGTTCAATTATATAACTTCCACCTCTTCCTATAATTTAATTATCCCGAGAGCCATGAAATATTTGTTTTGATGTTAACCAAACCACAATTACTGATACTTTTATTCATCAACATAATATATTACAATCGACAATATCAAAAACCAAACCACAGCACATACACCAGTTACACTAAACAAAGTTCGAAACATACAGCTAAACACATCAACCATGCTGCTCCATTGTAGACACATGCCCAAGCCTCTCTTCTCTCGCTTCACGTGCCAGTTCAAGCAGATCATTCAAAGCATTCAGCATAAGACCATCCTTATACTGTCCCTCCGAAGTGCATCGTAACCCATCAGCAGCAGCAGTATCAAACCGGCTAAGCAATCTTCCTTCTTGAAGTAAACGTCGATATTTAACCATCCTCATACGCACAGCCTCACATTCTGCCTCCAAACGCGCAATAAACAAGTCAATTTGAACTCCATCTTGCATAAACAAAAACCGGAAACAATGCTCCATTCTATCAGAGTTACAAGCAAATTTAATCTGATCCAACGTAGGAGTCGCCGACATTTTGTTTCACAAATTCTTCTAATAAAACTAAAGAGATATAGATGGGCAAAAAAAAAGGATCCATAGGCATGTCCTTATATACCCAAAAAATCCATAGACAGTAAACAAAACTATTAAAAAGCTGCTACTATAAAAGTTGTCACATAAATACAAAATTGCATATTATTATGCCACTATTACTTGGTAAATACAATTATCACAAAACAAACAAAAATTTGCACAGTAAAAAAAAACACTTTTATTCATACCAACTTCTTTAGAAACACACACTAACAAAGCTTAAGCACCATAGACATAATTAAACATACAAAACACACTGAAAATTTATTCATCCTCAGAATATCTTACAATAAAAGCCAAAAGCCAAAATTAAATTTCTCCTTCAAATAATGCACACCAAAAGCCAATAAAAAATTGCATATTATTATGCCTCTATTACTTGGTAATGACAGTATATTATTCATCACATACTGTTACAGCATTCAAATAATGCACACCAAAAGCCAAGAAAAAAAAGACAACCACTTAACTATTTATCCACTGCCTTTCAATTACACCCACAAATTTCCACTAGATTTGCTTTTCCTGCTTACAATCCCTCACGAGAATTACTGTTTCCCAAAAATCCTCAGATCCTCATTCATTCATCCATAGAAAATAGCAAAAAACAATGTTGCTTTATGTATTATTATTATTTATTTATTTTTGCATTTCAAACTTGCAGCCAATATGTGCTTAACCATCAAAACAAAGCACTATTTTTTAAAACTCAGTTATTGCATGTTAGCCAATAGTAACTGCCTTATTCAATTATCTAAAGCTAACTGCTACCTTTTTTTTTATTATGTTTATGCAGCACCGCTTAAAGCTTCAACTACAATCAGAAAAAGACCAAAATCTGCAAGAAAGAACAAAGAAGACTAGGCATTAGCTCAACTATGTAAATATTAAGATGGCTGTTTGCCATTAAAATATGCCATGTTTTGCACCATATTTGTGCTTTCCCTGCACAAATATATGTCAAAACATATGCAACTACCACTTTGCTAATCTTTTGTGTATACTTAAACTATGACTGCAATAAGTTTAAATTACAGTAACTCAACTGATCTTTTCTGGAGCACTTAAATTATACCTGCAATGCATGTAGTTTGCATGCTGGATCTTTTGTATAACACAAATTATGCTATGTGCAACACCGTTGTACCTATCTATGTATTAACTAATCTTTTGTGTAGCACTTAAATCTGTGCCAATTTTCTAGCAAAACATCCCGAAGCAACGCGCGGGCACATATCCTAGTTTATTCATATTTACAAGAATAAGCTTTCTTTGATTAAAAATAACACAACCCAAAATGGTTTTAAAGATTGATGAAGCTAACATTGTTGTTATGGCTAATAAATTAAAGGGTTTTAGATTAAAATAGCATAATATTTATGAATGTGTTTATTGAATCAAAATTCTAAATTATTTATGAGAGTAATAAATTGTAATTTAAAGTTAATATAAAATGGACTTAAGTACGGCCTTTTTTTCAAATTTCATCCCTTTTTTCAGCCCAACAAAAACCAAGCCCATGAGATAATAACACTATAAATACAATGTCATTAAATCTTCATTTTCATATGCAGAAACCCTAGTTTGCTTAATCTTTATTTTCATTTTCAATCAGTTGTGATTAAAAATTGTTATTAATGGCTTCCAAAGGTTCGTTTATTTTTTTTAATATTTATTGTAATCTATTTATATTTATATTGTTACTAAGGTTTTGAGTGGAAAAAATATTTTTTTCACATGTGAAAATGTCATTCTATATGTTTGTATTTTAAACAAAATTCATATTTTAATAAAAAAACACTATAATTAACATTTTATATTATTGTTATTGTAGATACAACTACTAAAGCCAATGAATCAGGTGAACATGGTATGTTATATATATTTTATTTAATATATTTATTTGATATTATTATTCTGAAGTTTTATATAATTTTATAGTTAAAAATGAGAGACAAATAGCAAGGAGGTGTAAGGATAAAAATCCAATTTGTGAAGATATGCGGCCATATCTTTGTATGCATATTCCTTCTATATTCACATGTGAGAATTTTAATACGATTTTTTTTTGGTAGTGAAAATAATATTTATATTTTAATAACACAGGTTCAAAAACACATTCTGATGCTGGTTTCTGGGAAGTTTATTGTGATGTTTCTGATTTTAAAGAAGCTTCAAAACATGATGATGTTATTATAGGTTAGAAAAATGTATCGAAAAAATAAAGTTTTTCTTTTTAATAATTTATAATTAAAAACTTGAATTAACTAATATTTTTAATGATTTATTGGAAACAGATGAAGATAGTGATAATGATAATACATTGGAAACAGTAATATGTGATGTTTCCAAGTATAATGAAGCATCCAAATTGCACTTCTTTAAAGGTTAGAAAAATTATAAATATAATTTTCAGTGAATGAAGATATTCTGACAATGAAGATTTTTTTTTTTTTAGTTTTCTATTCAGACAAGTATTATTTAATAAATATTCCCAAAAAAAATTTATTTTTTTAGTGAATGAAGATATTCTTCCAGGGTTTCAATATTTTGACAATGAAGAAAAAAAAGGTAAATTAAATATACAGTTAGTTTTATTTTCTTTTTCTTTTTTTTAAGCATTTATAATAAAAAAAACTTAATTAACTAATATTATCATGACATATTATCATAGTTTAACACAGGTGAAAAAGCTAATAAAGATAAGGATTTCATTGTAATTTCATCAGGTTAGAAATAATGTTATGTTAAAGCATTATATATTTATTTTGCACAAATTAATGTTCAGCCATTATTAAATATTTTTATTTTTATGTGAAGATTATTATTTTTATGTTTTGATTTGTATTTATTTTAATTATAAAAAAATATTTTGTTTTTTATTTTTGTAGATGACGAAGAAAATTGAAGTAATCCAGAACTTGAGTAGTTGATGATATGGTTTATTCTTGGCAAAAACTAATGCCGATAAACTCCTATTTTGTTTAATTTCAATAAACTTTTACTATGTTTTATTGACAACTAGTTTAATTGCTGGATAACTTTAATTTTTTGTTTTATCTTATGATGTTTTTTAAAGATTTTGTAATTTGCTTTGTTTAATTCGATTTCGTTGCTGATATGTTTCATTATTTACTTTTTCTTGATATGTGAAAAAAAATTTCACATGTGAACAAACTTTTTTATTCACATGTGAATAAACTTTTTTCACTAGTTAATACAATATATTTTTCTTTGCATGTGAGAACATTAAATTTTAAAAAATTCCTTCACTAGTAAAACGTTTACATTATACATGAGCTTTATTTTTTTACATGTTAAAGTATTTTCACTTGTGAAAAAAAATATATATATCACATATTTTCACATATTAAAATGTTTTCACTTGTGAAAAAAAAATTAGAAACATTAATACTATTTTTTCAGAATTAAAATATTAAAACTTTAAAACAGATTATGTGATCCTAACATTTTTAATACAATAGACAGTGATAAAATAAAAACATGTAAAAAACCAATGATATAACTAAAACATAAAATATTTCAAAAAACCATTCAAATTACATTTACATAAAAAACAAAAAAAAAAAAAAAATACATAATGTAGATCTGTAATGTTTCAAGCAAAATTTAAAAAATTAATCCATATTGTAACACAAAGATAATAATATAACTTATTTTTTTAATGGACAGTTTCTTGCATCATGATACACATATTCTCCTCAGATTGAACACCTCCTTTTTCCATCATTAGCCATATGAACAGTTTAGAATACCAGCTTTGTGTTTTGAAGAGATAGGAACAGGTCACAGCTGTAATGGATGAAAAAAATGATATTTACAAAATAATAAGAGGGTCCAAATAAACAGGTTGTATGCACCTATATATCTGTTTTGCTATCTATTTGTTTTGCTTGTGATGATTGCATATTTTGTTTCATTAATGCACTAGTCAGACTGCGGGAGATGTGAAAGGTTAGAATACATGCATGCATTAGCAATGATGATTAACTATTAATGGGGAGTGGCTCAAGAGTTGTAATTAAAGATGCCTTTTAAATGCTGTATTAATAGGCAATTACGAATTTTAAGAGACTTTTAAGTACTATTTAAACACACAAACACAGAAAAACCACAACTGTCTCATAATTTTTGAAAAAAAAAAAGAAAAAAAAAAGAGAGCCATGACAACTCCCTTGCCATTTTGCAAAGAGCTTGCTGCTATTGCTGGGTCAAGCTATGTAAAGGACATGATGATTGAAAAGTTTAACAGAGAGGAAAGTGTGTTGCTGTTGGATGAGCTTGAGCTGAAGAAGAAAGGGCAAGAAATCCGGTCTCGGATAGCTGAAAGGGACTTTGTTATTAAAGAGCTAAAACAGTTGTTCCCTTTTGATTCTGTTGTCATGAGCATTGCGGAACTGACAAACATGCATATCCAGGACTCAGCCGAAATCAAAGAGATTATGGCAACCGTTTCGAAGAAACAGACCCGGGCAGCTGAGGTCCGGAAGTTTATAGAATGGCTTGATGGGCAACCATACTATGCTTTTGTTGGCTGGTATTCACAAATTTAGTTTTTTGGGCATAGTCTTTTGTTGGTCTGGTTAGGTATGGGGGTATCATGTAATGGAATCTAAGTATGGTCTAATTTTGTGGATACTTTGCATGCAAACAATTGATTAATTACATATTCTGTCTAGTTTTATTGAATGAATGAAAAGGCATTCTGGTAACATACCTTTTTTTTAGCAAATAGCATGGTATTATGTGATCTGTTTGGTCTAGCTGTGTGGTTTTTTACTCACATGTGAAAATATGTGAAAATACTGTAGCTAACCAAGTTCTTGCACTAGTTAACGGCCAAGGAAACCAGTAGCTCCAAATACTGTAGCTACAATGCCACTGCAAATCGAGAAAATACCAAATTAGTTAACTACATTAACATGAACAATGAAATAGAGAACACTATAGTCATTGATTGGCTTAACCTTCTATAATCCCTCAGGGTAAGTAACTAACAAACATACGAAATGAAATGAAGCCAATGTTTTAGATAGACCTAAACTACAATAAATGGTTAGATATAGAATATGCATTCTACATTAGACATCGTAGATATTTTAGTCCTCATGAGTCTCGACTTAATATAAGTCGTTCAAATTACGGTGTATGTCTATGTATCACTTTAACAACAGAAGCTTTTCCAATTTCTTTGCCAATTTTAGAGTTTATGTGTCTGTTCACAATTTTATGAATTATGTCAAAACGTGGAGTTACATATGTTAAACAGTTATATACCCATGATCCTCCATTTTCTCAACTAACTGCATTGCATGACCAACATTCCCACGTTTACACAGCTGACTGACTAAGAAATTATATGCAGCAGCATCAGGCACACCGCCTGAGTTGACAATCAAATTACGGTGTATATCTTATTTGATCAGCTTAATAACTTTATGAGATTATGCAACCTAAGACTAAGCCTACTAACTGTGATGATCAATGAAAAGGTATTTAGACTTTTTATGTTATGACTAACTGATTTTATGCTTAACTAAGCCTTAGTGTAGACTAAGTGAGATGACTAAACCAGCAATACTCTCTGAAAACAAACAAAGAGACAAGCAAACCACACTAATCCAAACACTACATTTGTTGACTGTCTCAACCAAAACACTACTCAAATCTGATCCAACTAAATTCAAACCAACTCTAATATGCTCAATATTATTGCAACTACCTAATGAACTCAAAAAAACAGATCTCAAATATACTACTACTCAGAAACCACAAAATATAACAACATACATTACCCTGGCAAACTTAACCACACTTATAAGAACCACAACAACCACACTTATAACAACCAGAACAACCAGCATAACAACTACAGTCCTTGGCTAAATGCCAATTCTCACCACACTTAAAACAACTACAATCCTTAACTAATGAAATAACAACATACATTACCCTGGCAAAGACATGTTTTACGGTCCTTTCTTTGGATTCTTCCATACGCTTATTTAACCATGCTATAGAGTTTTTATCATGTTTTGATGGCCTTTTATTGCTTTCAAAACTATTTTATTAACTTCTGATTTTGATATATCAAAATTTTTGGCAGCTTAACCTATTCCCTTATACAAAACAGTTTAAATAATATAATTAACTAATGAAAATTTTGTTGATAAACTGGATCATTATTATCATTTTTCAAAAATTTTGGCGAAGATACTCTAACAAAACTTAAATATTCCAAAAATCTGCTAATAACCTAAAAGCATCATTACTTAATGATATTCTTCACTCGTGAAGATAATCTTACTAAACTTAAACCTCTAATAACCTCAAAGTTTCATTACTTAATGATATTCTTCACTCGTGAAGATAATTTTACTAAACTTAAACCTCTAATAAACTAAAAGCATCATTACTTAATGAAATTATTCACTCGTGAAGAAAATTTTACTAAACTTAAACCTCTAATAACCTCAAAACTTCATTACTTAATGATATTCTTCACTCGTGAAGAAAATTTTACTACACTTAAACCTCTAATAACATCAAACTTAATTACTTAATGATATTCTTCACTCGTGAAGATAATTTTTCAAACGAACATAATTTCATATCTAAAAATGAAAAACACCTAATCCGTAAACTATAATAATCTGCATATGTGCAAAAAATAAAAATAATCTTCACAAATAATCTTCACATGTGCAAAAAAAAAAAAAAATGTGCAAAAAAATAATATTCACAATAAAAAAAAGTAACTAATAAAACAATAATCTTCACATGTGCAAAAAAATAGATGTGTAATAAATCAAATAAATCAATTAAAAAATAAATGATATAGTCAACGCCGAAATCAACGCCGGAAAAAACAGTTGTTAATCATTTAATCACGAAATTATGTAACCGAAAAGAAATTAGAGATAACGGAGTCAATACCGGAGATGACGGAGATTAAACGCAGTAACGGAGATGACAGAGATGAAGGAGATGCAGTGACGGAGATGACGGAGATGAAGGAGATGACGGAGAAACGCCGAAGATGAAGGAGATGACGGAGAAACGCCGGAGATGAAGGCGGATGACAGATCTATTTTGTGTCGTGTGATAATTGTAAAGTGGGAGATAAAAATGGGATAAAGTTTAGGGGTGTGGAAACAAATGAGGATAATACACATTTGACCCCTAAAAATTAGACTTCTCATTTGAACGCTTGTCTATATATATATATATATATATATATATATATATATATATATATATATATATATATATATATATATATATATATGCATAAAATGCATACTTTTTGCACTTTGGTCATACACGCACGTTTTTCATTACCTTTCTATCCAACTAATACCATTATACATACACATTACTCAAAAATTTTAAAATTTCCCTCTTCCTTTTTGTTCTTGCATCCCACAAACACCCCACCATATGATAATTTTGTCATTTTATCCAACCATCTAGTACCCTTTTGTCTCACATTGTCACCTTGTCTTGACTTGAAACAAACTAGTACCATGTACACTTACATATTTTAGCACCATATTATATACATTTTGTCTTGCCCAATATTTGAATCCCACTTCACGTGGGTCTTTTGTTGCTACATGTAACTAATTAAAGTACTATTAGGCCCCATGTCCTACGCCTGTTAATATGTAGCTAAGTACAAACCTTATAATTCTCAACCATAATTGTTTTATTGTCCAAATTTAACAAACACCTAATGTACTTCTCAAATAAGCTTAACCTCATTACCATTATTTCCCATATAAATACCAAACTAATACTTATCACTTCATTCTTAATACAAAATCACCAGCTCTTGTTGCCGTCACACACCACAAATACCCACATGCTCATTTGTTTTGTATTGTAAATGCTTTGATCATCTCAAAAGTTTCAACTAATAAGTTAGAATCATGACATCTCCCTCCCCCTTGTCTCATATATGACGCCACAATGTGGTCTCCCCATCAAAGTCCTGAAATTTACCAATCCAAGTTAAACACTCATAGTACTCTTGGGGTTTCAGTTTTGGTGCCATACTTGAGTTTTAGATTATAAAAACTATGTCAACAAATTTCAACTAATGCAAACAAAGTGATTTCCCCACCTTGTGCCATCCAACTTGGCTTCACCCAAGATGACATCTCAGCCACTCAACATTTTGCCCAAAATGGTTAAACATCTTTGGTCCTATATAATTTCTAGTTTGGTAACACATGCACATGAGACACTATAAAGACCAAGTCAAATGGCACTCTTAATTAATCACCAACTCAAAACATAAAATTCCTCCTTGTTTCTTTCTGTGATGACCATCGATCTCCATACAAAAGCATACAAATTTCACAAACTTGAGAATTAGATACGATACTAGGAGCTAATTTGGGTTATTTGTGTTATTTATTTTGGGTAATAACTTATCATTTGGGTTGTTCTTGCATTAGTCCTCTTTTCTCAATAAACTTTTGTAAGTCTTTTAATTCCTACACTTTTACATATTATTTTCATCATGATTGCATTTATTTTAAGTCACCATACATGTTTGTGCAAGTACTTCAAGTTTTAAAAAGATTACTAACTAGTAACACGAATTTATATGTACAAATTATACTTTTTAGTGTTCCTACATAATATATTTTGTCTCTACATAATTGTTTCATATTTTCGTATAATTGGTACTTGTGAGGAACTATTGGAAGAGAGTAGGACATGTCGAGTGTTGCAATATTGTGGTAAAATATGCAGCTTAAAAGATGAAAAACGCATCTTTGGACACGGCTGTCCCAAAACCGAAAATATGGGTAAATGAGTTCATGTTTTTCAATAACAAGATGGAAAAATAGAAAATAGACTTTATAACAAAATTATGGTCGCTTAAATGGGCGAAAATGGACTTAAAATGAGGAAGTTATACTATTTTGAAAATTTCGACCCAAACTATATTTTCTTACAAAAACTACACTAATAGTGAAAATAAGTTTTAACAAACTAGAAGTGGTTTTCAAAATCTTTAGTACCGAGATAGATAAAAATGGGAAAAATCAAGATTTACGATCAGTCCATGCCGAATTTTCACTAGAAAAATAACACTTAGACTATTTTTGTAAAAATATATATACTTAGAATAAATGTGTATTTTTCCTAAGAAGTGTCTAAGTAGTTAAAATTGAATTTTAAAACTAATAAATAATAATTATTTGTAGAACTTGACTAAAAGGCGAAAACCGACAAAAAGACAAAATATTCTCTTTTAACTTATAAATCACAAGCACAGCATGTCATGGTGATACAAAGATTTCAAAACACTCATTGCATTCTCACATTTCGAAGAACACCGTACGAAGTTAAACCCACACTTAACTATGTCTCCGTTCGAAGTCTTTACCTTTCGTTGCATGACTTATTCGTTACCAAATTACTTGAGGTGAGTTCTCGTAGCCCCATTTTTAATGTGTTTTACCTTGGGGTGGAAATGGTACTCAATACTTTTCAAATATTTTTATGTTGTATGTTTTAAATGATTTTGGACACATACGTGTGATGATGCAATTATATGTTGTGACATGTTTTGTTTATGAGTTCTTTACCGTGCAACTGTTAACTCTCTGCTGAGGGCCCACGGGTTATAGGTTCAGTTGGTGCAACTGTTAACTCTCTGTTGAGAGCCCACATGTTGATAGATCTATCGGGGTAGCTCCCCACGTGATACTGGTTATGAGTATGATGGACACTATAGGTTCGGTTGGCGCGATACTATTACTGTTTGGATAATGTGCTTATAATTGGTATTCATGTGCACTATTGTCCTACATTATCTAATTCACAACTTCGTGGTTTAATTTTCAAACCTACGAGCTCAACAATATTATGTTGACGTTTTCTAGTACCATTTTCAGGTGGATCATTATTAAGGTATTTGAAGGCACGTTTATTGGAGTCAGACTATTAGTTATTTTGCTACTATGTTTTCAAGACAACAAGATTTCAAAAGCGATATGTTTTTCTATCATATTTGAGACAAGAATTGTTTGTAAAAGCTGTAAACTATTGTTGAAATATTTATAAGGTATAAATCTATGATGTTACGCAATGTGCCTTTCTCAGTTACACTTCGTGTTTCCGCCTTAGACGGGGTGTGACAGAATGGTATCAGAGCCAGGTTATAGAGAATGCCGGTTTTCAAAAAAATAAAAACCTCAACTATAACCAGACTAATTTTTTTATAAAACCCCAAACATGCTATGAGTCGATTAGCCCGAGTATTCCATCATTTTTCCTAAATTATGCATAGCCTGATCAATTATGCTTAATTCAGGAGAGATCATTGGATAATAGGGGTAGTTACCTTGGATCGTGTTTGGTTGGAGTCGAAGTCTAGATCACCTAAAAATGCATTGGTCTATGTGTGGGCACCCGGCTTATGTGTTATGTGTATATGTGGTTATGATGCTTTGCCTCCTGTGTGCTAAAGCTTTTAGCTTCTAGGACAATATATGAGTTTTCAATTGCGTACTTAAGAGCCTTGATTTGATTTGATGCATTATGATATGATTTGATTTGGCTGTTATGATGTGATTGACTTGAGTTGACATGATATGGCTTGATTTGAATCGAGTTAAAGTATTTTCCGTACCAGTCCCAATACTCCTGTGTTGATATTATTTATCCTTATACGCAAACAAAACTCATACTATATATTTTGCTAAACATATATAGTGGCACGTTATTATGGATAAACTATTTTGGATACGTTATTTTGGATACACTATACAATTTAAAATACTATTTTAGAAGGTCAACATTGGTTCCACTATTTTGAAAATGCATTATACTGATATGTATTTTGAGAACTACTTTAGGACATACTATTTTGGAAACACTATTTCAGAATACTATTTGAAAACTATTTTGGATACACGACTACCCTAGTATTGCCCTATGCTGCTACGCTACATGCCTTGTCTCCCTTACCCCTCAAATTGTGAGAAAACCTGAATGCACCACATTATAAGCCGATGAGTCGGATAACGCTATTAGTTGCTTTAGGGAAATGACCCGCTAACAAGCATAGTCGAATTTAATGGCTTAGCTATACGATTTGGACCTTGGAGAATGCAAGTGAGATAATAGGACTTATGAAAAAGAAGTGACCCTAAGCTTATTAATTGATTTGTTTATATTGACCATGATAGCGATGTTCGCCCTAGTGTTCGAGTTCCGGAGATGGTATTGATTTAGATAATGCGAATTCTGTTGGTCAAAATTTATGTACAAATGGAAGATTTTCTTGCGAACTGTATAAAGTATGATGAACTGGTAATCCTCATTAATCGGATCGTATTATAATGTTCCTTCAAAACAAAATTTAGTTGATAGCCGAAAATAGTTTTGAAATGTTTTAAAATAAATTTGTATGTCTAAACGGTTGGATTGTTTTAGTATAAAAATTGTCTCAAATGTTTGTCCAAACGTCAATTTTCTTGAAAATTCAAAAATCCAAACCATATATGAAAAAAATCGTTGTTTCAAATTTCAAATTTTTGCAGACATATCTTTTCACATTATTATAACCATCGAAAAATTTCAAACAAAATTGCTCCAAAACACATTTATGGTCAAAATTTTATAATGTCTTACTCAAATAAAAGCTGCTAACAATTTCAAAAACCATGTCTACAAGAGGGAACACGCACCATTCATGGACACACCTCGAGAACAATCACAATTCCTACATACTATGCGAACTTAAAAGTGAATCGAACACCTCTGTCTGAGACTGATATTAGCAATGTGTCGTGCCTTGACACTATTCCTTCGAAGTACTTTGGGAGTGAATGAACCACTTCCCACTGATGAGGCGAAAAATGAACCACTTTTAGGGGGTCATTTAAGCCCGGAATTGAAATTATTTGATCAAATATTGCCCTAAATCGTTCCTTTTGTGATTTTAGGTACTTTGGGAGTGAATTCTGGAAAAGGAAGCAATTCGGACGTTTTTGGAGCATAAAAGTGAAGAAAATGGCAAAGACTTAATTTTCCATGCTGAGAACAGTACCTGACGGCGTCAAGAAGAAGATCATGACGGCGTCAAGAGTAAAATCCATGACGACCCAGTGAGGGCGTCAAGACAATTTTTGGTGACGGCCTGCATAAGGAGTATACATGACGGCGTCAGACCCAGATCTAGGCAGTCCGAGAAACTATTTGGCGGCGAGATGACGGCGTCAGACTTTTGTTCTTGACGCCGTCACCTATCAAAATCTATATATAGTTTTCTATTTTTCATTCATAAAAGAGGAACTTGTGTGGAGAATACTAGGGCCGAACTTTGTAAACCCTAGGTCATATTTTACAGTGTTTTCAAGGGTTTTCATCCCTTGAATCCTTTCATGTTCAATTGAGATAAGTCTTCTTTCAATTCAATCAATATGTCTATGTGTTGTTTGAATATATCATATGCTTGTCTTGATTTCAACATGCTAGGCTAGATCTATCTTGTGTTTGCTTAGATGTAATGAAACCTAGATGTTAATTATGTGTTGATTACTTATTTATGGTTGTATTGGATGAATGATTTTCAATGTTAGGCTTAAGAAAACTGGCAGATCTCCATTGTGTAACATGCTTGAACGTCTTAGGAAACATGAACCGATGTGTACTAGGTTTTATTGGTTGTATTTAATGCATGAGCAAATTCTAGTGATCCCATGTTAGGAGCTTCTTAGCCGGCTCGACATAGGAGTGAAGTAGGCGCTCATAGGATTGGGGAAGTAAGTACGCCACCCCATGAATGGTATTAAGGAATACAATCCATCATCCACGCAACTATAACAAGTAATTAACATGTAAAAGATATCTAGGAAGTAGTGAAATCTAAGTAAACACAATTCTCCCATATATTGCTCACAACTCTAGTTTAATCTAGTTTATTTTCATTTTTAGTATTTTATTTTGATTGCATCTTAGTATTGGGTTATTTGACTAGCAACTAATTCCGCCCAACTCCTTCAAAACCGAGATTTTTTCTTGCTTTCATAAAAACTAAAAAATACAAAAAGAATCATCCCTCATCCCTAGACCTAGTCTTTAGGTTTTCTAATCCTAGCGACACTATTCCTAGCTGAACGATCAATCCACCGGTACTTGTCATTATACTATACTACATCGATCAGGTACACTGCCTGGTGGGGGTTGTAAGCTTCTCGAGATCCCTCGAGAGGTAAAGCCTGGTGCAATCCCTACGCATCAAGTTTTTGGCGCCGTTGCCGGGGAATAGTTATTGTCTAGGTTAGAATCTATTTTTAGTAGGTCTACTTGCTAGATTCCTTTCTAGTAAGATTTTATTTTTATTTTTAGGTTCTCTTTAGTCTATCTTATTTCTTTGTGTTTTTGTTCGTAACTCTTCACCATCCGACATCATGGACGATGGTAACATCTTTGAACCCGTCATCCCACCACAACAAAACCCACCACTAGATAACCAACCTCTTAGACCGCGAACCCTAGGAGAGTATTCCTGACCTAGCCACCAAGGCTATCGAAACACCATTGAGCTCACCCAAGGAGCCAATGTGACCCCCTTGCGATCCGACACCATCCGGTTGGTGCAAAGCAGATGTGCATTCCATGGACTTCGTTCTGAAGATCCAAATCAACATCTCAAGGACTTCCTTAAAATTGTAGATTCTATAGACCTTGATGTTACAACTAGAGAGTCAACCCGATTAAGCCTATTCTAATTCTCTCTACGTGATCAAGCTAGTCAATGGCTTGAACGTTTACCCGCGGGATCTATCACCTCATGGGATGATCTCACCACTCGTTTCCTTGCTCAATTTTCCCACCGGGGAGAACTACCAAGCTTAGAAATGACATCTTGATGTTCCAACAACGTCAAAATGAAAATCTATATGAAGCATGGACTCGTTTCAAGGACTTACTCCAAAAAGTCCCTCATCATGGCATAGATCTTTGGCTGCAAGTCCAAATCTTCTATGACCATATCGATCTCTCCACAAGGCAAGCCATTGACCAATCGGCCGGTGGTAAGCTACGTGATCTAAGTGAGGAACAATCATGGGAACTCATAGAAGATCTTGCTCTCTATGACAACGAAAGTTGGAATGATCCCCGTGATTTGAACAAAACAGTCAAGGCAATATCTTTGCCTTCGAACAATTCTAGCACTTCCGACCGTAGGATCATGGAACTTGAGGACCAAGTCAAGTTTCTCATGAAATCTTACGAAGCTCCTAAGCCTTCAAGACAAGTGAACAAAATCACTTCTTCATGCGAATTATGTAGTGGTCCCCATGACACTCGTGATTGTGTGGAACTCCCCGGAACAGCTTTTGCGGACTACGCATCCTCGCGTACCGACGAAGCGGGAGATAAGTGGTACACTTTCAAACCCGAGACAAACCCGTATGGTGATTCCTACAACCCTTCTTGGAAAAATCACCCAAACCTTAGGTGGAAACAAAACCAATCCAATTCTTCCAATCCGTCTAATCGTTACCAACCAAACGGTCCACCCTCCAACCGTACTTTCAACAACAATCCTTCTAACAACTATGGTAGTACCAACAATCTTGAAGGATTGATGTCTAAGTTCATGGCATCTCAAGAAGCTCTCAAATCTAAGTTTGAAGCCGATTTCAAAGACAAGCAAAGCGAGATTACCACCAAAATTGACACATTGTTGAAAGTTTTCAATGACCGAGAAATGGGAGCACTCCCAAGCGACACAGTCAAGAACCCGAAACTAAACGCTAATTCCATATCATCAGTTTCGTCACCCACTTCTTGTCCGCAATACTACTCGGTTAAATCAACGAGCACGTGTTTCAAGCAAAACCAAATTCTTCAAAAGGACCAATCGAATAAAACACCCGATATAAAACCGGTCAAAAGCATACTTGAAACACCTCCTACGCAAGACCTTGACGATGAATTAAAGGAGCTTCACCTTGAACGCCCCGTCATTGATGTCTTAGCCCGTGCTCCCTACTATAGTGCCCTCCTAGAAAAGTATGAGAAGTTTAAACTAGGTAAAAATGGGACCGCCTTCGTTCAAAACAAGTTGCCTAAAAAGCTTGATGATTCGGGTATATTTGTTTTGCCTTGTAAGATAGGAAGATCCGAAGCTTTCGACACACTAGCCGATTTAGGGTCAAGCCTCAACTTGATTCCCTTATCCTTTTTCACCACTCTCAAGCTAGGAAAGTTAGAGGAGACGGAGGTATTGATAGTTCTAGCGGATGGGAGCATTGCCCACCCGGTTGGAATGATTAAGGATGCAGTTGTTCACGTAGGGAAGTTAACTATCTTAGCGGACTTTCACGTCCTAGACATGGTTAGTGACACTACATGCCCATTGTTGGTAGGAAGAGGATTTTTAGCAACCCTAGCGCCATGATAGATTGTAAGGAGTCTAAGATAGCGGTAGGTGAGGGCGACACTTGGTCGGTATACGATGTTAAAAAACATAGCTATGATTGTGAGGATGAACCGACACCACATTGGGTTGAGATGAATAGGAGACCATCTAGATATGGACCTTGGATAGAAAGGAACTTTATAGGACCTCAACGCCCATTCTATCTAGAAAAAGATTTCATCGAAAAGACACATTCGGTGGAACAACTCATAGCTAGAGATGAAGAGCTAGATCCTTTTGAGGACCCCTTAGTCTTTAGGAAGATGGTTGAGTTCTTAAGTGTAATGCCTATTAATATAGAGATGAATAAGTGGAAAAGAGAGGGAGATAAGTGTAAATGGAGGTGGGACAAGCCACCTAAAGAAGGTGATGGATCATGGCATATGAAGATGACTTTGTATGATCCGGATGGAGAAAAGTTTGAAAGATCATACCGTACTAAGAAAACCGATAGGAAGTTAAAACCTAAGTTTGATCCCTAAGATGTCCTCAATGAGGAACTCACTCGTATCACGTAGTAACCCAAGACCTTGAGTCTAGCTACAAGACTCGTAAATAAAGAAAAGCGCTTCTTGGGAGGCAACCCATGTTTTGTGTGATTTTTATTTTGTTTGTATGTTATTTGCTTCCGTATGCATGCTTTATTTTTATTGTTGGTAGATCATGTTTCAAAACTAAAAAAAAAAGTGAAAATACTTTACTTTGTTGTTTGGCCTAGTCTTAACTTCATCCAAAGGTATTTTTGCAAAAGATAAGTGTAAGGGGAAACCCCAAATATGTTTTTAAAAAACAAAACCGATCATGATTCTCCACAATATTAAGTGAACATGTATATTCGTATTTGTTAGAGTCAAATGCTTGTATCGAGTCATAATGAAGTTTTGCAGGATTTTCCAGGAAGTAGGACCAAGTTTTTCCAGAAATTTTCCGGAAACTTAACATAAGAATTTCTGCAGGTCACTTCTGACGGCGTCACGAGTTTCCTCTTAACGGCGTCACGTGTAAAAATTTGGAAATTTTACCAGTTTTGTTTTTCTTACGGAGTCTTAAAGTTTTTGTTGAATTATTAGTTTTATAATCTCCAGTAAATCTGCAAACATCATTCCACAAGCATTATATCTTATTTTGTTTTCCAGGATTTATTAGCATATGTAGATTGCCGCCGATTTTATGCGAGGTTGCCTTGTCTATTTTCTCAGGTTTAACAGGTTATATATGACAAGAAGATGATTATTATTCTGGAAGGGAAGCTTTGATTGTTCATTTTCTTGGAGGAAGATCCAACCTGGCCACCTTATTATCCATACCGAGCGAATCAGGGGAGTATTTGATTTCATTCTTTTTACTTATTTCACTTTTACATTCTTTACTTGAACATTGGGGACAATGTTCATCCTAAGTGTAAGGGGATGGTAAAATGATGATACCTTACAGATACACTTTCGCTCGAGTTTGTTTGTTTGAAAGTAGATGTGTAATAAAACTATGAGAAATACTTGTTAGAGCAATTTTAGCGCCAAATTTAATTTTTTTTACAACATTTAGGAGTGAAACTTTAGCCATAGCAAGCGTCTCATGGATAGGAGATTGTATGACTAGCACAAAACCGTACTATTCAGAAAAATTTTCCACCCAAATATGTGAGGTTCGCCTTTAGATTTGATAGGAAAAGCATTTACTATTAGTGCTTATGAGTGTACCGGTAGCATTTAGATTCTAGAACTTGCGTTAGTGATGCATCCCGAGACCGCTAGTGAGACTACATTCGTGTAGTAGGATTTACTACATGATAAGAGGCATTAGGATCACCCTTGTGTTAAACCCGTATCAGAATTACTTGACCATTTAAGTCATATTACATGGCTAGTTAAGTCAATTAATTTTTCCCACACCTTAGCGTTGTACTCATTTTTAGTACACGAAACCCCTAGTACACCCCTCCGAGCCTATCTTTTTGTTTCTAACTTTAAGAATTTTACTTAAAGGAAGAATTTGTTACACCCCACTTAAATGTACACCCAAATCGCCTTAGCCTTCCATGTATGCACTCATCTTTAATGCATTATTGTTATTTGTTAAACCCTAAGTTAACTATCTAATTGATTACATGGTTGCTAAGTCGAGTCATATCCTTGTACATATTGTTTTGGGACGATTGGGACTCATGGGTATAGTACTTATGCTATGGAGTAATGGGGAAGAACATCATATTATTACCCCCCGTATGTACGTTAATCTTAAAAGTACTCCAAGTGTTTTGATTTTCTTAATTTGAGTCATTAGATTAGTTTATTGTAAAGTGTGTAAAAATTCAAGTGTAAGGGGAATTTTCATTCCCTATGATGTATTATTTTGGATGGTAGGGTAAGAGTGTATGCAAAAAAAAAAAAAAAAAAAAAAAAAAAAAAAAAAAAAAATCAAGAAAAAGAAAAAAATAGAGAAAAGAGAAAAAACATATGGACTACCATCCCGTTTCATTCTATGTTTGTTTTATGTTTTTGTTATTTTTCATTTATTAGCTTAAGTCGAGTCTAGTCTTGGCTTAGCAACGCCACGTTGTACATGTAATTAACCAATATTTTTAACTCGCCACCAGTAAAGACTGCCTATATCCAACAAAACAGTGTATTCCATATCCCTACACCTAACGTTACAACCCTTTAAAAGACCTCTTTGATAGTTTATCCTAGGTGCTTACGCCATGTGGTGGAGGTTTGATCCTTTCCCAAGCCTATGGTAATCTATTTTGCTATGACAGGTAGTGAGAGATATTTTCCATTTCCATATTGTGATATTGCTTTATTACACCCGAGAGATGTGAGTATCTAAACACTATTTGTGAGGTGCTAGTATATGACCTCCGTGCTTGTCTTTGGTCTTTAGTAGAACGATTATTTGTTGTAATTACTTTTATATTAGTGTTAAATGACCCCTAACTTGTATTTTGATTAGAATAAAAGCGCATTTGCTTGAGGAAAAGCAAATCTCAAGTGTACGGGTATATGATGAGGCGAAAAATGAACCACTTTTAGGGGGTCATTTAAGCCCGGAATTGAATTTATTTGATCAAATATTGCCCTAAATCGTTCCTTTTGTGATTTTAGGTACTTTGGGAGTGAATTCTGGAAAAGAAAGCAATTCGGACGTTTTTGGAGCATAAAAGTGAAGAAAATGGCAAAGACTTAATTTTCCATGCTGAGAACAGTACCTGATGGCGTCAAGAAGAAGATCATGACAGCGTCAAGAGTAAAATCCATGACGACCCAGTGAAAACCTGAAGGCGTCACAACAAGGGCGTCAAGAAAATTTTTGGTGACGGCCTGCATAAGAAGTATACATGATGGCGTCAGACCCAGATCTAGGCAGTCCGAGAAACTATTTGGCGGTGAGATGACGGCGTCAGACTTTTGTTCTTGACGCCGTCACCTATCAAAATCTATATATAGTTTTCTATTTTTCATTCATAAAAGAGGAACTTGTGTGGAAAATACTAGGGCCGAACTTTGTAAATGTAACACCCCCAATTCATGGTTGCAGCGGAATTCGAACTGGGTGTTACTTGACGGCACAATAGTCACAATAATAGAAAACGAACTCCAATTGAGTCGTTTTAAAAGATTTATCATTCAAATTATATAAATATCAGAGATTACAAAATGAGGTCCCAATTGGTTCCATGTTTACAATGTATAATAAATGAGTTTTGAATGATAATAAAATTTATAGCCCTCTTGAGTATCCATGTCCTTCCGTGCCATCCTTGATCGTCATGAACCTGAAATACATGCTTGAGAAGTCAACACAAAGGTTGAGTGATATTCATAGAGTTTGTTAAATCGATTGAACACAATATGTTGGTAGTGTGAGTTATAGGCTCACACCAATGTTTGGAAAACAAAACAGGTAGGCTACGTTATTATACGCCTGGAACATGTATTATACACTAAGCTTATGACACCATAACGTTAACGTGTACCAATATCAATCGGCGGTTTATCCCGGTAGGTACTTTGCTAACATACCTAAATCTCAAATATTAATGCATTTGTTTGCACTTAGTCAAAACAAATGGGATTCGTCAATCCCAATAGGCCTATTATTAATATTCGCGCTCACTATTTCTAGTGATTAAATGGTTCATAATAAGGGATCTCGGTTTAGCAAGGTTGGTACTTAGTGATAATAAAACATCGTCGTGAAGCATACATTAGAAAGCATTGTATTCGATTTAGAAATAGCATGTATTCCCCCCAAGGATTTGTAAAACAATTAAGTAATGGAAAGTGGGGCTATGAACTCACCTTAAGTAAGATAGCAAGTAATGAATGTAACAGTCGAATCGTGAAGGTTCTATGAGCAACCTATAATAGAATGTCGCGACTTAGGATCGGAGTAAAGACTATGAAGTAGTGCCTATATATATATATCTTGCATTTAGTCCATGATGTGGTATGATGTATATTTGTACGTCTTTGAAAGTAATGATTCATGAAACATGTATGTTTTGTATATCGTTTACTACCGTTCAGGCCGACATAATTCAGAAGTCATGTTAGTAAGCGTTCGAGGAGCCAGGACACTTTAACTCGTAAATCCACAACTCAACTCGACGGCTTACATAATGAACTCCTCACATGAGGCTCCCTACTATTGTAGTAGTTGATGAAATATATAGATATAAGTTTTGATCCGAAAGTTACATGTCCGATATTTGAATAAACTTAGGAAAGTTTATTTGTACATGAAGATTGTTATTAGGGGTAGTTTCATAAGTCTTGAATGACCATTTTCTCTTGGTAAAATCTCATGGTTTCCTTTTAAGTGAAGTAGATCCAAATTGCTTATTCATGTTATCGCCTAATTCATTGTTTCATGTTTACGCCTATGTAAGTTGGTATGGTCATTTCGTCATGGCCTAGCCATGACCTTTGGTCCTTGTTTCAAGGTCATGAGACACAACCTTGGCTCTAGCCATGGTTGTGGTCTTGATTATAGGTCATAAGACCCCTTTGGTCTTCATAAACCATAACCTATATGTAATGACTTTGTCTAAAAATGGGCTGTTTAGGTTGAAGAAATTTATCACTCGGAAAGCATTTTTAGGTCTCGAGCTTCTTTGTTCCTGAACGAAAACGTCGTTCCGGACAACTTTCGTGTTTTAACTTTTTGATGAATCGGACCAGAAGTGGGACTTTCAAAAAGTCAGAATGCGATTCAGGAAGGTTTAGGCAGTTTTGCCGGAAATCTTTGGTAACTTCAAATGGGCGTAACTTTTGACTCGTATACTCGTTTTAGGTGGTTCAAATTGCTATGGTTTCCTTGTTAAGTCCTCTACTGTAATATGTAATGATCCAACATCATATTTTTACCATTTTGATCAGGTTATACCAACAAAGTCACTAGTTTACTTGTTTTATGAACTTGTCTTATCAATCAATAACAATAACTTGTTTTGGTCATTTTTATACATCATGGACATGATAACAAGACAATATATAGCACAAATAATATGTAAATAACATGAACATGATTATTTAACAAGAATCAAGTTAGGGTTTGGCTCACAACTTTTGGCTTTCAAAGATGAAAGGAAGTTAACATGTAAGGATAGGACATTGATAGACTTGCTTCAACCCACTTCTTCATGCAATCTTTCTACTCTTGTAATCTTGAAAGATGGATGATGAAGGTTGAGGTGAATTGAGTGGATTTAAACTCAAGAGAAATCACCAAGTATATTAGGGATTGGAAGAGTTTTGGTGAATGATAACCTATCTAGGGTTTCTACCTTGAACTAGCACTTGAATCTTGCATGAAACTAGAAGGAAATGAGCAAAGGATGGAAAGGTTTTGGAGGTTGGGGATGCACGGCACAAATGGGAGGGAGAGGGGCTATTTATAGTCAAAAATGAGGAGGTTAGGAAACTAGTAGGAAATTACCAAAACTTGGTGACCAAGTTGTAATTTAGAGATGATCTAGGGGTAATTTCATGAGATGAAGCCACATGGGATGACTCCCCCCCTCCTAGGTCGGTTTGTAAGCTTGGAGAGCAAGGGTGTGGACTTTTCTTGGTATTATCCAAGATACTTGGTTAGTTTTGACTCCGGGAAATGCCAATCGTAAATGATTAAGCCTCAAAACGTAAAACCGGGTATCGTAAAATTATGGAATTTAAAAGTATGGTTAAACATGTCCATATAGTCCATAATAAAATATAAAATGAGTGGTAGGTTCTATCGGGTGCTAAAACCCTGCTAAAAACTGGAAACACGGGTCTAAAACGCGTAATTCGCGTAAAACGCTGAATATTGCGTAATATTGAGAAAAGTAAAATGTTACTTTTCTAATGTGATAAAAATGATTTAAAATGACTTATAATGTCTAGACTGGGCTCAGTCTAGTGTCGGTTGGTATTAAATGTCTTTTAGACATCAAACCGTAAGCCTAAAAATCACGAAATGACTTATAAAATCAAGGGATGATTTTTGGTCAATGGGGGAGGGAAAGAATATGTTGACTTTTTCTAATAAGTTGAAAACTCAAATCTTCTTAGAAACGCGTTTGTGGTCTAACGGTTAATCGCCCAAACGGTTAAGCGTGCTCATGCGAGAGTAGTACAGGCTTGGGTGACCTGCTGGGAAGTCTTTGGTCATGTTTTTCTCAGTCACGATTAATTCTCAAATAAATCATGAGTGTGTCAAACATTTTTCCAATGTGGGGTCACCTGACGGGGTTGAATTTCGTTGTGCGTAGAATTTCTGATTGACGTTTTACCCTAAAACGTGTAATTCCGTGTAATTCCTTAATAACTTTTACGAAAATGATCTGACGGATGTCAAACATTTAATTTGCCATGGAAATGATTTATCACTTGAGAATATCAAATAAAAATCAACTTTCGGGAAAATTTCGGAAAGAAATGAATAGTAAAAATGAATAGTAACATGAATAGTAAATGTGAATAGTGAATTTCCCGGGAATAGTAATTGTCCTGAAATTGCGAATTGTTACAGTCTCCACCCCATATGAGAGCTCCGTCCCGGAGATCAATTTGTGTTGGGAGTAGAAACTTTGTTGGTAAAAAGATGTGGGTATTTCTTACGTATCTAGTCCTCTTGTTCCCATGTGTATTCAGGACCAAGTTGTGAGTTCCAACGAACTTTGACAATTGGAATACGGCTTTGCTTGAGTTGTTTGACCTCTCGGTCCATGATTTCTATGGGTTCCTTAATAAATTGAAGATCGTCATTGAGTTGAATTTCATCGAGTGGAATCACGAGTGATTCATCTGACAAGCATTTCTTTAGGTTAGATACATGGAAAGTGGGGTGTACACTACTGAGTTCTGATGGAAGCTCAAGTTTGTACGCCACAGGGCCAACCCTGGCTAGGATTTTTGAATGGTCCGATGTATCTTGGGTTTAGTTTTCCTCGTTTACCGAGTCGTATTAAGCCTTTCTAAGGCAATACCTTTAGCATAACCCTGTCTCCGACTTGGAATTCTAGGGGTCTGCGTCGTGTGTCGATGAACAGGTGTGGTTACTTATGAGGACTAAAGTCTGGGATTACTGGTGATGTAATTTGATTTGTCATTTCAGTGTATGGTGTAGGATGAGGCTTACTTTTATGTAGGAAAGGTATGGTAATAGTCGATTATCAAAGGAAATTGATATAGCAGTCGAATATTAATAGGAACTGAGATAGTAATTGCAATCATAGCCTAGTAGGTAATCGGTTGTTGTATCTAGTGTTTATTGACTTCATACTTATGTTATTTCGGATACAAATAAGCCCACTTGTTTATAATTCTTTATTTACATAGAGAGGCATCCCAAACAATGTAGATAAGGAAATATAAACTTATGGTTTAGTGATTTACAATGTCTTTATTTAAATGAAAAGGCATCCCAATCCATTCAAATAATTACAAATCATCCTACACAACATTCATACTTAGTCGGTGAGTTACAAGGTAGTGTATTACGAGATGATACTGGTGTTCCAAAAGTACAAAATGAATATTCAATCTTGTAAAGCTGATGAGGGTGCTTGTGATGTAACTAAGGATGATTTGAGCTTTAAAAGTGCATCAAGATCTGTTAATGAGCTTGTGTTTGCCACGGTTGTGAAGGTAATGTTGTGATATGTTGATGAACAAAAGTGCTTAGTGTATGCTTAACATTAATACTCTTAGGTATAGATGTTGAGTTTGCTTTAAAAATCTTAAGAGATTTTAAAAGTTTATGATGGAATGGTATCCTTAGGACCTAAACAGGATAGTACTTCTACAGGATGAAGAGAATAATTGATAACTATCCCAAGATAGTAGTTCGGATTATCTCATAAACGAAAAATTTCAAGAATGAAATTTAGATCATACAAATAAGGTGTTAAGATCTTGCTGAGTGGTAAGACACTATCGTGTCTCTAGATTGTTTTAATGTATTTTGGTGGTTTATCGTGTTCATGTAGGAAATCAATCTAAACATAACCCTAGTACAACTATTCTCAGTATTTGAAAATTTTAAGTCGAATATAGTTAGTCAGACTATATTCCACTGTCCCTAGGTTAAATATAGGTGACTAGTCTATATTTAGCCAAGGTTCGATAAAATTTTCAAATACCTAAATTAGGTATACTTGTGATACGTCCGTTGCTTTCGGGAAACTGTCCACTAAACAAAGGCGATGTCAAACCATTCAGTTGCAAGTCCTGCCATAAGAGACTTGTAACGTATGTTTTCACATTCCATTGCATAGAAGATAGTACGGGTAGATATGTGTGGAAAGGAAGTTGAAGTAATTCTAAAACAGTCTATACTGGGCTAGAATTACAAACTTTTAACAATGAAGGTTTCAGAAGAAAACTTTGATGGATGTAGAGAAAGTTCAACTTTTGTCGATGATGGATTAGTTTGTCCTTTAGAAATCTCATATTTCTTGTTTGGAAATCGATAGATTGTGATGGGTTTTTGATATCATATGAAATGATATTGATGAGGTGGTGGAATAATTCGAGAGACCATTGCACAAATCACAATGTCTCGGAAGTAGATTAGACCATTGTGTGACTCAAAACATTTGAGAAATGATTAAGACCATTGTGTCATACAATGTTCGGGAAATAGAAAAGACCATCGTAATTCGTTACAATATCTTGGATATAAAATGTTGGAGTAGGAACATGGTTGGGAGAATGTGGTTGTGTCGAAATGCCATAGAATAGGCATGTGTAGATATGTTTAGATAAAATGATTGAAAATAAACCAAGTTTATATATCAATATACTAATGCTTACGGGGAAATGCTCAAAATGGGTATATATGAATATACTAACATGTTTGTATATCATAACATGCTTACTAAATCCATAATCGTCTGGAGGATGGAAGACACGGAGAGCGGAAGGCTATAAAATGTTTTTGTTTGTGATTGTAGTTATAGTTTAGGTCTCAATTAGACCCGTTTCTCTATAACCATGGCTCTGGTACCAATCTGTAACACCCCCAATTCATGGTTGCAGCGGAATTCGAACTGGGTGTTACTTGACGGCACAATAGTCACAATAATAGAAAACGAACTCCAATTGAGTCGTTTTAAAAGATTTATCATTCAAATTATATAAATATCAGAGATTACAAAATGAGGTCCCAATTGGTTCCATGTTTACAATGTATAATAAATGAGTTTTGAATGATAATAAAATTTATAGCCCTCTTGAGTATCCATGTCCTTCCGTGCCATCCTTGATCGTCATGAACCTGAAATACATGCTTGAGAGGTCAACACAAAGGTTGAGTGATATTCATAGAGTTTGTTAAATCGATTGAACACAATATGTTGGTAGTGTGAGTTATAGGCTCACACCAATGTTTGGAAAACAAAACAGGTAGGCTACGTTATTATACGCCTGGAACATGTATTATACACTAAGCTTATGACACCATAACGTTAACGTGTACCAATATCAATCGGCGGTTTATCCCGGTAGGTACTTTGCTAACATACCTAAATCTCAAATATTAATGCATTTGTTTGCACTTAGTCAAAACAAATGGGATTCGTCAATCCCAATAGGCCTATTATTAATATTCGCGCTCACTATTTCTAGTGATTAAATGGTTCATAATAAGGGATCTCGGTTTAGCAAGGTTGGTACTTAGTGATAATAAAACATCGTCGTGAAGCATACATTAGAAAGCATTGTATTCGATTTAGAAATAGCATGTATTCCCCCCAAGGATTTGTAAAACAATTAAGTAATGGAAAGTGGGGCTATGAACTCACCTTAAGTAAGATAGCAAGTAATGAATGTAACAGTCGAATCGTGAAGGTTCTATGAGCAACCTATAATAGAATGTCGCGACTTAGGATCGGAGTAAAGACTATGAAGTAGTGCCTATATATATATATCTTGCATTTAGTCCATGATGTGGTATGATGTATATTTGTACGTCTTTGAAAGTAATGATTCATGAAACATGTATGTTTTGTATATCGTTTACTACCGTTCAGGCCGACATAATTCAGAAGTCATGTTAGTAAGCGTTCGAGGAGCCAGGACACTTTAACTCGTAAATCCACAACTCAACTCGACGGCTTACATAATGAACTCCTCACATGAGGCTCCCTACTATTGTAGTAGTTGATGAAATATATAGATATAAGTTTTGATCCGAAAGTTACATGTCCGATATTTGAATAAACTTAGGAAAGTTTATTTGTACATGAAGATTGTTATTAGGGGTAGTTTCATAAGTCTTGAATGACCATTTTCTCTTGGTAAAATCTCATGGTTTCCTTTTAAGTGAAGTAGATCCAAATTGCTTATTCATGTTATCGCCTAATTCATTGTTTCATGTTTACGCCTATGTAAGTTGGTATGGTCATTTCGTCATGGCCTAGCCATGACCTTTGGTCCTTGTTTCAAGGTCATGAGACACAACCTTGGCTCTAGCCATGGTTGTGGTCTTGATTATAGGTCATAAGACCCCTTTGGTCTTCATAAACCATAACCTATATGTAATGACTTTGTCTAAAAATGGGCTGTTTAGAATTTGAAGAAATTTATCACTCGGAAAGCATTTTTAGGTCTCGAGCTTCTTTGTTCCTGAACGAAAACGTCGTTCCGGACAACTTTCGTGTTTTAACTTTTTGATGAATCGGACCAGAAGTGGGACTTTCAAAAAGTCAGAATGCGATTCAGGAAGGTTTAGGCAGTTTTGCCGGAAATCTTTGGTAACTTCAAATGGGCGTAACTTTTGACTCGTATACTCGTTTTAGGTGGTTCAAATTGCTATGGTTTCCTTGTTAAGTCCTCTACTGTAATATGTAATGATCCAACATCATATTTTTACCATTTTGATCAGGTTATACCAACAAAGTCACTAGTTTACTTGTTTTATGAACTTGTCTTATCAATCAATAACAATAACTTGTTTTGGTCATTTTTATACATCATGGACATGATAACAAGACAATATATAGCACAAATAATATGTAAATAACATGAACATGATTATTTAACAAGAATCAAGTTAGGGTTTGGCTCACAACTTTTGGCTTTCAAAGATGAAAGGAAGTTAACATGTAAGGATAGGACATTGATAGACTTGCTTCAACCCACTTCTTCATGCAATCTTTCTACTCTTGTAATCTTGAAAGATGGATGATGAAGGTTGAGGTGAATTGAGTGGATTTAAACTCAAGAGAAATCACCAAGTATATTAGGGATTGGAAGAGTTTTGGTGAATGATAACCTATCTAGGGTTTCTACCTTGAACTAGCACTTGAATCTTGCATGAAACTAGAAGGAAATGAGCAAAGGATGGAAAGGTTTTGGAGGTTGGGGATGCACGGCACAAATGGGAGGGAGAGGGGCTATTTATAGTCAAAAATGAGGAGGTTAGGAAACTAGTAGGAAATTACCAAAACTTGGTGACCAAGTTGTAATTTAGAGATGATCTAGGGGTAATTTCATGAGATGAAGCCACATGGGATGACTCCCCCCCTCCTAGGTCGGTTTGTAAGCTTGGAGAGCAAGGGTGTGGACTTTTCTTGGTATTATCCAAGATACTTGGTTAGTTTTGACTCTGGGAAATGCCAATCGTAAATGATTAAGCCTCAAAACGTAAAACCGGGTATCGTAAAATTATGGAATTTAAAAGTATGGTTAAACATGTCCATATAGTCCATAATAAAATATAAAATGAGTGGTAGGTTCTATCGGGTGCTAAAACCCTGCTAAAAACTGGAAACACGGGTCTAAAACGCGTAATTCGCGTAAAACGCTGAATATTGCGTAATATTGAGAAAAGTAAAATGTTACTTTTCTAATGTGATAAAAATGATTTAAAATGACTTATAATGTCTAGACTGGGCTCAGTCTAGTGTCGGTTGGTATTAAATGTCTTTTAGACATCAAACCGTAAGCCTAAAAATCACGAAATGACTTATAAAATCAAGGGATGATTTTTGGTCAATGGGGGAGGGAAAGAATATGTTGACTTTTTCTAATAAGTTGAAAACTCAAATCTTCTTAGAAACGCGTTTTGTGGTCTAACGGTTAATCGCCCAAACGGTTAAGCGTGCTCATGCGAGAGTAGTACAGGCTTGGGTGACCTGCTGGGAAGTCTTTGGTCATGTTTTTCTCAGTCACGATTAATTCTCAAATAAATCATGAGTGTGTCAAACATTTTTCCAATGTGGGGTCACCTGACGGGGTTGAATTTCGTTGTGCGTAGAATTTCTGATTGACGTTTTACCCTAAAACGTGTAATTCCGTGTAATTCCTTAATAACTTTTACGAAAATGATCTGACGGATGTCAAACATTTAATTTGCCATGGAAATGATTTATCACTTGAGAATATCAAATAAAAATCAACTTTCGGGAAAATTTCGGAAAGAAATGAATAGTAAAAATGAATAGTAACATGAATAGTAAATGTGAATAGTGAATTTCCCGGGAATAGTAATTGTCCTGAAATTGCGAATTGTTACAGTAAACCCTAGGTCGTATTTTACAGTGTTTTCAAGGGTTTTCATCCCTTGAATCCTTTCATGTTCAATTGAGATAAGTCTTCTTTCAATTCAATCAATTTGTCTATGTGTTGTTTGAATATATCTTATGCTTGTCTTGATTTCAACATGCTAGGCTAGATCTATCTTGTGTTTGCTTAGATGTAATGAAACCTAGATGTTAATTATGTGTTGATTACTTGTTTATGGTTGTATTGGATGAATGATTTAAATGTTAGGCTTAAGAAAATTGGCAGATCTCCATTGTGTAACATGCTTGAACGTCTTAGGAAACATGAACCGATGTGTACTAGGTTTTATTGGTTGTATTTAATGCATGAGCAAATTCTAGTGATCCCATGTTAGGAGCTTCTTAGCCGGCTCGACATAGGAGTGAAGTAGGCGCTCATAGGATTAGGGAAGTAAGTACGCCACCCCATGAATGGTATTAAGGAATACAATCCGTCATCCACGCAACTATAACAAGTAATTAACATGTAAAAGATATCTAGGGAGTAGTGAAATCTAAGTAAACACAATTCTCCCATATATTGCTCACAACTCTAGTTTAATTTAGTTTATTTTCATTTTTAGTATTTTATTTTGATTGCATCTTAGTATTGGGTTAGTTGACTAGCAACTAATTCTGCCCAACTCCTTCAAAACCGAGATTTTTACTTGCTTTCATAAAAACTAAAAAATACAAAAAGAATCATCCCTCATCTCTAGACCTAGTCTTTAGGTTTTCTAATCCTAGCGACACTATTCCTAGATGAATGATCAATCCCCCGGTACTTGTCATTATACTATACTACATCGATCAGGTACAATTCCTAGTGGGGGTTGTAAGCTTCTCAAGATCCCTCGAAGGGTAAAGCCTGGTGCAATCCCTACGCATCACCCACTCATCCTAGAAGATAAGGCTTTCGTGTTGATCGAAGTGCATTGGATTAGACAATCAGTATTACGTAAGAGACAACTTATCCTTTCGGAGTCCTAGATAACTTAGTCACATTGGAGCACGTCCACACTTTTACACTTGTATCAAGAAGTTGCACCAGACGATAAGACATTTGGCTTTCGCTTGTAACCATATCTCTCGACGTAGTAGTCACTTGGCAACAATTTTGAGCCATTACATACTATAGTCCTGCCTAGAGGAACTGAGCAATTAGACGTAAGAGTTTCGCCTAATAATGATCTTCGAGCGTTCCAGATCGTTGACACTAGGTTCTGCCCATTGACCTTTTGATTCATAGACCATCGCCTTCAACTATTCGTGCATACCTAGCGACACGTTGTTCCCTGATGTTTTCACACCAAGGGCTTTTCCCTTACAAGCCTTGTATCCGCCGTGAAGCTTTTAATGAACTCTATTCTCATTGATCGTATCCTGCCAAATTCTATTCCCTTTCTTTCGGATGACTACGTCAACGAAACTCTTCCTACATGGTAAGAACACCAACATCATAACTCTTTACTAACATCGTTCACACTTTTCCTAGGTATTAGAAACCCCTTATGTCATATTAATGTAAACTAAGTTATTAGTTGTTAAATTTGCTTCAAAAAGTTTGTACTAAGCTCCAATAGTGTAATTTGATCTTTCCTTGGCCGTGAGCAGGACTACCCACCTTATGGGTACTATGGACACCTCCCTCATGGCTATGATTACCGCTATGGTCCCCCTCACCAGTGATCTTTTTTTGGTTGTGTTGTGATCCTTGAATAATGTATTTGTTTTTGTACTTGTTAAGACAATTTGGTTTGTAATAATGTAGGATTCGGTCTTTGTTGGCATTTGGATATTTGTGACTTTGACGTTGGTTTTAATTTATGCATCGAAGAATTTTCTTTATTTGTGCCTTTTTCAGTGTTTGTTTGCTTATTTGTTTTTATTTATTTCCGTATGTATTTTTCATTCTTATTGTTTATTGTTCGTGTCTCAAATAAATTTGTAAAAATGCTTTATTTTGTTATTAACTTCGTCTTAATTACATTTAAAGGTATTTTGCAAAAGATAAGTGTAACGGAAGCTCATATTTGTTTGAAAGAATGGATTGACATGAACAATAACAATAAGATATGAACATACATATTAGTATTTGTTTGAGTCAAATGCTTGTATCGAGTCACAATGAATGTTTTGCAGGATTTCCAGGTCTTAAAACATGGATTTTTCTAGAAATTTTCCGGAAACAAAATATAAAAATTCTGCCAGGTCTATTCTGAAGGCGTCAGAGTTAAAACCTGACGACGTCAGACTTTATTTTCTAAAAATTTTTCCAGATTTTGTTTTTCTGCCGGAATAGTAAAGTTTCGTAAAATATTAAATTTTTGTACTCCAGGAATATGCAAACATTTATTTTGCAAGTAATGAGGCGAAAAATGAACCGTTTTTAGGGGGTCATTTAAGCCCGGATTTGAATTTATTTGATCAAATATTGCCCTAAATCGTTCCTTTTGTGATTTTAGCTACTTTTGGAGTGAATTCTAGAAAAGGAAGCATTTTGGACGTTTTTGGAGCATAAAAGTGAAGAAAACGGCAAAGTCTTAATTTTCCTTGTTGGGAACAGTACCTGACGGCATCAAGAGGCTTTATATGACGGCGTCAAGAGTTGAAAGTGGTGACGATCCAGTGAAAACGTGACGGCGTCACGTATGGCCGTCAAGGTTAAGGATTTGGTGACGGCCCAAAGCAATATTACACATGACGGCGTCAAACTTGGATCTAGGCAATCCGATCTCACTATGGGCGGCGAGTTGACGGCGTCAGAAATTCCTTCTTGATGCCGTCACCCTGTATAATCTATATATAGTTTTGCAATTTTCATTCATAAAGTGTGGAACTTTGTGGGGAACTTTGTGTGTAACTTTGGAGAAACCCTAGCACGAATTTTACTGCTCTTTCAAGGGTTTTTACCCTTTGAAACCTTCCATGTCAATTTGAGATAAGTACTCTTTTAATTCAATTAATATGTCTATGTGTTGTTTGAATATATCTTACGCTTGTCTTGAATTAAACATGTTAGGCTAGATCTCTTGTGTGTTTGCTTAGATGTAGTGAAACCTAGATGTTGATTATGGGTTGATTTTTTGTTTATAGTTGTTACGGATGAATGATTTCGATGTTAGGCTTAAGAAAACTGGTAGACTTCCAATGGTAACATGCTTGAGCATCATAAGAAACATGAACCAATGCATACTAGGTTTTTATGGTTGTATTTAATGCATGAGCGAATTCTAATGATCCCATGTTAGGAGTGTCACACCCCCAAAATACCTGAATGTCAGCAGAATGGAATACCTGGGGGTGACTGTCATAGCTCCACAGTTACAGTTATATTGAACGACCTAAAGTGTCGTTTTGAAAATATATCGTTTGATTCATTTAAAATATTCAGAGTTATAAAATATAGGTCCCAAAAGTCTGGAAAAGTTTAAGGAAATAAGTTTAGTATAATCAAACGATAGTTCATAAGTGCATGAAAATCCAAAATGAGACGCGTCATCCATGTTACTCAATGATATGACTCCATGCATGCCATGAAGAATATGTCTTAATTACCTGAAAATACATTGCGAAAACGGTCAACAATAATGTTGGTGAATAATCATAGGTTTGTAAGTTAAATCGTATGTACATTGGCCACAAGTATAAAGTAAACCGACAAAATGTCAAAAGTAATACATAGGCTCTTAAGCTCATGACCCCGAAGCTAGACGTTACTTGGCCCCAAATGAGTGTTTACCAGACACTCTAAATATATTAGACATGAAATGCATCCGTTTTCCCGTTGGAGCAACCCAAACACGGATGGAGGAGTCACCCTCAATAGATCTATTGATACGTGGGAATCGCACCAGGCTTTACCTCTCAAGGGATCTTGAGAAGCTTACAACCCCCACCAGGCAGTGTACCTGATCGTTGTAGTATAGTATAGTGACAAGTACCGGGGGATTGATCGTTCAGCTAGGAATAGTGTCGGTAGGATTAGAAAATCTAAATACTAGTTCTAAAGATGAAGGATGATTATTTTTGTATTTTTATATTTTTTAGAAAGCAAGTAAATGTCTCGGGTTTGAAGGGTTTGGGCGGAATTAGTTGCTAGTCAACTAACCCAATACTAAAGATGCAATCAAAATAAAATACTAGAAATGAAAATAAACTAAATTAACTAAGGTTGTGAGCAATAAGTGGAAAAGTTGTGTTTACTTAGATTTCACTACTCCCTAGATATCTCTTACACGTTAATTACTTGTTATAGTTGCGTGGATGACGGATTGTATTCCTTAATACCATTCATGGGGTGGCGCACTTAATTCCCCAATCCTATGAGTGCCTACTTCACTCCTATGTCGAGCCGGCTAAGAAGCTCCTAACATGGGATCATTAGAATTTACTCATGCATTAAATACAACCAATAAAACCTAGTGCACGTCAGTTCAAGTTTCCTAAGACGTTCAAGCATGTTACCATTTGGAGATCTGCCAGTTTTCTTAAGCCTAACATCTAAATAATTCATCCAATACAACCATAAACAAGTAATCAACACATAATTAACATCTAGGTTTCATTAGATCCAAGCAAACACAAGATAGATCTAGCCTAGCATGATGGAATTAAGACAAGAACAAGATATAGACAACCAACACATAGACATATTGATTGAATTAAAAGAATACTTATCTCAATTACACATGAAAGGGTTCAAGGGCTGAGAACCCTTGAAAAACCTGTAAAATTTGTACTAAGTTCGGCCTTAGGGTTTCTCCAAAACTTCTCTCCTTTTATGAATGAAAATTAGAAAACTATATATAGGAAATTGAGGCTGACGGCGTCAAGACCAAATTGGTGACGCCGTCATCTCGCCGCCAAAATACTTCTCGGACTGCCTTGATCTACTTTTGACGCCGTCATGTTATAGCATTTTCCAAGCCGTCACGTATTTTACTCTTGACGCTCTACCTCGTGACGCCTTTAATTCTGTACTGGGTCGTCATGAAAATTACTCTTGACGCCGTCAGGATTTTCTTCTTGACGCCGTCACCTACTGTTTCCAGCAAGGAAAATTAAGACTTTGGCGTTTTCTTCACTTTTATGCTCCAAAAACGTCTGAATTGCTTCCTTTTCCAGATTTCTCTCCCAAAGCACCTAAAATCACAAAAGGAACGATTTAGGGCAATATTTGATGAAATAAATTCAATTCCGGGCTTAAATGACCCCCTAAAAGTGGTTCATTTTTCGCCTCATCATCTATTCACTCACTCTCTCTTGTAGATTAATTAACGGTCCATGATTATAAAGGGGACTTGTCGTGACGTGGTAATAAGGCAACTTAAGCAATATAAGGAATTTAATACTTTGGCATGTACAAAAATAAGTGATGCAATGTATTCTTACCCGTGGGATTTGAAATCAAATTATTGAATTTAAACGGGGCTATGAAAACTCACGTGAAGTGATAGTACAAAGTGATAAAATGATCGGGACAACAAGGCGCGAACACTACCCGCAACCTAAATGAATGAATATGATCTACTTTAGATCATGAAATGATGTAATGAATATTCATGCACATGATACCTATACTACTCGTAACTTGAAAATACTTGTTATTGTCAAAGTAGGTAATTTCCATACATTAGAAAAATAAGTCCAACTAGAATTATAGAAACTTGTCGTAATATATCGTATATAAAATGTTAGTGTTATATTCATCGCCTTAAAACCTTGAAATAACGTCTAATAGTCGCATAAATAAGCCTTGGGTCGTACGTACTTCGTTAGTTAAGAATATAATTCTTGAACAATAAATCTAGAAAATATAGTATTTAGTACGTAGTTTTATTATTTCTATTAGTGACTATAATTATATATATAGTTTTGACGATTTTTAAAACGTGTATAACTTTGTCGTTTTAAGTTCATTTTCTTCGTTCTTTATATCCACGGATTCGTCTTAGTATGTATGAATATATTTTTCATAGCTCGGCTTCTCTAGGTTACGTCTAACGCCTCGACTTGTCCGACGAAAATCGTCCAACAGTATGTAATTTTCAGAAAAATAGTTTTCGTCATTAAACTTGCAAAAATCATCACTCCTTCGTTATAAGCTCGTTTTAATCCGTTCTTTCGCCCACGGCTTCATTTTTGAAAGTATTTTCTAAATCTTTGGTCAAAAATTACCCATAATCTAATGATTTTCCCACGTTTTAAAAATATGGACAGTAGGTATATATATTGTTTCAAAAACCACTTCTAGGGTTCCAATCTAGTTCCAACTTCAACCAAATCAATTTCAATCACCACAAATCTAGTCTAATCTTACCATACACCTTCTTAGGGTGTCATGGGTTCCTAAACATCATAAATCAAGTGGATCTAACAAGGATCTAACTATAATCTATTTCTAGAGCTCAAAAGTTAGATATGTATAAAATGGAGTGGTATAAATAACATATGCATGTAGATCTTGTATATATATCATATGAATCTTGTAAAAACTTAGTAAAATTATAAAGATGAGTTTCATACACTTACTTGAAAGATAGATGGGTTTATGATGGTGAAAAGTTAGGAAATCCTTGAGTTTGTATTGCAAAACCCTTAAAGGAACCTTAGATGATCTTGTTTCTATATTTTTCTTGAAAAATTGATGATGATGGCTTCTTGGTTGGTTCTTGGCCGAGCACACAAGAGGAGAGAAAGAAGAAAATAGTTTACTTGATTAGATCTTGAAAAATGAGGTGAAAATGTATAGTTTTTGTTATATATATTATATTAGACAAGGATTGGACAAGCATTAATGAGTTTTTAACAATTTCAAAGAGTGTAAGAAATTAGCATGGAGGGGGGCGGGGCGGCATTTTATGAAAAAGGGAAGAAAACATGTAGCTAGTGTAAGATAGTTGGTATAATTCTTGTATTATTATGTACATATTAATAGTTTTAGGGAATACCGGGTACCGAGTTAACTAAAAATAAATTTTAACGGAGTTAACCGGGACATAATAAAGTCGTAAAAATTGTAAAAATATGTTGGGTATAAATATTGAGTGTTTGGATGATTATTGTTTAGTTTTTACGAAAAACGTCGTAATTAAATTAGGCGTACGATATAAATTAAATAAATTTCCAAAATACCGGGTAAATTAATATTATAATTTTTATATCATTAAAATGAATATAAAAATATATTAGGATCATAGTCGGGAGTGTCGGACGTTTTAGTCACATTATTGGTCGTGTGTTAACGTTTATTTAAAAATAAACATACGTAAAAAGTCAAATATATCAAAAGTATAAATTTGAATATCCTACAAGTGGAATAGTATGCAAATGTCATTATGATGATATGTAAGCTATTCGTATGAAGTGTCCCTACTGATGATTTCATGAATTCGCAGCTAAACATGACTGGTTTCACGAATGTAAATATTGATGATGCTCGAATTCGCAGCTTAACCTCGGTTACGCGAATTTAATTACCCGCAAACTAAATTTACGATAAAATGAATAAGGTACATGAATAGTGGTTTCTCTTCGGAAATGAATAGTGTCATGTGAATAGTTAATTTCCTGAACGCTTCTCGAAATCTCAAACTGACACCAAAAATGATGAATAGTAAAATGATGAATAGTGATTGGTGAATAGTAACTGATGAATAGTAACTTCCGAGATGAATAATGAAATTTCAACATCTGAACAAGAACCTGAAATTACGAATTGTGACAGTCTTCCCCTCTAAAAGGAACTTCGTCCCGAAGTTCAGTTTTGGTTGGTCTCTGAAGTATATTTGGTAAAAAGACGTGGATACTTGAGTTGCATTTGGTCTTCCCGTTCCTAAGTAAATTCGGGACCTCTTCGAGAATTCCAGCGAACTTTCACGATAGGAATTCGACTTTGCTTCAACCGTTCGACCTCATGGTCCATGATTTCTACCGGTTCTCCTACCAGGTTTAGGTTTGTCATTGGGTTGGATTCCTTTCAATGGAATCATGAGTCACAAATCTGAAAGTCACTTCTTGGGATTTGAAAATGTAAAACATGTTTGTGTAATCTGCTACTTGCTGTCAAGGCTCAAGTCTGAGGGTTACTGGCCTGCTCTGTCTGAAGTATTAAATGGTCCAGTGTATATGTTGTTTAACTTCCCAAATTTATCAGAATGGTATCATGCCTTTCCTAGGCAGAACTTTCAACATAATCTTGTTACCAACTTGAAATTCTAATGGTTTACATCTTATTAAACTTGTAACAAATCCTTGATTTGTAAGAAATTCTTGGTTATTTCATGAAAGCGTATAGGAATAGTGAGTTGGGCTTTTTCTGAGTTCGGTCCGTCAGTCGATAGTCGGCGTTTCTTGAGGTTTACAATGTGATATGGGTAATATATGTTGCTGAACTCTGCCAGAACTCAAATTTGTATGTCAGATGGTCGATTCTAAAACGAATCTTAAATGGTCCAATATACTAGAGGTTCAATCTCTCGTGTTACCAAAATTGCATCATGCCTTTCCAAGGTAAAGCTTTCAACTTAGTTCATTCTATCACTTGAATCTAGTTGGTTTGCTGTTCAGGGATACCCAATCCGCATGATGTGCGTCATGCACCAACCTAATTTCTACCATTTTCTCGTTGCTTGTAACTGGTTCTTGACTTGTGAAATTTCCTTTGTTGTTCCATAGTTTTGTTCTAGACTAGTGAATTTAACTTTCCGATTTCGGTCTGTAAATGGGTAATTGGTACTTCGACCATAAAGTGCCTCAAATGGTGTAGTCTCTTCGCTCGTACGATAACCATTGTTGCAAACGGATCTGATTTATGATAAATGGTTAGTCCAACCATTTCTATAGTCAATCGTTCACTCTCTGAGCATATCTTTCCTATGTCTGAATTGTCCTCTCGATCTGACCATTGGTCTGAGGATGATAGGCGGTGTTTACATCTAAATGGGGTTCCGAAGGAAATCTTAAAATGATTGCTAGTAGTCTGAGGTGATTCGATCACCTTGATCAGGAATAATTGAAACAGTTACAATGAATCTGGTGACTAATTCTACAACGTTATACTTTTTGAAAAGGGTGTTATACGAAGAAGATAGAATATGGGTAACACTATGATTCCCTGTGTTTTGGTCTAATAGATGCTACGACATGTGTCTTTCTTTGCCTATTGTGCTTGGTCTCCATTACTGACGTTTGTAATCGATCTATGGTGTCCCTCCTAATTTCCTTCATCACATATTCCAATATTCCTTATTGTCAAATCGCAAAACCCTAAATGCATAAGTGATCTTGTAAGGTGATTGGTTTTCAAAATTTATCTCGTGATAATGAGTTTTGGTAGAAATATTTTTCCGAATAAACCAATTTAGAAAATGGAACAAATGGTTTACTAAGTAATATCTTTCTTGATGATTCAAAATTCCGTAGTTATGAAAATGTGAAACTGTCTTCAAAAATATTGTGAATAGGATTGTTTACCAAAGTTTGATGTTTATATATCTCTCACTGTACAATGGTTTTGCTAAATATTGACCAAAAAGGATCGTATTTGTTCAAAATAGGCAATTCAAAAATTATTTCTACGAGATATGTGATTTGTATAAACGCAATTTTTAAATCAACTTCATTTAAAAGTGAAAACACTAACAAGGGTAAAATAGTAGGATAGGTAATGTTCGCATAAATGCATAGATGTCTAACGTTCAGTTCCTGATATTGGAAGAAGCCTATTGGCGATTATTTGGCAAAACTACAAGCCCGGGTATTCAACCAACTTAAGTCCTGAAATGGTTTATCGTTGAAATTGTCATCATGTTGGCAAAATGAGGGTGTCCATTGATACTATGTCGATGAATGTATATTTTATTTCCACATGAAGCTGGGGAGATATGCTTGGGCCTGATGCCTCTCTTGATGTATAGGTGAGGTTATCTAGAATTTCTGGAGGACACAACGCTTTAGGGGAATCTATATCAATATCCATAATTTGAATCAATCATCCTTGGCGTAAACTCACTGCAGGGAAGTTTGCGTATGGATGAGGCCATGTCTAATTGGAATGCTTTACTGTATCGGTTAAGAGGCTTGGTTTCTTTCTATAGTGTTGCTTAGCGTACCTTCACAGTGTGGTCGATCCTGCAACACAATCTAGCTAGTACTTTTGAATGATAGAATTGGACAACTAGGTCAGCGATGGTGGTTTGGATGGTCTCGTGGTATCTTAGAATTGTAGTTAAGTTATAAATTGTCTTACTGTATACTCCTAGTCTTGGTTAGTAGTTATGTAATCCTTTCATTGTTTTTCTTGTATCGAGGAATCCTCCTAGTAATTGATATGGGAAGTCTCTCCTAGGGAAATCAATGGAAAAATCCAACTTAATGGCTGAGTAAGTGACAGGTGGGGTAAGTATCCAGGGAGGGTTTGTCAAAAAGAGATGTTTATGAAAAAGTTTATTTGTTTACAACGCTTTGGAATGAAGATTGTTATTAACAATCCCTAAAAAGTAATTATTTTCTTCATAGCATAATCCTTCCTGAATTATACATAGGTGATCAGGCTATGTATAATTGAGGACTAATGATGCAATGCTTGAGTTAGTCAAAGTAACATTATTTTTCTCAAAAGTTTTAGATGGTGTTCAACGTTTTGTTTTGAAAAATGGTATTCTAGTCATTTCCTTTCAAGTAACATGAAAATTGTTTCGCGTAATAATAGTAAATACTTGGTGCAATAACGGAAAAATCAATTTATCGGGTAGCAATAAAATAGTTTATTTTAAAAATTCTGTAAAACAATTTCCCCATATGATAGTAAAATAGTTTGAAGTAAAATTCGTTGAATGGTTTATTGGATACATGGGTGAATCTTATGGTATGGTAATAGTCTACTAATCCACTTATTTAAAGAATGTAAACATCTTAGTTCATAACAGGGCAGTGGTCTATGATTATGAAGTGGTCGAGAATATGGTAGTGATATTAAGGGCGTGAAAGATGAACGTGTCTTTAAGGCATCTACAATCAACTGAAGGGGATAGTCTGTGTGTGAAAGGATATAGGGCAGAAATTTGGTGCCAATGATTTGAAGTATTTGAGAATTTATACTAGGTAAAGTTAGCAGGTTCAAATGCGTAATCCCTCTAGGCATGACTAAAATGTATAAAGAATGGAGATTGTTGTACGGGTGATCTGAGTCAAGTAGGTACCACATCGAATGATGTTTGTTTGTTTTTTTTTTTTTTTTTTTTTTTTTTTTTTTTTTTTTTTCATGAATGCAAGCAAAATGCCTTATGGTCAGGTGAAACTTCTCGATATCCTTTCATGAAAATGAGGTCTTGTCCCATTGTGACTAAGCTATATCGATCTCTGAAAAGAATATAAATTTTGTTGAGCAATTATATGTTGATCTTTTAATTCAACGAACTTATACTAGCGTGAGGGTCTTATAATATGGAATAAGCGAAAAAGTTGTAATTTCAAATAGTGGTGTTAAGGTATGGTGTATCAATATTGGCAATCTCTGGTAGAGGGGTTTCTTTCGCATCTAAGGTCAAATAGTAAGTAGGTATAGTGGTTGCTTTCGAGATTCGTTCATGAGTTATGCGTGTTCCTTCTTAGAGATATGGTTTCTAAAATTAACAACATTTATTTGAGTGAAACATTGTGAAATTTGGTCTTAAACGTATTTTGAAGTGACTTTATTTGAAGTTTGTAATGAATATAGTTATGTAAAAGATGTGACTACGAAATATTTTGTATTTTGATGAAAACAATATCTCATATATATATGTCTTTGGAAAAAGGGAGTTCAAGAAGATTGTTGCTAATTTTTTTTTTTGAGTTTTAATCCAACCATTGAAAATCAATAATTTGTCGTACTTCGTAAGGTTCGCAAGAAATCTTTTTGTTTGTACAAAAATTTAATTTGGCTTTGACTTACTTGAATTGTTATTATCTCCGAAACACGAAAACTAGGGTAGTCACTTTTATCTTGGTCAACATGACCATTTAGTCGTAAAGACATCTTCGTCTTTATTAATTCTATTGTCTTACTTGCATCTTTCCAAAGTTGTAATTACATGTCAAATCTACTAATGTGACCACCTTGGTCGGTGTAGTGTCGCTAGAGCGACAAATGATGTAATTATCGGCTTAGAATGTGGTGTAATCAAACTTGATAATGAAGGGAGAGTTGTGATGAGTTCCATTACGATGGTATAATACTGTTCAAGGCATCTTGTTGGTTTATTGTGTTATGGAGGTATGAGTCGATTATATCTAAGATAATATAGAGTCCTTGTGATACATGCCACCCTTGGGCGATTTGTTGCAATTCTTATTGTGTTTGTGAGGCTTGTGGTATTATTTAGAGTGTATCGTCCAAACACTCGTGGGTAGTCTCAAATAATTAGAGATCATCGTCTAACGATGAAGAGTAGTAGGTTGTCAAGCAGTAGAGGCTCTCAAATTCTCACCAACCTCAAACTTATATGGTGGTGTAACGTATGGTAGATGGTAATGGTATGTCAAATAGCGGTTGCTTCTTAAGCGGCCTGTCATATATGGGTGTAGGGTCTCTGAGATGTGATGGTGTTGGTGGTGCTTTAGACGATGAGAACAAAGTTGTTGACGATGAGATCCTAGTGAATGGAATACTACCCTCTTTCGCGCTATCCCGCGACATCTAAGAGGTAAAACTAAAGTACGCACTATGGGACGACCAATAGTGTAATAAGTAGTTGATGGTGGTGGTAGTACCTGAGTAGTAAGCGCCCTACTAGTGAAGGAAAGAAAACATACCATCTTCCTTGCAATAAGCATCCTAATAGGTCCATTAAGATTAAGTCTGAATATCCTACCAAACGGCATTTTATGTATGGGCTGGATGTTAGGAAAACCTTGTTCCTATAACAATTAAATGGTGCTAATGGCGGCGTAAGTGTAACTGGTAGTACAATGGTAGTGGAAAATGACAAGGCATCTTTGATGCGTGGGAATCGCACCTTGCTTTACCTCTCGAGGGACCTCAAGAAGCTTACAACCCCCACCAGGCAGTGTACCTGATCGTTGTAGTATAGTATAGTGACAAGTACCGGGGGATTGATCGTTCAACTTAGGAATAGTGTCGCTAGGATTAGAAAACCTAATTAATAGTTCTAGAGGTGAAAGATGATTATTTTTGTATTTTTATATTTTTTATGAAAGCAAGTAAAATCTCAGGTTTTGAAGGAGTGGGCGGAATTAGTTGCTAATCAACTAACCCAAAGCTAAGATGCAATCAAAATAAAATAATAAAAATGAAATTAAACTAATTAAACTAAGGTTGTGAGCAGTAATTGGAGAAATTGTGTTTACTTAGACTTCACTACTCCCTAGATATCTTTTACATGTTAATTACTTGTTACACTTGTATGAATGACGGATTGTATTCCTTAATACCATTCGTGGGGTGGCATACATAACTCCCCAACTCTATGAGCTCTTATCTCCTCCTACACCATGACCCAGCACAACTATAGGGATTGTAAACAGTGGCTCATGCATTAAATACAACCAATAAAGACCTAGTACGCCTCGGTTCATGTTTCTCAAGACGTTCAAGCATGTTACCATTTGGAGATCTGCCAGTTTTCTTAAGCCTAACATATAAATCATTCATTCAAAACAAGAATAGACAAGTAATCAACACATAATCAACATCTAGGTTTCATTAGATCTAAGCAAACACAAAAGAGATCTAGCCTAGCATAATGGAATTGAGACAAGAACAAGATATAAACAACCAACACATAGACATATTGATTGAATTGAAAGTACACTTATCTCAATTACAATGCAAGGTCTCAAGGGTTTGGAACCCTTGAAAAACCTGTAAAAGAGGCACCAAAATCGTCTTTAGGGTTTCACCAAAACTTCTCTCTTTTTTATGAAAAAACTAGAAAACTATATATAGGAAAAACAGTCTGACGGCGTCAAGAGTAACTTCTGACGCCGTCACCTCGCCGCCATATACTTCCTCGGACGGCCTTGATCCACTTATGACGGCCTATGTGACGCCGTCACCACCCACGGTATATTAATTTTGCCACTTTGACGCCGTCACGAGTCCTTCTGACGCCGTCACCACCTTCGGAGTTTAATTCTTCATGTCTGACGCCGTCAAGATGTTGGTCTTGACGCCGTCACCTTGTATTTTCAGCATGCAAATTAGGTACTTAGCCGTTTTCTTCACTTTTATGCTCCAAAAACGTCCAAAATATCTTCTTTTCCAGAATTCACTCTCCAAACACCTAAAATCACAAAAGGAACGATTTAGGGCAATATTTGATCAAATAAAGTCGGATTCGGGCTTAAGTGACCCCCTAAAAACGGATCATTTTTTCGCCTCATCATATACCCTTACACTTGAGATTTGCTTGTCCTCAAGCAAATGAGCTTTTATTCTACTCAAAAGACAAGTTAGGGGTCATTTAACACTAATATAAAAGTAATTACAACAAATAATCGTTCCACTAAAGACCAATAGACAAGCACGGAGGTCATACACAAGCACCTCACAAATAGTGTTTAGATACTCACATCTCTCGGGTGTAATAAAGTAATATAACATTATGGAAATGGAAGATATCTCTCACTACCTGTCATAGCAAAATAGATTACCATAGTTTTGGGAAAGGATCAAACTTCCACCACATGGCGTAAGCACCTAGGATAAACTATCAAAGAGGTCTTTTAAAGGGTTATAACGTTAGGTGTAGGGATCGATATGAATTACACGGTTTTGTTGGATAAAGGAAGTTTTACTGGTGGCGAGTTAACAATCTCGGTTAATTACATGTACAAGATGGCGTTGCTAAGCCAAGACTAGACTCGACTTAAGCTAATACATGAAAAATAACAAAAACATAAAATGAACATAGAATGAAACGGGATGGTAGTCCGTATGTTTTTTTTCTCTTTTCCTTTTTCCATTTTTTTTTCTTTTTTCTTGCTTTTTCGATTTTTTTTTTTTTTTTTTTTTTTTTTTATGCATACACTCTTACCCTACCATCCAAAATAATACATCATAGGGGACGAGAATTCCCCTTACACTTGAATCTTTACATACTTTACATTTAACTAATCTAATGACTCGAATTAAGAAAATCAAAACACTTGGAGCACTTTTAAGATTAACGTACATATGGGGGTATTAATATTATGTTCTTCCCCATTACTCCATAAATAAGTACTTACCCATGAGTCCCAATCGTCCCAAAACAATATGTACAAGGATATGACTCGACTTAGCAACCATGTAATCAATTAGAAAGTTAACTTAGGGTTTAACAAATAACAATAATGCACTAAAAATGAGCGCATACACGGAAGGCTAAGGCGATTTGGTTGTACATTTAAGTGGGGTGTAACAAATTCTTCCTTTAAGTAAAATGCTTAAAGTTAGAAACGAAAAGATAGGCTCGGAGGGGTGTACTAAGGGTATCATGTACTAAAAATGAGTACAACGCTAAGGGTGTGGGAAAAATTAGTTGACTTAACTAGCCAAGTAATATGACTTAAATGGTCAAGTAATTATAATACGGGTTTAACACAAGGGTGATCCTAATGCCTCTTATCATGTAGTAAATCCTACCACACGAATGTAGTCTCACTAGCGGTCTCGGGATGCATCACTAACGCAAGTTCTAGAATCTAAATGCTACCGGTACACTCATAAGCACTAATAATGAATGCTTTTCCTATCAAATCTAAAGGCGAACCTCACATTTTTGGGTGGAAAATTTTTCTGAATATACGGTTATGTGCTAGTCATACAACCTCCTATCCATGAGACGCTTGCTATGGCTAAAGTTTCACTCCTAAATGTTGTAAAAAATTTTAAATTTGGCGCTAAAATTGCACTAACAAGTATTTCTCGTAGTTTTATTACTCATCTACTATCAAACAAAACAAACTCAAGCGAAAGTGCATATGTAAGGTATCATCTTTTTACCCTCCCCTTACACTTAAGATGAACATTGTCCCCAATGTTCAAGTAAAGAATGTAAAAGTTAAAAAGTAAAGAGAATGAAATCAAATACTCCCCTGATTCGCTCGGTATGGATTTTAGGTTGGCCAGGTTAAATCTTCCTCCAAGAAAATGAACAATCAAAGCTTCCCTTCCAGAATATAAATCATCTTCTTGTCGCAAATAACCTGTAAATCCTGACAAAAGTAGACAAGGCAACCTCGCGTAAAATCGGCGACATCCTATATAAGTTACTAAATCCTAGAAAACAAAGTAAGATATAATGCTTGTGGAATGAAGTTTGCAGATTTCCTGGAGATTATAAAACATAATAATTCACAAAAACCATAAGACTCCGTTAGAAAAACAAAACCGGTAAAATTTCCAGATTTTAACTCCTGACGCCGTCAAGAGCAATACCCTGACGCCGTCAGAATGGACCTGCAGAAATTCTTATGTTAAGTTTCCGGAAAATTTCTGGAAAAACTTTGTCCTACTTCCTGGAAAATCCTGCAAAACTTCATTATGACTCAATACAAGCATTTGACTCTAACAAATACGAATATACATGTTCATTTAATATTGTGGAGAATCATGATCGGTTTGTTTCTTAAAAACATATTTGGGGTTTCCCCTTACACTTATCTTTTGCAAAAATACCTTTAGGTTGAAGTTAAGACTAGGCTAAACAACATAATAAAGTATTTCCACATTTTAGTAGAGAAACATGATCAACCAACAATAAAAATAAAACATGCATACGGAAGCAAATAACAATCAAACAAATAAAAATCACACAAAACATGGGTTGCCTCCCAAGAAGCGCCTTTCTTTATTTACGAGTCTTGTAGCTAGACTCAAAGTCGTGGGTTACTACGTGATCTCATCATTTGAAATGATGTACCCCATATAATTGCGATCATTACTGTTATGGTGGTAGTGCCTTAATCTATCAATACTTGCAATCACCTTCCCACCTAACTTGCTTTTCAAGTTAGCTACCCCATCTTGGCTCAATCCTTCGATTGTGAATGGCCCATACCACCAAGGACTTGGTTTATCGGGTGGTATTGTTGTTTCTAAGTGTCTCAAGAGTACTAAGTTCCCTTCCTCAAACGGTGTATGAGTGCTTTCGTGTTGAGTGTGTTTGAGTTCAATCGGAACCTTATTGCTTTTTTTTCTTTCATCCTTAGCTTTCTTATATCTTTTGATTCTTGCCTCCCATGCAAGAATTTTATTCTGAACACGAATGGGCGTCGTGCCAATGTTGTTTTTAATCATTCTCCAACTCAAATTCTCATGCCCACTTTGCGGAGTCATGTGGAAGCTAATCTTTCTCTTCCCAGATTTAAGCTCAATCTTCCTATCTTCATACTTAATGACAGCCCTAGCGGTGGTGAGGAATGGTGCCCCAAGGATTATTGGCATGCATCCATCCCCTTTATCATCAATGATCATAAAATCGACGGGGTACATGAATCCTGCAACATTGACTAATACATCTTCTGCTATTCCTAGGGGGTATATGTACGAGTGCCCAACAAGAGACAGCCTAACACGAGTGGGTATTGGCATCTTTGACGTCAGTTGGATGTAGATAGTCAGGGGCATAAGATTTACTTTCGATCCTTGGTCGGCGAAAGCACTAAGATGTTTCAAGTCCCCGATGCTCATTGGTAATTCAAAATTCCCACATGCTACCTGCTTGGTGGCCACTTTCTGTACCAGTAACCTCTCGACCACTGATCCTCCAATAAGCGTATCATACCCATCTTCCTCTTCTTTCTCTTTTTCGGGAACCTGTTCGGAGGATTGGTTACGCCTATCACCCTTAATCCAATTTGTTATGGTGTTTTTGTTTATGTCGTGTTTCAGGTAGTAGCTCAAAGGTTGGGACTCAGGCGGTTTTTCTAAGGTCTGTTTAGCAGGAGTTTTTACCTTCTCATTATCTTTATGGACAATGGTGATGGAGTTAACAAATTGGGTGGTGGGAGTGGCGCTTTCTTTCCTTAGCAGTATTCGTTCGGGGGTTTTCTGATTGGCATACTCCTCCAATAGACTCAATATCTCATTCATTTTCTCCTGCATCTCCTCTTTTTGCTTATAAACTGCTTCTTCGAATCTAGCAAGCCGATCAGTGTGAGTCGCCATATATTCTCTCATCCTAGCCTCAAATTCCGAGCTAAGTTCCTTGGGAGGAGAGCAAGGTGGGGTGTATCTTTGAAAAGTTTCGACATGTTCTCTAGAAGGTGATTCAGATAATGGTGCCGAAGTTGATCTTGAGACAGAATTGACAGTGGCTTGTCTAGGACTTAAGGGTCTCCTTTGCCTTTCCTCAAAATAGTCAACTTTGGCCTCAAGTTTGCATAAGAGTTCATTAGGGATTTCGGTGGTTCCTCCAGATGTCGAGACTGCATTGATGGCCGCTTCCACCGTATGTTTAAATTCCCAAATCTCATTATTATCGACAGTGAGCTCTTCTATAATTGCCCATGACTCCTCGGCATTCTTATCACGCAATTTGCCTCCCGCGGCCCTGTCGATGGTGCGCTTAGTGTGATAGTCAACATGGTCGTAGAAAATCTGAACTAATAACCAAAGGTTAATGCCATGATGAGGGATCTTGTGGAGGAGATCCTTAAAACTGGCCCAAGCCTCGTAGAAAGGTTCACCCCGCTGTTGCTCAAACATCAAAATGTCCCTTCTAAGCATTGCAGTTTTTTCTGGCGGAAAGAATTAGGTAAGGAAGCGGTTGGCGAGATTGTCCCATGTGGTGATGGATCCCGCGGGTAAGCGTTCAAGCCATTGACTAGCTTGATCTCGTAGAGAGAATGGGAATAGGCGTAATCGGGTTGTCTCTCTAGTCTCAACACCTGGGTCTATGGAGTCTACGATTTTGAGAAAGTCCTTAAGGTGTTGGTTTGGATCTTCGGAACGAAGTCCATGGAATGCACATCCGCTTTGCACCAACCGGATGGTGTCGGATCGCAAGGGGGTCACATTGGCTCCGGTGAGCTCAATGGTGTTTCGGTAGCCTTGGTGGCTAGGTCGGGAATACTCTCCTAAGGTTCGGGGCCTAAGGGGTTCTAATGGTGGGTTTTGTTGTGGTGGGATGATGGGTTCAAAGATGTTACCACCTTCCATGATGTCGGATGGTAAAGAGTTACGAACAAAGGCACGAAGAAATAAGATAGACTAAAGAAGACCTAAAAATAAAAATAAAAATCTTACTAGAAAGGAATCTACCAAGTAGACCTAATAAAAAGAAATCCTAACCTAGACAATAACTATTCCCCGGGCTGCGGCGCCAAAAACTTGATGCGTGGGAATCGCACCTTGCTTTACCTCTCGAGGGACCTCAAGAAGCTTACAACCCCCACCAGGGAGTGTACCTGATCGTTGTAGTATAGTATAGTGACAAGTACCGGGGGATTGATCGTTCAGCTTAGGAATAGTGTCGCTAGGATTAGAAAACCTAATTAATAGTTCTAGAGGTGAAAGATGATTATTTTTGTATTTTTATATTTTTTATGAAAGCAAGTAAAATCTCAGGTTTTGAAGGAGTGGGCGGAATTAGTTGCTAATCAACTAACCCAAAGCTAAGATTCAATCAAAATAAAATAATAAAAATGAAATTAAACTAATTAAACTAAGGTTGTGAGCAGTAATTGGAGAAATTGTGTTTACTTAGACTTCACTACTCCCTAGATATCTTTTACATGTTAATTACTTGTTACACTTGTATGAATGACGAATTGTATTCCTTAATACCATTCGTGGGGTGGCATACATAACTCCCCAACTCTATGATCTCTTATCTCCTCCTACACCATGACCCAGCACAACTATAGGGATTGTAAACAGTGGCTCATGCATTAAATACAACCAATAAAGACCTAGTACGCCTCGGTTCATGTTTCTTAAGACGTTCAAGCATGTTACCATTTGGAGATCTGCCAGTTTTCTTAAGCCTAACATATAAATCATTCATTCAAAACAAGAATAGACAAGTAATCAACACATAATCAACATCTAGGTTTCATTAGATCTAAGCAAACACAAAAGAGATCTAGCCTAGCATAATGGAATTGAGACAAGAACAAGATATAAACAACCAACACATAGACATATTGATTGAATTGAAAGTACACTTATCTCAATTACAATGCAAGGTCTCAAGGGTTTGGAATCCTTGAAAAACCTGTAAAAGAGGCACCAAAATCGTCTTTAGGGTTTCACCAAAACTTCTCTCTTTTTTATGAAAAAACTAGAAAACTATATATAGGAAAAACAGTCTGACGGCGTCAAGAGTAACTTCTGACGCCGTCACCTCGCCGCCATATACTTCCTCGGACGGCCTTGATCCACTTATGACGGCCTATGTGACGCCGTCACGACGCCGTCACGAGTCCTTCTGACGCCGTCACCACCTTCGGAGTTTAATTCTTCATGTCTGACGCCGTCAAGATGTTGGTCTTGACGCCGTCACCTTGTATTTTCAGCATGCAAATTAGGTACTTAGCCGTTTTCTTCACTTTTATGCTCCAAAAACGTCCAAAATAGCTTCTTTTCCAGAATTCACTCTCCAAACACCTAAAATCACAAAAGGAACGATTTAGGGCAATATTTGATCAAATAAAGTCGGATTCGGGCTTAAATGACCCCCTAAAAACGGATCATTTTTCGCCTCATCAATCTTCAATGTCGGAATCCGACGAAAGGATAACATGGTAGGTATCTGAAGACATGTCACTTGTGAACCAAGTCAACATAATCATATATATATATGAGTATGGGTATAAATAACTCGCACAATGTGTGCATGAAACAACATGTATAATGAATATGCACCTATGATGAAATGATGAGATGCTATGATGATGTGGTTATAGTCTAGGGTCCATGATACATCCTAGTTCGCTATAACCTTAGCTCTGATGCCAATCTGTCACACCCCCAAAATACCTGAATGTCGGCGGAATGGAATACCTGGGGGTGACTGTCATAGCTCCACAGTTACAGTTATATTGAACGACCTAAAGTGTCATTTTGAAAATACATCGTTTGATTCATTTAAAATATTCAGAGTTATAAAACATAGGTCCCAAAAGTCTGGAAAAGTTTAAGCAAATAAGTTTAGTACAATCAAACGATAGTTCATAAGTGCATGAAAATCCAAAATGAGACGCGTCATCCTTGTTACTCAATGATATGACTCCATGCATGCCATGAAGAATATGTCTTAATTACCTGAAAATACATTGCGAAAACGATCAACAATAATGTTGGTGAATAATCATAGGTTTGTAAGTTAAATCGTATGTACATTGGCCACAAGTAAAAAGTAAACCGACAAAATGTCAAAAGTAATACATTGGCTCTTAAGCTCATGACCCCGAAGCCAGACGTTACTTGGCCCCAAATGAGTTTTTACCAGACACTCTAAATATATTAGACATGAAGTGCATCCGTTTTCCCGTTGGAGCAACCCAAACACGGATGGAGGAGTCACCCTCAATAGATCTATTCACTCACTCTCGCTTGTAGATAAATTAACGGTCCATGATAATAAAGGGGACTTGTCGTGACGTGGTAATAAGGCAACTTAAGCAATGTAAGGAATTTAATACTTTGGCATGTACAAAAATAAGTGATGCAATGTATTCTCCCCCGTGGGATTTGACATCAAATTATTGAATTAAAACGGGGCTATGAAAACTCACTTGAAGTGATAGTACAATGTGATGAAATGATCAGGACAACAAGGCGCGAACACTAGCCGCAACCTAAATGAATGAATATGATCTACTTTAGATCATCAAATGATGTAATGAATATTCATGCACATGATACCTATACCACTCGTAACTTGAAAATACTTGTTATTGTCAAAGTAGGTAATTTTCATACTTGAGAAAAATAAGTCCAACTTTTATTATAGAAACTTGTCGTAATATATCGTATATAAAATGTTAGTGTTATATTCATCGCCTTAAAACCTTGAAATAGCGTATAATAGTCGCATAAATAAGCCTTGGGTCGTACGTACTTCGTTAGTTAAGAATATAATTCTTGAACAATAAATCTAGAAAATATAGTATTTAGTACGTAGTTTTATTATTTCTATTAGTGACTATAATTATATATATAGTTTTGACGATTTTTAAAACGTGTATAACTTTGTCGTTTTAAGTTCATTTTCTTCGTTCTTTATATCCACGGATTCGTCTTAGTATGTATGAATATATTTTGTATAGCTCGGCTTCTCTAGGTTAAGTCTAACGCCTTGATTTGTCCGACGAAAATCGTCCAACAGCATGTAATTTTCAGAAAAATAGTTTTCGTCATTAAACTTGCAAACATCATAACTCCTTCGTTATAAGCTCGTTTTAATCCGTTCTTTCGCCCACGGCTTCGTTTTTGAAATTATTTTCTAAATATTTGGTCAAAAATTACCCATTATCTACTGATTTTCCCACGTTTTAAAAATATGGACAGTAGGTATATATATTGTTTCAAAAACCACTTCTAGGGTTCCAATCTAGTTCCAACTTCAACCAAATCACTTTCAATCACCACAAATTTAGTCTAATCTTACCATACACCTTCTTAGGGTGTCATGGGTTCCTAAACATCATAAATCAAGTGGATCTAACAAGAATCTAACTATAATCTATTTCTAGAGCTCAAAAGTTAGATATGTATAAAATGGAGTGGTATAAATAACATATGCATGTAGATCTTATATATATATATATATATATATATATATATATATATATATATATATATATATCATATGAATCTTGTAAAAACTTGGTAAAATTATAAATATGAGTTTCATACACTTACTTGAAAGATAGATGGGTTTATGATGGTGAAAAGTTAGGAAATCCTTGAGTTTGTATTGCAAAACCCTTAAAGGAACCTTAGATGATTTTGTTTCTATATTTTTCTTGAAAAATTGATGATGATGGCTTCTTGGTTGGTTCTTGGCCGAGCACACAAGAAGAGAGAAAGAAGAAAATAGTTTATTTGATTAGATCTTGAAAAATGAGGTGAAAATGTATAGTTTTTGTTATATATATTATATTAGACAAGGATTGGACAAGCATTAATGAGTTTGTAACAATTTCAAAGAGTGTAAGAAATTAGCATGGAGGGGGGGGGGGGGGGGGGGCAGCATTTTATGAAAAAGGGAAGAAAACATGTAGCTAGTGTAAGATAGTTGGTATAATTCTTGTATTATTATGTACATATTAATAGTTTTAGGGAATACCGGGTACCGAGTTAACTAAAAATAAATTTTAACGGAGTTAACCGGGACATAACAAAGTCGTAAAAATTGTAAAAATATGTTGGGTATAAATATTGAGTGTTTGGATGATTATTGTTTAGTTTTTACGAAAACCGTCGTAATTAAATTAGGCGTACGATATAAATTAAATAAATTTCCAAAATACCGGGTAAATTAATATTATAATTTTTATATCATTAAAATGAATATAAAAATATATTAGGATCATAGTCGGGAGTGTCGGACGTGTTAGTCACATTATTAGTCGCGTGTTAACGTTTATTTAAAAATAAACATACGTAAAAAGTCAAATATATCAAAAGTATTAATTTGAATATCCTACGAGTGGAATAGTATGCAAATGTCATTATGATGATATGTAAGCTATTCGTATAAAGTGTCCCTACTGATGATTTCATGAATTCGCAACTAAACCTGTCTGGTTTCGCGAATGTAAATATTGATGATGCTCGAATTCGCAGCATAACCTAACCGGTTACGCGAATTTAATTACCCATAAACAAAATTTACGATGAAATGAATAAAGTACATTAAAAGTGGTTTCTCTTCGGGAATGAATAGTGTTATGTGAATAGTAAATTTCCTGAACGCTTCTCGGAATATCAAACTAATACAAAAAATGATGAATAGTGATTGGTGAATAGTAACTGATGAATAGTAACTCCCCGAGATGAATAATGAAATTTCAACATCTGAACAAGGACCTGAAATTACGAATTGTGTCAAGAAGCTTCTTGCAGGCTCGACATAGGAGTGAAGTAGGAGCTTATAGAGTTAGGGAAGTACGTACGCCACCCCACGAATGGTATTAAGGAATATAACCCGTCATCCACGCAACTGTAACAAACTATCAACCTGTAAAAGATATCTAGGGAGTAATGAAACCTAAGTAAACACAATTATCCCTATTATTGTTCACACCATAGTAGTAATTAGCTTTATTTTCATTTCTGTTATTTTATTTTGATTACATCTTAGTTATTGGGTTAGTTGATTAGCAACTAATTCCGCCCACTCTTCCAAAAACACGAGATTTTATTTGCTTTTATAAAAATACAAAAAGAATCATCCCTCACCTCTAGACCTAGTTTTTAGGCTTTCTAATCCTAGCAACACTATTCCTGAGTTGAACGATCAATCCCCCGATACTTGTCACTATACTATACTACAACGATCAGGTATACTGCCGGGTGGGGGTTGTAAGCTTCTCGAGATCCCTCGAGAGGTAAAGCTTGGTGCGATTCCTACGTATCAAGTTTTTGGCGCCGCAGCCCGGGGAATAGTTATTGTCTAGGTTAGGATTTCTTTTTATTAGGTCTAGTTGCTAGATTCCTTTCTAGTAAGATTTTATTTTTATTTTTAGGTTTTATTTAGTCTATCTTATTTCTTCGTGTCTTTGTTCGTAACCTTTACCATCCGACATCATGGAAGGTGGTAACATCTTTGAACCCATCAACCTACCAATTCAAAACCACCCACAAAACCCACCAATAGCGAACCAACCTCCTAGGCCCCGAACCTTAGGAGAGTATTCCCGTCCTAGCCACCAAGGCTATCGAAACACCATTGAGCTCACCCAAGGAGCCAATGTGTCCCCATTGCGATCCGACACCATCCGGTTGGTGCAAAGCGGATGTGCATTCCATGGACTTCGTTCCGAAGATCCTAATCAACATCTTAAGGATTTCTTAAAAATCATAGATTTCGTAGACCTTAATGTTGAAACTAGATAGTCGACCCGATTACGCCTATTCCAATTCTCTCTACATGATCAAGCTAGTCAATGGCTTGAACGTTTACCCGCGGGATCCATCACCTCATGGGATGATCTCACCACTCGTTTCCTTGCTCAATTTTTCCCACCCGGGAGAACTACCAAGCTTAGGAATTATATCTTGATGTTCCAACAACGTCAAGGTGAAACTCTATATGAAGCATGGACTCGTTTCAAGGACTTACTCCAAAAAGTCCCTCATCATGGCATAGATCTTTGGCTCCAAGTCCGAATCTTCTATGACCATATCGATCTCTCCACAAGGTGAACCATTGACCAATCGGCCGGTGGCAAGCTACGTGATCTAAGTGCGGAAGAGTCATGGAAACTCATAGAAGATCTTGCTCTCTATGACAACGAAAGTTGGAATGATCCTCGTGATTAGAACAAAACGGTCAAGGCAATATCCTTGCCTTCGAACAATTCTAGCACTCCCGACCGTAGGATCATAGAACTTGAGGACCAAGTCAAGTTTCTTATGAAATCTTACGAAGCTCCTAAGCCTTCAAGCCAAGTGAACAAAATCACTTCTTCATGCGAATTATGTAGTGGTCACCATGACACTCGTGTTTGCGTGGAACTCCCCAGAACAGCTTTTGCTGACTACGCATCCTCGCGTACCGACGAAGCGGGAGACAAGTGGTACACTTTCAAACCCGAGTCAAACCCTTACGGTGATTCCTACAACTCTTCTTGGAAAATTCACCCGAACCTTAGGTGGAGACAAAACCAAAACAATTCTTCCAACCCACCTAGTCGCTACCAACCGAACGGTCCACCTCATAACCATACTTTCAACAACAATCCTTCCAATAACTATGGTAGTACCAATAATCTTGAAGGATTGATGTCTAAGTTTATGGCATCTCAAGAAGCTCGCATAGCTAGGTTTGAAACCGAATTCAACCAACAACAAACGGAGATGACCAATAAGATTGACAACTTGTTGAAAGCCCTCAACAACCGAGCGCTAACTACATCTAGAAAGGACACTAGGGACGCCAATAGCGGAATCCAAATTAAGGACCCCTCGTCATCCAAACATGTCCACTTTGTCAATGTTGTCACCATTAAGCCAAAAGATGAAGATATAGAAGAAAGTGACAAGGATGAAGTTGGAATAGAAACCGAGACTAGGGAGGAAATTAAGGAAGTTAAGGTTAATAAGGGAGAAAAGTTAGAAGAAGTAGGAAACGTAGATGAGTACTTTGATAAGTTGCCCACCAAGGAAGAACGGGAATATCACAAGGATTTATTCGATGATCCCGAGACACCATATATCCTTGGCTCACCCCTTATTAAAATAGGTGATCCCTCTAACATCAACATACCATACAACATTGGGCATTTGCGTGTGTGGAAAGCTTACATCAATCCTAGATCTCCTATAAACATCATGACTAGGACCTACTATAATTGGGTAATGAAGAAGCAACTTAAATGTAGGATAATGCCTATCACGAATTGGATGAGCAACTTCGTAGGGAGAGTGAAAGGATTACATGTATTTGTAGGAAACTTTACTTATGTTACTGACTTTGTGATTGTAGAGGATATTCGCCCGGTAATAGATGATTGCCTAAGTCAAGTAGTATTCGGAAAACCGTTCGTTGAGGCCTCTAAGATGAGTTATGATCCGACCTTAGGGATAGTTAGATTCAAGGAAGAGAATGACGAGGTTGCTTACCAAATACCCTATAAGATTGAACAATACCGTCTTCTCTCGAATCTAGAAAAGGAGCACAAGCAAGCGGTTTACTATAGGAATGATGAGGATAGACGTAGAGGAGTAGATTATGTTATGAGTAGAATATTTGGTTTCTACAAGGAATGCTTGCAACTAGGTCCGGAATACAAAACTAATATTGGAGATGACCTAGAGAATGAGATCAACGACGAGGTCACGTGATAACCCATGACCTTGAGTCTAGCTACAAGACTCGTAAATAAAGAAAATTGCTTCTTGGGAGGCAACCCATGTTTTGTGTGATATTTATTTGTTTGATTGTTATTTGTTTCCGTATGCATGCTTTATTTTTATTGTTGGTAGATCATGTTTCAAACTAAATTGTGAAAATGCTTTATTTTGTTTTTAACTTCGTCTTAATTACATATAAAGGTATTTTCCAAAAGATAAGTGTAAGGGGAAACCCCAAATATGTTTTTAAGAAACGAAATTGATCATGATTCTCCACAATATTAAATGAACATGTATATTAGTATTTGTTAGTGTCAAATGCTTGTATCGAGTCATAATGATGTTTTGCAGGATTTTCCAGGAAGTAGGACATAAGTTTTTCCAGAAATTTTCCGGAAACTTAACATAAAGATTTCTGCAGATCACTTCTGACGGCGTCACGAGTTTACTCTTGACGGCGTCACGTGTAAAATTCTGGAAATTTTGCTAGTTTTGCTTTTCTAACAGAGTCTTAAGGTTTTTGTTAATTCTTTAGTTTTATAAACTCCAGGAAATCTGCAAACATTCATTCCACAAGCATTATATCTTACATTGTTTTCTAGGATTTGTTAGTATATATAGATTGCCGCTGATTTTATGTGAGGTTGCCTTGTTTGTTTTCTCAGGTTTAACAGGTTATGTATGACAAGAAGATAATTTATATTTTTGGAAGGGAAGCTTTGATTGTCCATTTTCTTGGAGGAAGATCTAACCTTGTTAGCACACTATCCACACAGAACGAATCAGGTGAGTATTTGATTTCATTCGTTTACCTATTTTACTTTTACATTCTTTAATTGAACATTGGGGACAATGTTCATCCTAAGTGTAAGGGGAGGGTAAATGATGATACCTTATAGGATACACTTGCACTTGAGTTTATTTTTTTGATGGTAGGTGTGTAATAAAACTATGAGAAATACTTGTTAGTGTAATTTTAGCGCAAAATTTAAATTTTTTTACAACATTTAGGAGTGAAACTTTAGCCTTAGCAAGCGTCTCATGGATAGGAGATTGTATGACTAGCACCAAACCGTACCACTTAAAAAATTTTCCACCCAAATATGTGAGGTTCGCCTTTATATTTGATAGGAAAAGCATTCATTATTAGTGCTTATGAGTGTACCGGTAGCATTTAGATTCTAGAACTTGCGTTAGTGATGCATCTCGAGACCGCTAGTGAGACTACATTCGTGTAGTAGGATTTACTACATGATAAGAGGCATTAGGATCACCCTTGTGTTAAACCCGTATTACAATTACTTGACCACTTAAGTCATATTGCTTGGCTAGTAAAGTCAATTGATTTTTTCCACACCTTAGCGTTGTACTCATTTTTAGTACACGAAACCCCTAGTACACCCCTCCGAGCCTATCTTTTCGTTTCTAACTTTAAGCATCTTACTTAAAGGAAGAATTTGTTACAACCCACATAAATGTACAACCAAACCACCTTAGCCTTCCGTGTATGCACTCATCTTTACTGCATTATTGTTACATGTTTTAAACCCTTAGTTAATTATCTAATTGATTACATGGTTGCTAAGTCGAGTCATATCCTTGTACATATTGTTTTTGGACGTTTGGGACTCATGGGTAAAATACTAATGTTATGGAGTAATGGGGAAGAACATCATATTATTACCCCCATATGTACGTTAATCTTAAAAGTACTCCAAGTGTTTTAATTATCTTAATTCGAGTAATTAGATTAGTTTATTGTAAAGTATGTAAAAATTCAAGTGTAAGGGGAATGTTCATTCCCTATGATGTATTATTTTGGATGGTAGGGTAAGAGTGTATGCAAAAATAATAATAATAATAATAATAAAAATAAAAATAAATCGAAATATTAAGAAAAAGAAAAAAAAAGAAAAAAAAAAGAAAAAAGGAAAAGAGAAAAAACATACGGACTACCATCCCGTTTCATTCTATGTTTATTTTATGTTTTCGTTATTTTTCATTTATTAGCTTAAGTCGTGTCTAGTCTTTGCTTAGCAACGCCATACTGTACATGTAATTAACCAAGATGATTAACTCGCCACCAGTATAGATTGCCTTTATCCAACAAAACCGTGTATTCCATATCCCTACACCTAACGTTATAACCCTTAAAAAGACCTCTTTGATAGTTTATCTTAGGTGCTTACGCCAAGTGGTGGAGGTTTGATCCTTTCCCAAGCCTATGGTAATCTATTTGCTATGACAGGTAGTGAGAGATGTTTTCCATTTCCTTATTGTGATATATACTTTATTACACCCGAGAGATGTGAGTATCTAAACACTATTTGTGAGGTGCTAGTATATGACATCCGTGCTTGTCTTTGGTCTTTAGTGGAATGATTATTTGTTGTAATTACTTTTATATTAGTGTTAAATGACCCCTAACTTGTATTTAGAATAAAAGCTCATTTGCTTAAGGACAAGCAAATCTCAAGTGTAAGGGTATATGATGAGGCAAAAAATGAACCGTTTTTAGGGGGTCATTTAATCCCGGATTTGAATTTATTTGATCAAATATTGCCGTAAATCGTTCCTTTTGTGATTTTAGGTACTTTTGGAGTGAATTCTGGAAAAGGAAGCATTTTGGACGTTTTTGGAGCATAAAAGTGAAGAAAACGGCAAAGTCTTAATTTTCCTTGCTGGGAACAGTACCTGACGGCGTCAAGAGGCTTTATATGACGGCGTCAAGAGTTAAAACGTGACGGCGTCAAGTATGGCCGTCAAGGTTAAGGATTTGGTGACGGCCCAGAGCAATATTACACATGACGGCGTAAAACTTGGATCTAGGCAATCCGATCTCACTATGGGCGGCGAGTTGACGGCGTCAGAAATTCCTTCTTGACACCGTCACCCTGTATAATCTATATATAGTTTTGCAATTTTCATTCATTAAGTATGGAACTTTGTGTGTAACTTTAGAGAAACCCTAGCACGAATTTTACTGCTCTTTCAAGGGTTTTTACCCTTTGAAACCTTCCATGTCAATTTGAGATAAATACTCTTTCAATTCAATCAATATGCCTATCTGTTATTTGAATATATCTTACGCTTGTCTTGAATTTAACATGTTAGGCTAGATCTCTTGTGTGTTTGCTTAGATGTAGTGAAACCTAGATGTTGATTATGGGTTGATTGTTTGTTTATAGTTGTTACGAATGAATGATTTTGATGTTAGGCTTAAGAAAACTGGCAGACTTCCAATGGTAACATGCTTGAACGTCTTAAGAAACATGAACCAATGCGTACTAGGTTTTTATGGTTGTATTTAATGCATGAGCGAATTCTAATGATCCCATGTTAGGAGCTTCTTGCAGGCTCGACATAGGAGTGAAGTAGGAGCTTATAGAGTTGGGGAAGTACGTACGCCACCCCATGAATGATATTAAGGAATATAACCCATCATCCACGCAACTGTAACAAACTATCAACCTGTAAAAGATATCTAGGGAGTAATGAAACCTAAGTAAACACAATTATCCCTATTATTGTTCACACCACAATAGTAATTAGCTTTATTTTCATTTCTGTTATGTTATTTTGATTGCATCTTAGTTATTGGGTTAGTTGATTAGCAACTAATTCCGCCCACTCTTCCAAAAACCCGAGATTTTATTTGCTTTTATAAAAATATAAAAATACAAAAAGAATCATCCCTCACCTCTAGACCTAGTTTTTAGGCTTTCTAATCCTAGCGACACTATTCCTGAGTTGAATGATCAATCCCCCGGTACTTGTCACTATACTATACTACAACGATCAGGTACACTGCCTGGTGGGGGTTGTAAGCTTCTCGAGATCCCTCGAGAGGTAAAGCCTGGTGCGATTCCCACGTATCAGCAAGCATTATATCTTTATTTGCTTTCTAGCATTTACTTTTATATATAAAGTTTACCGCCGATTTTAAGCGAGGTTTCGTGTTTGTTTTCTTTATTGTTTAACAAGTTATATTGGTAAAGAAGATGATTATATCTCAGGAGTGAAGCTTTACATGTTCATTTTCCTGGAGGAAGATCTAACCATTTTATCACATTTTCCATACCGAGCGAATCAAAGGAGTATTAGTTTCTTTCATTCTCATTTATTTTTACATTTACATCTTTTAATTGAACATTGGGACAATGTTCAAGTTAAGTATAAGGGGGTAAATTGGGATACCTTAGAAACTACAACTTCGCTTGATTTTTGTTTTGTTAAATAGTAGATGTGTAATAAAACTGAAAGAAATACTTGTTAGGGTAAATTTAGCACCAAATTTAAATTTTTTTGCAACATATAGGAGTGAAACTTTAGTCTTAATAAGCGTCTCATAAATAGGAATTGTATGACTAGCACAAAAACCGTACAACTCAAAAATTTCCACCCCAAATATGTGAGGGTCGCCTTTAGATTATTAGGAAATAACATTTATCTTTAGTGCTTGTGAGTGTACCGGTAGTATTTAGATTCTAGAACTTGCATTGGCGATGCATTTCGAGACCGCTAGTGAGACTACATTCGTGTAGTTAGAATTTACTATATGATAAGAGGTATTAGGATAACCCTTGTTTTAAACCTATGTTATAATTACATTGACTTCATTGGTCAAGTAATTTTCCCATACCTTTGCGATGTACTCATTTTTAGTACACGATACCCCTAGTACAACCCTCAGAGCCTATCTTTTTTGCTTCTAACTTTACGCATCTTACTTAAAGGAAGAATGTGCTTATAATCCACCCCAAATGTACACCCAAATCGCCTTAGCCTACCTTGTATGCACTCATTTTTAGTGCATTATTGTTATTTGTTTAAACCCTTAGTTAATTGTCAAATTGATTACATGGTTGCTAAGTCAAGTCATATCTTGTACATATTTTTTTGGGACGATTGGGACTCATGGGTAAAAGTACTAGTGTTATGGAGTAATGGGGAAGAACATCATTTATTACCCCCATATATGCGTTAATGTTCTAAAGTACTCCAAGTGTTTCGATTATCTTGGTTCGAGTCTTTATTTTTAATTATGTAAAAGTTCAAGTGTAAGGGGAGGAAACGAGCCTCCTTGATGTATTATTTTTTATGGTAGGGCAAGAGTGTATGAAAAATGAAAAAAAAAAAAATCAAAAAAACAAGAAAAAATGAAAAAAAAAATAGAAAAAAAAAAAACATACGGACTACCATCCCGTTTCTTTTATTTTTATGTCGGTAATAGTTAGCTTTAGTTGAGTCGAGTCTTGGCTTAGCAACGCCGCACTGTACATGTAATTGACCAAGACAATTGACTTGCCACCAGTAAAATATCCTTTATCCAACAAACCGTGTTTTTCCATATCCTTATACCTAACGTTATAACCCTTTGAAAGACCTCTTTGATAGTTTATCCTAGGTGCTTACGCCAAAGTGGTGGAGGTTTTGATCCTTTCCCAACCTATGGTAATCTATGTGCTATGACAGGTAGTGAGAGATATATTTTCCATTTCTATTTGTGATATATAAACTTATAACACCCGAGAGATGAGAGTATACAAACACTATATGTGAGGTGCTAGTATATAATTTCCGTGCTTGTTTTGACTAAAGTGGAACCATCATTTGTTGTAATTACTTTTATATTAATGTTAAATAACCCCTAACTTGTATTTTGATTAGTATAAAAGCTCATTCGCTTGAGGACAAGCAAATCCCAAGTGTAAGGGTATTTGATAAGGATTTATTTGATATGCTTTTAGGGGGTTATTTAAGCCCTAAATCGTGTTTTTATGGTCAAATATTACCTTAAATCGTTTCTTTTGTCATTTTAGGTACTTTGGACATGAATTCTGGAAAATGGAGCATTTTGGAACTTTTCGGACGTTTTTATACTCAAGAATGAAGAAAACAAGAACACCAAGAAAAGTCTGGAAATAACACCAGACGGCGTCTGGCTTTGGAGCTAACGTCGTCGCATTATGAAGAGGTGCGATGAAATTTTACACTAGGCGCCCCAGAAAAGAATTTGGAAATTTACATGGGACGGTGTCAAGCACAAATAAGGCAAGGCCGCCTGGCTTTACACTTACACGAGGTGGCCCAGAACTATTACAAAGGGACGGCGTCAGCCTTGTAAATCTCTATATAGTTTTGGATTTTTCATTCATTAGTGTGTAACTTTCGGAGGAACTTTTTATACAAACCCTAGTCCGAGTTTTGTAGTAATTTTAAGGGTTCAAACCCTCTTTTTTTCCAAGTTCAGTTAAAGATAAGTTCTCCCTTTAATCATTCAATATGTCTATGTGTTGTTTAATTTATTGTTTGTCTTTTCTTTACATTAACATGCTAGCTTAGATTTCTTAGTGTTTGCTTAGATCTAATGAAACCTAGTTATTAATTATTGATTGTTGATTCGTTATTGATTGTTTAGTTGATTGACTAGCGTTAGGCTTTAGAAAACTGGCTAATCTCATATATGGTAACAAGCTTGAACGTCTTAAGAAATGTAATCGGATGTGTACTACAGTTTTATTGGTTGTATTTAATGCATGAGTAACTATTAATGAGGCTATGATAGGAAACTAAATGTATCGTCAAAAGAAGAGATAGAAGCTCATAGGGTTGGGGAAGGACGTACACGCCCCCACGAATGGTATTAAGGAATACAATCCTTCATCCAAACAATTGTGACAAATCAATAAATCAGTATGAGATAATTAGGGAGTAGTGAAATCTAAGTAAACACAATTTTCTCTCATAAGTAGTCCACCACATTTATTTTCTTGTTATTTTATTTTATTTTGTTTATTAGTAGTTTTTGGGTTAGTTGACTAGCAACTAATTGCGCCCAATCTTCCAATACATGAGATTTTAATTGCTTTCATAAAAATATAAAAATACAAAAAGAATCATCCTTCACCTCTAGACCTAGTTGACATAGTTTTCAATCCTAACAAAAGTATTCCCCTAGAGAACGATCAATCCCTCGGGACTTGCCATTCACTATACTACACCGGTCAGGTACACTGCCTGGAGGATTGCAAGCTGTTCAAGATCCCTTGAGAAGTAAAACTTTTGCGAGTTTGTAATCCCGCATCAGGCCCGCTTGACAAACCGCAGCTTTTGGCACTTTTTATTTATTATTATTCACTTTTATTTATCAATGGTGTCATACTACGAGCCTCATGTGACATAAACAAACAGGAGAATTACAATACTCTATACATTCCTGAAATGAGGATCCAAGGTTTTTAGACCAAGACCTCACACATTCCTGAATTAGAGATCCAAGGGCCGCTTAATGCTTATGCCACACGTAAAATGAGTTCTAAAGAAATCCAACTATTCCATGTTTAGCATCTGGTGAGTGCTTATTCACTCACCTTTTCTAAGCCAAAATTGGACCAAATAAACCAAAAACTGACCAATAATGCCAAAGAAAGTGTGTTTTTGTGTTTGTGAATGTGCAAGTACGGATATTTAAGAAAAGGACGAAAAATCACAAGAAAATGACAAAACGAGCACGAGATTTGGAAAAGTGTAAATAGCCGAGGCCGGGGATGTAAGCCGGGATCACATTTATTATGTTACAAATATGTTTGGAACGCGTGATTATGTGTTGATGATAAAAGGGTTTGAATACAAAAGAAAAACGGTGATTTTCGGATGATTTTCTACGACGTTTTCACGTTTTACGAGATTTAGAAAAAGTCAAAAATATTCCCCGATTGCACCATTGGAAAGAGCACGAAAAAACGAGTCCAACGGTCCTTTCCTCTCCTTTTGAACCTTCCTAGAACTCTTGAAATGAACCGTTCAAAATCTATTTTTATTAATATATACGGACTAAAATTGGAACTACTATAAAAGAAATATTTTGCGTATTATAATTGAAACTCTGCCCAGCAGAGTTGGTAAGCACCTTCACCCTCAAACGAGGGGTCCCAAGTTCGATTCTTGGTCGGTGCAAATTTGAGTATTAATACTAGCTGCCACGTGGCACCTTCTCATTGGTCCACGTGGCACCAGACTCGACATGTGGCTGACCCGACCCGTTTCCAGACCCGACCCGACCCGGTCAGCGTTGACCGTTGACTTTGACCGTTGACCGGTCAGCATTGACCGTTGACTTGTCAAACGTTGACCGTCGTTGACCAATGGACCCCCGCCTGCTGACGTGGCAGTGACGTGGACCAATCAGAGCCTGCCACGTGGCGGCTCATTAAATTGTAATGATTTGTACGAGGTTATTGTTGCAGGTACAGGTGGCAGGTCTGACATGGCAGGTACGAGGTTGTCAGTACGATGTTCCGACGTGGCAGTATTCTTGACCGATCAGAGGATGACACGTGTACAAGAGGACGAAACAGGCGTGTGTCAGTACGAGGTCAGAGTGCGTCAGTACGAGGTTAGAGTGCACAGGCGTGTGTCAGTCCGAGGAAACTTCTAGCAGTCAGATCCACCAATGGGAGCGTGACACGTGGCATTCCAGAATAAGACAAAATAGCATTCGGCGTTGTGAAATGACCAGATTACCCCTGATTGAATGGCTTGGATTGAAAGTGGCCTGAATGGACTATTATACCCCTCACTCCTCATTTGCTATAAATAGGACGCACCAGACCCAATTTGGGTGGGTTAGAATTTTAGAGAGTAGTTTTATTTTTAGTGTGTATTTTTTAGAGAGAAGTTTTATTTGAAGTTTTATAATTTTTAGATATAATTTTTATTTGTAATAGCTTATCTAGCTTATTGTAACAACTTTAATAATTAATGAAGGTACTTCTTATGGATAATTCGTAGCTTATTTCTCTCATCTCTTTCTTTCTTTATTTTTATTCTTTCTTATATCTACATAAATTATATAAGCTTTTTAGCTTATTATGGTTTATTTAGGTGTAGCTTTTTGATGAGCTTTTTCAATAAGCTTATTCATTAAGATCTTTTCTTCTTCTTTTATTTACTAATCTTCTATAATTTATCTTTTATAAAAATAAAAATATAAAAAAAAATAGTTTTATTTCATTTATTTTTATAAATGTTTTCATTTTCTTGTTTATGCTTATTATGTCCTATTACTAGGGGTGTAAACGAGCCGAGTCGAGTCGAGTATTGACAAGCTCGAGCTCGGCTCGACATATAATACTCGAGCTCGAAGCTCGGCTCGAGCTCGACCGAGCCTCAAAATTCAAGCTCGAGCTCGGCTCAATCACTAAAACTCGAGCTCGAGGCTCGGCTCGGCTCGGCTCGTATATATTAAATAAAATCAAGTTTTTGAAAAAGTCACTATAGAAAAGCTCGAGCTCGGCTCAAAATTCAAGCTCGAGCTCGGCTCGTATATTCTTGAAGGGCATATATGTAATTATAGAAAAGCTCGTTAAGGCTCGCGAGCTTCACGAGCCGAGTAACATAGAACTCGAACTCGACTCGACATCTTACACGAGTAGCTCGAGCTCGAGCTCGACTCGTTTAAAATCGAGTCGAATCGAGTATTTTTCGAGTCGATCTCGAGTTACTCGCGAGTTGTCTCGGCTCGATTACACCCCTACCTATTACATCTTCTCTTCTCTACCTTCTAGCTCAATTCAAACAACAAAAGATATGCATGAGCTTGTTAAGCTCGACTTATTTTTTTAAATAAGTCTTGACATTTCTTAAGTTTGAGAGCACTTTCTTTATTTACGCATTTAGTAGCTTGTTCATCTAGGTCTAATCCTTAATTATACCCGATTCACGTCTATTCTTTGAGTGGGCAACTTAGCTTCGGGTGGATTTAGATCTAGTAGTTTTTAGTTAAAAAGTTTTAATCTTTTTAAATTTTTAGATCACTCTTAGCTTATTTCATTTAGAAGTAGTGCTTAATATTGTTTATTATTGCTAACCTTCTTGTCTTTCTTTAATTTCTTGCCATTCTACCACTAAGGCCGGAGCTTAAGGGTCTATTAAGCATTTTTAATTAATAAAGTTTCTAATTACATAAATAACTTTTCTATCATTTCTCGTTCTCCACAAATTTAAAATCTCAAATAATGATATATGTGGATGCTTAGTCAAATAATAAAGCCACGCATGTATAAAATCAATTCCGGGAACTTGCAAACTCTTGAAAAGAATTCGCGTTTTCTAGCTCCTTGTGAAAATGACTAGCGAAAGCTTAGAGATTATGTAAGTTAAGGGAACAAGCTAGAGCTCAACACGCCCGGTCAAGTCAAAATTCTATTCCTACTCTACTCAATGGAAAGTCAACAAATGTCAAAACACTTATTTTATTCATATATCATTTTTTTTTTCATTTTTTTGGTGACATAAAAAGTTAAAAATTTTAATGGAAAAACAGAGTTGCGTGAGTAAACGGATAAATAAGGGTTTGAAAATTTTTTGAAAATTTCGATAGAGCTTCCCCCCCCCCCCCCCCCCCACCCACACTAAGAACTGAACATTGTTCTCAATGTTCAAAAATATCAGGTGTTACCCCCACACTTAGGAACAAAAAAGGAAAATGCTTAAAATTCCAAGTGTGAAAAGGAAAATATATATCAAATAAGCACATATTATAAAGGATATCCCTAGATACATACAAGTGATCGGAGACCGAGTGATTGGATGGTTTAAAAACAAGCACGGAGGTCTACACGATCATAGAGTATCCTGTAAGCAAAAACGGAAACCCACAAGACACAACATGGAGAGACGCATTCCCCCACACTAATCCAATTATCACAACACACTTATTATTATTATTAAAAAATAAAATAAAGATAGAAAGATAACACGGGTTGCCTCCCGAAATGCGCTTTTTTATTTACTGAGTCGTTAGCTTGACTCGTTTTGAATTTAATTGTTCTTGGGGTAGCGAGTGGAAAAGATAATCTCCATTGGACTTTCATTCAAGAGGTTTGGATAAACATTAAAGCATACGAAAGTTCCACACTGATGAGATACCCACGGCTCTAAAATGGAAATTCCGGGGTCAAAGATGAAATCCTCACTCCTGATGGAGTGAAGGATTGGAGAAGTCACATCAAATGTGATAAACGGGAGAAAGATTTTGATAACAATTAAGATTAATTCACCGTTTTCAAAAATAGATTTTTCAATTTTCTTGTTTTGGATTTCATCATTAAAGTACATTTTGTAAATCAAATCATCCATGTAAGTTTTCTCAAAAAGTAATATACCGGGTTTGAAGATTTTATCCTCAGAGAGGAATGAGTCGGAAATATCAACCACAAAATTTTCAGAAGAAGATGAGTCACTTTCGGGTGACAAAGGATGAAGAACATTTTGCTCAAATAAATCATTGATAGAATTCTCAATTACCGTTGGAAGAGGATCAATGGGAGCGAGTTCACTGGCGAACTCCTTAAAGATAAATGATTCATATTCGGGGAGAGAAAGTCGAGAATAAGAAGTGGTACTGCCACTAATCTTCTCTCTCATATGATCAAAATGAAAAGCTTCAAATTCCAGAAGAGAATCATCAAAAATAAAGTCAATATCCTCAACGGGGATAGGAGATGAAGTTGATTTATCATTTAAAGCTTCGATTTTTGAAACGACAAGATCGATATTCAATAGTTTTCACGAAGAGCTTCACCTTGGATTTCCATGTCAATATCGTCATCATTCTCTTCTTCTAAGTTGGCGAGCTCAGAAGGTAATTCCTCCACATAATTGATGTCTCTACAAGATAAAAAATCATAATCGTCAGAATTAGAGAACATCTCATCATGATCATTCAAATTTTCAATAGGAGGTAAATCACACTACTCTGCCATATCAAAAGTATATTTCTTAAAATTGGGTAAAGAATCCTTGAGATCGGGCTCCAAAGGATCTGACGGCTTAACAATATAATCAACGTTTGAATTTAAACCTGCGGGATTATCTTCAGATATATCAAGATGATTATTTTCAACAATTTCACAATCACCATTAGAAAGATCCCTTGACTCACTTGGGATTGGGACGTGGTTCTCAACACTATCCTCAGCAGGTAATTCTTCCATAGACTTCTCATGAGGATCGGGAGTATAAGTATTACGATTAGCCAAAAATTGATTAACCGCCTGTTTTTTTATTACAAACCGCTTCGACAACGGATCCCAAAAGTTTAAAAATTTCGAGCATTCCATCTTGATTTTGATAATTGACGGGATATTGTGGGGGTTGGTCAAAACCATGAGAATTGTAACACAAATTTGGCTTATAATGAAAATTTTCAAAACGATCCCCCACAATTTTCAAAATTTGATGGATTATTGAAATACGGTTCTTGCTCATAAGAGTTTTGAGGAGGGTAATTGAAATCGTTTTAAGGATAATTTGAAAAGTTCGAATCAAAATTATAAGTGTAAGAATTTTCAGCTTCAAAAGCACAAAACAAACAAAATCTATTGATAAGATTTCTTCCACACCTCTCGCAAGTACACCATTCACAATAATTCGATGTCGGATCTAAAGGATTTCCACATCCATCGCAATAACGTTCATTGAACGAAGATAAGTCGGGCTGTGGTGGGTAGTCAAAAAAATTTGAAGAGTCGTTGAATGAATTCGGATTTTGATCATATGCGAATGAATTCCTGGAACCACAAAACAAACAACTTCCGTCCTGAATATCATTACCACACCGTTCGCACGTACACCAAAGACACAGTAAACCAAAAAGTGGCTCACCACAACCGACGCAAGGAATAAATGATTCCATCAGAATTAATCATAAGATGGAGAAAGAAATAGAATTAAATGGTTTAGAGGATTAGAAAAGAAGAATTAAACGGATAAGAGGATAAGAAGAATATTTATGGATTTTATGACTGAAAATCAAATTAAGATAAAAGTGAAAACTAATTTTGAAAAAGAAAATATTTTTAGTTTTTGTAAATAGAAAAATGGAAAACAAATCAAAATAGAAGAAAACAAATTTTGAAAAGTAAAATATTTTTGGGTTTTTATATTTTTGAAATTATTCACAACAAAAATGATAACATCGCGAGGAAGGGTCTTCAAAACACGAATCGCCGAACGAGAATCAAAATTCACTTCAAACCCTCCCCGTTAGCGGCGCCAAAAACTGATTCAATCAATTATAGAGTCCAAAGTAATACGAAGGAAATACGTATTCCCGGGTCGTTGTCCCAACGAAGGAATGAATGGAATTTCGGTTCGAGTCGTGATTGTGTGAATTGAATAGTGATAAAATGAGATTTTGGATTTATAAACTACGAATAGCAAACATAAACTAAATAGCAATAATAAAGCATATAAAACAAACACGTAAAGCATAAATAACCTAAAAACGCAACCTAATCTAAAAACAGGTAGCAAGTAAATAATCTAAAACTAATTATTATACTAATATTAATCCAACAAATTCACTAAGCAATTAAGGCAACTAAATTATTCTAAAAGTCGTCTACAGATAAATATGGAAATATGTTTGCCAAGTGACGGAATAAGTTCATTAAGTGTGGACTAAGGTTTGATGACGAATTATTTTCCTTAAAGAAGATTATTTCCTCACAACGTTGGTCTATTTTGCAAACAATCTTTTAAAAAGAAAATAATTACTAGATGTGTGATTTGATTATTTTCCGGCTTTCTCCCTTCAAATAATAAAATAAAAAATCTAAATAATTTGTCTAATTATTAATCTCAATCCTTTTTTTTAATCCACACTTAAATCACAAATCTGTATCACTTAGCAAACATAAAGAGACTACTCGCTACGCATATCAATTAAACTTACAAAAACAAATAATTCAATAATGTTAAACATTATGCTAGACTAAATATATAAGCTAAAATAATTAAAAGTGAAAAGGTAAGGAAATAAAACCCGATCTATCACGACAAGAATAATTAACCACCCGATCTTATAAACTAGATAAATTATTAAAGATTACTTCTCTATTAACCTTTATTTTACTAACTAGTAAATAAAGTTTAGAACTTTATTAACTAAATAGCTTAATAAAAGTTATTAAAGTTATAAACTTTAATGATTTTTAAGCCTATAAGACCCTTAAGCTCCAACCTTAGCGGTAGAGATGATGATAAATAAAGAAAGACACAAACTTTATTAGGAATAAGTAATAATAATGACCAAATAAGCTATGGGAGAGCTTATTGGTTGATAAAGTTACAAACTTTAAATGAAATAAGCTAAGGAAAAGCTAAAAGATAAAAACTTTATGATGAAAATTTAATAGATCTAAGAAATTAAGCTATTTTATAAGAAAAATTAATAAAGGTTCAAACTGTTTATGAAATAAATATTGAAACTACTCAGATCTATAATAATAAGCTAAATGATGGCTTTTAATAAAAGTAAAACTAATAAAAATCAAATTTTTATGGTTTTTTATAAAGTAATTTGTAAAACAAAAATTAGATATAAATTTATAAAAGCTTTTAAATCAAAGTAGTAAAAGAGTTTATTAAATATGCTAAATCTAAATAAGCCACAAAAAGCTAATAATCTTTTATGACTTATTATATAAAAGAGAAAAAGAAAAAGAAAAAGAAAAGAAAGAGGAGAAGAAGAAGTAAATAATCACTTAAAATCTTCAAATAACTTCAACATCTTCATTAGCTAAAAAGTTGATTAAAATAAGCACTGGAAATAAGCTAATCTATTACAATATTAAGCTAACCTACTACAATAATCTAATACTACTCCTACTTTTATTAATAATAATTTTCTACTCCTAATCTATTGTGTCTTTGTGATATCCGGCTGAGGGTTCACATGTCCAGATTCATTGTATCTCTAGACCATTCCACATGCACCAGCTCATCAGCGCCACGTGGCACACCCTGATTGGTGGATCAGACTGCTAGAAACTTCCTCGGACTGACGCACTAAGGCATGCTAACCTCGGAGTGACACGCTGTACCTCGTACCTGCCACACGCCTACCTCGTAGTGACACACACCTACATCGTCAGTTTGGACACATGTCAACATCCTATTGGTCAGCACCCCTGCCACCTAGGACTGACAACCTCATATTGACATGTCAGATGATATGTCAGTGCCGCACTGCCACGTCGTACCCGCAATCATTAGCAATCATTAGATGGTGGTACAACCGCCACGTGGCATCCTTTGATTGGCCAGCCTCCTGCCATGTCAGCAAGTGGGCCTCACTGACACGTGTTGCCGGTTAACGCCGGTCAACGCTGAAGGTCAATGGTCAAAGTCAACAGTCGACGCTGACTGGTGAGTGCTTATTCACTCACTATTTTATGGCCAAATACCGACCCAAAACGACTTATTTGAGCTAAGAAAAGCCAAGAAAACACGTGTTTTTATGTTTGTGATGTGCAGGTACGAATATTACGAAAAAACAAACAAAACAAAGCAAAAACGGGCACGAGAGTAGGAAAAGGTCAGAAAAGTAAAGAGCCGAAGCCGGGAAAGAGTTTTCAAGTTAGGATCACTTATATGCTCAAATTGTCAGAATCCACCCTTGAAGAATCAAAACTTGGCAAGATTAGCCCTTGGATATATTTTTCAAAAATGGCAGAAGTGGTCCTCTAAATTTCAGAATTTACACTATTGATCCTTGAAGATATAATAACACAAATCTGTTAGTCCATATATCTAAACCCCAAAGCCCAATCCCATATTACCCCAAGCCCAGAACCAATCTCAAAGCCCATCCAACCTAAATCCTATTACCCATTCCGCTGACCCGGTCCACCAGTCAAATATAAATAAATAAAAACCAAGCGCGCCATATTCACCCCCAATTCCTTTTTACCCAGCCAATATGAACCCTAATCATGTTTACCTCTAATTACCCACTTCCACCGCATTTTAACCTCAATTAAGGGTAATAAGGTCATATCCCCACACCCCTGACACATCCCTGACACAAAGAATGACACGTGGCAGCAGCTGATTGGTCAAGACGCGTCACCAGATGAATTCAAGAGATGTGATTGGTGCACTTGTGTCACAACGGATTTAAGATGGAATATTCGTTGAATATCCTTGCTTCTGGATGCTTCTGAGCTCCCCTCTCAGCTCCTATATAAGGAACCTCCTCACCACACTTTGAAGACTGTTAGTGAGTAGGTTAGATAGTGGTAGCTAGTTTAGGAGTAGGTGTAATTTTAGTGAAATTTTGTTTTACTGATATTCCAGACTTGTAATCATACTCATTTCAGTTTTCAAATAAATTCAGTTTACATTTTAAATTCCTTGCAATTTCAAATTCAAAGTATTTAGTTGTTTTAAAATTTGTTTTAAAGCTCATTTACACGATTCCAGTAGCTCAACTCAGAATGTTTGCAATAGTTCAGATAGTTTGCTTCAGCTTACAAAGGTAAAATGTACTTGGTCAATGAAAGTCAACAGGGCATGGTAATGGTGATTAAGGATGGTGATCTGAGGTGATGAATTGTTGCAGAGGTGTTTAAGCCTATCTAAAGATAGGCTTGGATTGGAGGTTCTCCCTATTTCAGTTAGGGTATAGAATTTGTAAGTCTCATATTTGTTACATTCTCAATGCTTAAATATGATTTCAATTGTGTAGCTTAGATATGATTGTCTACTATATACAGTTTGTTTGTTATAGTTTGATGATATTCAGTAGATTTAGTGTTAATTTAGTTTTATTAATCAACTGAATTCATACTTGTTCAATCTGAATTGCTATGTTTCATAGATCTGTATTAGATTTCTGTAGTGAATAATTGTTGATGATTATAAGTGATTTGGATTCTATTAGTGCGTTGTAACTGAGAGCGTATACTGTTAATGTGAATTGTAGTCTTTTTCAGTTAATTGTATTGTAGAAGTAGCAGTTATGGGGGTGTTTAGATGCTACAATAATTGTTTGATGTTATAGTTTTCTCACTGGATGACTGTTTTAAATTGGAGCACTTAGGTTTGTAATAGGAATATAGAACATTAAAATTAGTAAGTCTAGTTTACAAAAAGTCAAAACATATTATCAATTAGTTTAACTGTTAGATTAAGTATAAGTCAGGTAGTAATAGTGTAGGTATAGTTGCATATCAGTTCTCAATAGCTTAATTCAACCTTATTGTAGCTTAATATCACAATTGGAAGTAGTAATCAGCAATAGAAATTAGATTTAGTCATAGTTTAGTAGCAATTTCAATAGTCAACACTAGTGTTAATTATGTTTTTGGTCACTAGTTTCATAAGCAGTCATAGGACTCATTAATAGTTAGGAATAGTTATGGCTTGTTGATTTGTGATCATTAGTAGCTAGATAATCAATATCAATTAGAAAACCTAGGTTTGGAGCTTATCTGCTTATTTGATTTGTTGTTGGAAGTTGACTGCTTGAGCTCTTTATTCCCCTGCACACAGGTTTTAGGCATACTTTCATAGCTTCAATTAGAGTAGCATAGCATAGTATTAGAATGAGATTTTTGGTTTTTAGCATCTTAGTTTGGTAATCTAGTATTTGCCTCTTTCATTTTCTGATTTTGAGCATATATCTGCTGCTTTTTAGCTTCTGTAATTGGGTCTCTTGCACATGATTGCTGAATTCAATTTAGGTCTGCTAGTGCTATTTTGAGCTTGTACCAGAGCTTACTTGATACCTATGAGCCTCATTTAGTGTTAAGTTGTTGATTTCAGTATTTCTTAGTCACTAGATTAATCTGTGTTTAGTTAGCTTAATCATTAGCTTATTTTCAACTGCTTATTGATTGTATTCAATTGTTTCTGTTTGATTTTTATTCACTTCTGAGTTGCTTTGAGTTTATTTTGGCATTTTACATTTGTTCTGAAAGTTTGATCAAGTTTCTTTGGCAAGAGCTTATAAATAAGCACTTGCCATAAGCTGATTTTAAGCTAATAAGCACTTCTGCTGCTTATTTCTTTTCCAAATTTTTATTCTGAGTTTATTTTAATATTTTAGAATTTCTGGAATTTTTCTAGATTTTTCCAACCCTTTTTACTATTTTTCTTATTTTATGTTGGTTTTATTCAATTTTTAAATCATTTTAAATATCAAAAATCCATAAAAAATCAGAAAAAGCTCTGAAAAATACAAAAATATTTTTAGAAATTCTTTTATAATATTTTAGAGTTTTTAGAATTTAATTTTCATTTTTCCACTTTATTTTTCTATTTTTCTTTATTTTTAAATCATTTTTAATTCCAAAAATAGAAAATAAATTCTAGAAAATAAATAAAAACTCAAAAAAATATTTTTCTTTTTCTTAAAATTCTTTTTAATAGTTTAAGATTTTTAGAAAATATTTCCAAGTTCGTAAGATCATTTTTCATTAAACGTTACGTTTTAAATTTTACGGTTGCATTTCCGTTTTTGCGTTTTTAACATCGGTGCATATATAGTCTGTACATTCTGGTTATTTCACTATTACTTTTCATTATTTGATTTCCAAAATCATATTTTTCACTTTACCACTTTTCACGACTCGATTTTGCGATTCGACAATTCAAGATTCCATTCTACCTTCGCTGGGAAAACGACCGGGGAAATACTTTCACGAGTATTTCTTTGAAATAATTATATACTACAAAAAAAGACTTTATTAAAAATGGCGCCGCTGTCGGGGAAGGTCGAAGTGAGGTTTTGAATTTTCGTTTTGAAAAATCGTGTTTTGGTAAGCCTTCCTCAATTTTGTATATATTCTCTATAAAAATATAAAAATTGAAAAAAAATCAAAAACAAAAATAATCTTCTTATCCTCTAAAAATTTGATTCTTTTTCTCAAACCCTCTCACGTTTAATTCTTATGGATCCGATTTGTTCTAATTGTGGAGAACCGTTCTTCGGAGGGTTGTGTGTGTGGTGTACGTGCGACCAATGTGGTGATAATATTCAAGATAGAGTTTGTTGGAATTGTAATTCTCACGCGTATGATCAAAGATCGTTCAACAATCCATCAAACGTTCCCGATTACTATACACCACCACCACCTTCGTTTTATTGCTATAATTGTGGAAACCCTTCTGAAGAAGGAGTGCCATGTGGGCAATGTCTTTGTGATATACGTGGATACACCGATTGTATGTGCTATGCCTCGAGTGCTGACACGTCTTGCGCTTACAATCCGAGCTTTGATTTTTATCCTCAAAACTCTTATGAGCAAGAATCGTATTTCAATGATAATTCATTTCAAAATACATCAAATTTTGAAGATTGTGGGGGATCGTTTGAAAATTCTTATTATGAACCTAATTTTTGTTACGATTCTCACGGTTTTAACCAACCCCCACAAACTTCTGAATTTACTAATCAAATTTTTGAAATTAAATCCATTATTGAGACGTTAAAAGAGATGGTAATTAATCGTTATACATCTACTCTCGAGCCTAATGAGAAATCAATGGAAGAACTTCTTACCGAAGAAAGAAAATTCCAATTTTGTGAGTGTTGTTTGTATGATGATGATTCCACGATTACGATCAATCTTAATCCTCAAAATGATTCTATCTCTTCTCCCGTAGAACCCGAAGACTCTCTAACAATGGGGAACGGGCATCTTGACACTATTCCGGCAACGGAATCGGACGAATTCAATAAGTCTAGTGTTGAGAACCTCGTTCCAATCCCAAGTGAGTCCGAGGAGATTTCTAACTATGTTGAAAATAATCGTCTTGATAATCATGTTGATACGAATGATATCCCGTTTGATGAAAATTGTGTTGAGATATTCTCCGATTCTGACGATGACAATTCTATATCTTGTGGAGAAATCGATTATGTTGATGAAGAAACTTTTGAGCTCGTAAGCTTAGAAGGAGAGAATGAAGAAGATATGGATACGGAAATACAAGATGAAGCTCTTCGTGAAACATTGTTGAATGTCAATCTTCTTATCTCTCGAATTGAAGAATTAAATGATCCTCCGACTTCTTCTCCTATCCCCGATATGGATAGTGATTTCTTACCCGAGCTTGAAATTTTTCGATTTAAAGAGACGAGTAGTGGCAGTTCCACTATTCATGTTGATATCTCTCTTCCGGATTATGAGTGTTTTAACTTTGAGATCGACTCTCTACCTATTTCCGATAATCCGTCACGTGACCCTCTTTTAGAGGATGTTGATCGATTTCTTGCTACGGATGACTTGATACCACCGGGTATTGAGAATGACGAGAATGATATTCTTTCTGATTTAATTTCTTCTCGTCCGCCCGCAAAACCACCGGATGAAGTGTTTGAATCCGATGCGGATGAAGTTATTTTTGGAATGGTGGACGATATTTTTGAACAAGATGTTCCGGTGCTTAATATTTTATCCACCCAACCCACCCTTGATTCTGAACTCGAATTTGCTTTTACCATCCGGGTGTTTCAACCATTTTATACTTATACCATCATTTCTTCTTTCCACTCCACCGGGAGTGAAGACACCGTATTTGACCCTGGCATTTTTATCTTTTGTGCCAAGTGTCCATTCCATCTGCTCTCCCCAAGGACGAATTAATTCGGGGATCGAGTCAAGCTCATGTGACTCGGTGAACAAAAACAAGCGCTTCGTGGGAGGCACCCCATGCTTATCATTCATCTTCTTAAATTTGTATTTTCTTTTTAACGTGACGTGAGGAGGGCTACCTCTTCCATTTTCTCGTATTTTGTGGTTGTTTGTGCATGTCCAGGATTTGCCCGAATAATGAAGACTCTCGTGCTCGTTGTTTTGTCTTCACTCGAGTTTCATCATTCGTTGCTTATCCATATATCCTAATCTTATCGACTAACATTTATCTTTTGGCATAATTAATAAACGGCCTTAGATTTATGTAGGAGAACCCTTACCTTTAAAACATTGAGGACAATGTTTCGTTTTAGTCTGGGGGGGTGATCGTTCGATCTGATTTTTGCCTTGCACTTTGCTGTGAACTCTCGCAACTCCGTTTTTCCACCAAAAATTAAAAAAAAAAAATTGAAAATTTGAAAAATTGAAAATTTTAAAGAAAAAATGAATGAAAAAGTCATGGAAAAGCACAAAAAAATGAGAAAAAGTTGAAAAAGTTGTGCAAAAATATAATAAAGTTTGAATAAGTGTTTTGACACCTTGTTGACTTTCTTGCTGGCGAGAGTAGGAATAAATATTTTGACTTGACCGGGCGTGTTGAGCCCTAGCTTGTTCCCTTAACCAATGATAATCACATAAGCTTGTGCTAGTCTTGTACACAAGGAGCTATAAAATGCGAATTCTTTCTTAAGAATCTGCAAGTTCCCGTACTTGACTTTATACATGCGCAACTTAAAAGCTTTCGCTAGTCTTTTACATCAGGAGCTAGAAAACGCGAATTCTTCTTCTAGAATTTGCAAGTTTCCGTATCTGACTTTATATATGCGTGGCTGATTATCGGCTAAGTATTCGCGGGTTTCATTATTTGGAATCTTAAATTGCGAAGAGCGAGAAATGATAGAGTTTATTTAGAAGTTAGATGCTAAACGTGGAGTAGTGGTTCTCTTTAGAGCTCATGAGATGTACTTGTGGCTTTTTACTCCCATCAACTACGTCACCCATATATAATAGATGTTCTAGGTTAATTAGTGGTATTTCGGTTTGAATAATATTTAGTTCTTTGTTTTCTTAAGAGAATTTTTGCTTTAGAAGTTGGGTACATATCAAGGAACATCAAAAATAAGAGCGAAAAAGTGAAAAAGTCAAAAGTTGATTATCTATGTGGTTTTGGAGCTACCCGATAAGCTTCCATTGATATTATGAGAAAAAAAAAGTCAAGAAAGAAAGAAAAGTATGAAAAAAGTGAAAAAAGTGAAAAGTGAAATGTGAAAGTTGAAAGTTGTATTGAATAAGAGCTTATGTATGTAAATAAGTTGTTGGCGCGTGAGGTGCATGTGATAAGTGATTAGTAATCAGTCACATGAGGTGCACGTGATTGTACTCCGCAACTTATATCTTTGATATTATATGTACCCCAAATTCCTTGATGTGGACCGAATTTCTATTGCAGTGGTTCTTAAGAGAAAATGAATAACTACTTATCGTTTTAACTTAGGTATCACTATCGGACTTAAAAATTATCGAAACGAGAAAATATGGAGCAATTCATTTCTCAACAAAATAAAATATTGAGATACAAAACCTAGGAAATGGGAGTAAGAAGTTTCCACAAGTAACTGTTATGAGTAGTGTTAGCATCTAATTTGTAGATAAGCTGTGATCTCGTTTGTACGCTTAGTTTGGGGACTCGTGAAAAATCAAGGATGACGATTTTTATCCGTATGGTCACTTCTTAAATAAAAGTGTTTCTACTCGTTGACCCTAACAATTATTGCAAAATAATGAAAGTTCAACAAACCGTCACAAGTATGAAGTAAGAAAAGTCCAAAAATAGAAAGTGTAAGTGGAATAAAGGAATAAAAGGAAAATTTTGGAAAACGGAGCGTTTTCGGGAATAAATGATTTTACTACTTCTTTTGAACGTTCTTGCTATTTTTCAAAGTTAGTAAAAAGAGTTTTGAAATTATTTATCCCAAAAGCGTGAATTGATCATATTCCGTTAGGACACGGCAATGTCTTAGTCGGGGGGATTTTGGTGAGTGCTTATTCACTCACTATTTTATGGCCAAATACCGACCCAAAACGACTTATTTGAGCTAACAAATGCCAAGAAAACACGTGTTTTTATGTTTGTGATGTGCAGGTACGGATATTACGAAAAAACGAACAAAACAAAGCAAAAACGGGCACGAGAGTAGGAAAAGGTCAGAAAATTAAAGAGCCGAAGCCGGGAAAGAGTTTTCAAGTTAGGATCACTTATATGCTCAAATTGTCAGAATCCACCCTTGAAGAATCAAAACTTGGCAAGATTAGCCCTTGGATATATTTTTCAAAAATGGCAGAAGTGGTCCTCTAAATTTCAGAATTTACACTATTGATCCTTGAAGATATAATAACACAAATCTGTTAGTCCATATATCTAAACCCTAAAGCCCAATCCCATATTACCCCAAGCCCATAACCAATCTCAAAGCCCATCCAACCTAAATCCTATTACCCATTCCGCTGACCTAGTCCACCAGTCAAATATAAATAAATAAAAACCAAGCGCGCCATATTCACCCCCAATTCCTTTTTACCCAGCCAATATGAACCCTAATCATGTTTACCTCTAATTACCCACTTCCACCACATTTTAACCCCAATTAAGGGTAATAAGGTCATATCCCCACACCCCTGACACATCCCTGACACAAAGAATGACACGTGGTAGCAGCTGATTGGTCAAGACGCGTCACCAGATGAATTCAAGAGATGTGATTGGTGCACTTGTGTCACAACGGATCTAAGATGGAATATTCGTTGAATATCCTTGCTTCTGGATGCTTCTGAGCTCCCCTCTCATCTCCTATATAAGGAACCTCCTCACCACACTTTGAAGACTGTTAGTGAGTAGGTTAGATAGTGGTAGCTAGTTTAGGAGTAGGTGTAATTTTAGTGTAATTTTGTTTTACTTATATTCCAGACTTGTAATCATACTCATTTCAGTTTTCAAATAAATTCAGTTTACATTTTAGATTCCTTGCAATTTCAAATTCAAAGTATTTAGTTGTTTTCAAATTTGTTTTAAAGCTCATTTACACGATTCCAGTAGCTCAACTCAGAATGTTTACAATAGTTCAGATAGTTTGCTTCAGCTTACAAAGGTAAAATGTACTTGGTCAGTGAAAGTTAACAGGGCATGGTAATGGTGATTAAGGATGGTGACCTGATGTGATGAATTGTTGCAGAGGTGTTTAAGCCTATCTAAAGATAGGCTTGGATTGGAGGTTCTCCCTATTTCAGTTAGGGTATAGAATTTGTAAGTCTCATATTTGTTACATTCTCAATGCTTAAATATGAATTCAATTGTGTAGCTTAGATATGATTGTCTGCTATATACAGTTTGTTTGTTATAGTTTGATGATATTCAGTAGATTTAGTGTTAATTTAGTTTTATTAATTAACTGAATTCATACTTGTTCAATCTGAATTGCTATGTTTCATAGATCTGTATCAGATTTCTGTAGTGAATAATTGTTGATGATTATAAGTGATTTGGATTATATTAGTGTGTTGTAACTGAGAGCGTATACTGTTAATGTGAATTGTAGTCTTTTTCAGTTAATTGTATTGTAGAAGTAGCAGTTATGGGGGTGTTTGGATGCTACAATAATTGTTTGATGTTATAGTTTTCTCACTGGATGACTGTTTTAAATTGGAGCACTTAGGTTTGTAATAGGAATATAGAACATTAAAATTAGTAAGTCTAGTTTACAAAAAGTCAAAACAGATTATCAATTAGTTTAACTGTTAGATTAAGTATAAGTCAGGTAGTAATAGTGTAGGTATAGTTGCATATCAGTTCTCAATAGCTTAATTCAACCTTATTGTAGCTTAATATCACAATTGGAAGTAGTAATCAGCAATAGAAATTAGATTTAGTCATAGTTTAGTAGCAATTTCAATAGTCAACACTAGTGTTAATTCTGTTTTTGGTCACTAGTTTCATAAGCAGTCATAGGACTCATTAGTAGTTAGGAATAGTTATGGCTTGTTGATTTGTGATCATTAGTAGCTAGATAATCAATATCAATTAGAAAACCTAAGTTTGGAGCTTATCTGCTTATTTGATTTGTTGTTGGAAGTTGACTGCTTGAGCTCTTTATTCCCCTGCACACAGGTTTTAGGCATACTTTCATAGCTTTAATTAGAGTAGCATAGCATAGTATTAGAATGAGATTTTTGGTTTTTAGCATCTTAGTTTGGTAATCTAGTATTTGCCTCTTTCATTTTCTGATTTTGAGCTTATATCTGCTGCTTTTTAGCTTCTGTAATTGGGTCTCTTTCACATGATTGCTGAATTCAATTTAAGTCTGCTAGTGCTATTTTGAGCTTGTACCAGAGCTTACTTGATACCTCTGAGCCTCATTTAGTGTTAAGTTGTTGATTTCAGTATTTCTTAGTCACTAGATTAATCTGTGTTTAGTTAGCTTAATCATTAGCTTATTTTCAACTGCTTATTGACTGTATTCAATTGTTTCTGTTTGATTTTTATTCACTTCTGAGTTGCTTTGAGTTTATTTTGGCATTTTACATTTGTTCTGAAAGTTTGATCAAGTTTCTTTGGCAAGTGCTTAAAAATAAGCACTTGCCATAAGCTGATTTTAAGCTAATAAGCACTTTTGCTGCTTATTTCTTTTCCAAATTTTTATTCTGAGTTTATTTTAATATTTTAGAATTTGTGGAATCTTTCTAGATTTTTCCAAGCCTTTTTACTATTTTTTCTTATTTTATTTTGGTTTTATTCAATTTTTAAATCATTTTAAATATCAAAAATCCATAAAAAATCAGAAAAAGCTCTGAAAAATACAAAAATATTTTTAGAAATTCTTTTATAATATTTTAGAGTTTTTAGAATTTAATTTTCATTTTTCCACTTTATTTTTCTATTTTTCTTTATTTTTAAATCATTTTTAATTCCAAAAATAGAAAATAAATTCTAGAAAATAAATAAAAACTAAAAAAAATATTTTTCTTTTTCTTAAAATTCTTTTTAATAGTTTAAGATTTTTAGAAAATATTTCCAAGTTCGTAGGATCATTTTTCATTAAACGTTACGTTTTAAATTTTACGGTTGCATTTTCGTTTTTGCGTTTTTAACATCGGTGCATATATAGTCTGTACATTCTGGTTATTTCACTATTACTTTTCATTATTTGATTTCCAAAATCATATTTTTCACTTTACCACTTTTCACGACTCGATTTTGCGATTCGACAATTCAAGATTCCATTCTACCTTCGCTGGGAAAATGACCCGGGAAATACTTTCACGAGTATTTCTTCGGAATAATTATATACTACAAAAAAAGACTTTATCACTGACCGGTCAACTATCAACGTTGACTAGTCAATGGGTGGACCAGGTCGGGTCGAAGTCTGGATCGGGTCGGGTCATGTCTGGATACGGTTCGGGTGCCATGTGGACCACTGAGGTGGTGCCAAGTGGCAGTGATAATATCACCCCTTTTTTGCACCTGGTGGTAGTCGAACTTGGGTCTTGGCAACCACAAGCTAACCCCTTGCCAACTAAGCTAGGCAAGGGTTTAATTATATAGTGCGTTTGGTTATTTTTATACCATCATTAGCCCAGCCCAGATTTTTGTTGTAAAAAGGTTCAAATAACTTTTGGTCTGGGTCATTTAGAGAAGGGTCAAGAGTATATGAAAATATTGTCGGACTCATTTTTTCGTGCTCTTTCCAATGGTGTGCTCGAAGAATTTTTATCGACATCGTATGAACCTCGTAAAATGCGAAAAATAATAACACCGTTTTTGCTTTGTTTTCAAACCCTTTGTACCTGCAAGACATAATAACACATTCCAAACATATTTGCAATATAATTTAGCATATTTCATAGTTATTAGTCCATTCTCGTGTGTATTTTGGTATAAAAATGGTTTATATTTATGCACACACCAATGTGTCTAGTGCACCTTGTGCTAGTGCCTCTAAGGGAAAAAAAACCTCGTCAAATGTTGTACTTGACATGGCCTGAGAATACTGATAATCGTGCACCTTCAGCTAAGTCACCTCAAGCTACCCCTTTTACACAATTGACTGACAATGAATGTGGTGAAAACCAAAACAATGACCTTCCACACATAGATTCACTGTTTGGCAGTTTAAACCTTAGTTTCACCCCAGTGGAACCTACTTCTAAGGATGTGGTAAAAGAAAAAATAGCTGATATCGTTAGGTTAATGGAGTTTGAGGAGAATGAATTGGACATGTGTTGGGAATTATACTAACAGTTACCACGGCTAGTGAAGATGTTACAACTGCAGAAGATTGTACTTGCAGTGGAAACTCATTACCACTGCAAGAACATATATTACCACTGCTTATTAGATAACTGTTAGGAAATGCGTCTAGATAAATATAGAATAGATCTTGTGTATATCTTATTCTATTAGCATTATACTTATCTTGTAGAAGATGACTCCTTGTGCTATAAAAGGAGATCCTAGGTTAAAGGTTAGGATATAACTTATATACGTTTCTAGAGCTTCAAGGTGTAACCCTAGTGATATCAAGATCACTATTATTATTATTATTATTATTATTATTATTATTATTATTATTATTATTATTATTATTATTATTATTATTATTATTATTATTATTATTATTATTGGAGCTAATAGTTTGTTTACATACATTGTTCTTATTCATATACAACTGTCTTACTCACAATCAACCTTCTAAGTGTTACTAAGTAGATTCCGCATACTTAGTGATATAATTCAAAGTATCAATCTAACACAAGTTCAAGGTATTTAGATCCACCAAGTGGTATCAGAGCCAGGCTTTGATACTTTCATTTAAAAGACTCAAGTTCACTAAGAAGAATCAATGGAGACAGAAACCAGTAACTCAAACATTGCTGCTAAGCTTCTAAAGCTTAAGTTGAATGACTTTGAGATGTGGAGGCTAATGATAGAACAATTCTTTATGGTCCAAGACTACACACTCTGGGAGATCATTATGGTTGGAAACTCCTTCAAACCAAGTTCTACTTCAGAGATGATTGGTGGCAAGGAAGTAATTAAGGTCAACACTGGACCTGTTACTAATGATGAAAGACTTCAGTTGAAGAATGATCTCAAGGCAAGAGGTTTGTTGCTGATGACACTTCCCAGAGACCAAGTTCTAGCATTCAGCAAGTACAAGACTGCAAAGACTCTCTTTGATGAGATCTGTGAAGTTTTTGGTGGTAATGATTCCACCAAGAAGACTCAAAAGACCTTGCTGAAGCAGACTTATGAAAACTTTGGTTCAACAAGTAATGAATCTCTTGATAGCATCTTCACAAGGCTACAAAAGATTGTTACTCAACTCACTGTTTTTGGAATTGAGGTGGAAAGGGAAGACCTCAATCTAAAGTTCTTAACAAGCTTACCCTCTGAGTTTGGAACCAATGTTGTTGTGTGGGAAGATAAGCCAGAGTTGGAGACCATGAAACTTAATGACTTGTACAATAACTTCAAGGTTATTGAACAAAGATTGAAGAAAGCTGGCAAGATAAGCTCAAGTTCAGGAAGTGTAGCACTCATATCATCATCTCTTGATGATAGTTCAGATGAAGAAAGTGATAGTGATGATGACAGTGCTAACATTGTTGTTTCCATTGCTAGTGGAAGTGTTTCCATTGGTAGCTCAAAGAGACAGATTGCAGGGCTTAGTGATACTACTTTTTATGCCTTTATATCAAGTCAAGTGGGTGGTTCAATCCTCAATCATGAGGATCTGGATCAAATTGATGAAGATGATATGGAGCAGATGGACATTAAATGGCAAGTGGCATTACTAAGCTTAAGGACAAAGAAGTTTTGGAAGAAGACTGGAAGAAAGATCAACATCAGTGGCAATGAAACAGTAGGTTTTGACAAAAAGAAGGTGGAGTGCTACAATTGTCATAAGAAGGGGCACTTTGCCAGAGAGTGTAGGAAGCCAAGGAAGTCTGAAAACATGTCAACTTGGTACAAGCAGGACAAGAAGAAGGAACCTACTACTGATGAGCCAAAGGGGCTATTGGCCATTGATGGAGTGAGCTTTGATTGGAGCTTTATGACTAAGGAAGAGGAAGATGATTCAGAGTCTGCAATGGTTGCTACAGAGCTTGCACTAATGGCTTTTTCTGACTCTGATGTACAAATTGATAATGCTTGTTCTAAATCTTGTAAGGCCTTAAAAGAGTATGAGAAACTTAAAGCACAATTTAATGAGCAACACATAGAGTTAACTCATACTAATTATAACTTAGCAAATCATAAAAGAGGCCTAGGAGTTTTTGAAACTCAATTAGAGCATTATAGAGCAAATGAATCTAAGTTCAATGATGATATTGCAGTATTAAGAAGAGACTTAGATTATCAGGTTGCTGTTAATAAGGTTCTTAGAGAAGAACTAGAAAAGGTTAAAGTGGCTAGTGAGAATATAGTGATAACTAAGCAAACACTGGATCATCAATCCAAGTGTATTGATAAAATTTGGGAAGCCCAAATTGTGAGCAAAGCCAAATCAGGACTTGGATACAAAATAGTTCCACCACCTCTAAGAGGTGTTCCATCACCTCCTGGCATTGACTTAGCTCACACAAGTTTAGAAGAATTTCAGGAACCACCTATGACCTATGGACGAAAGTTTGTTAAACCAGTTGAAATTGAAAAGGTTCAGGTTGATGTATTTGATAGTGCTAGTGACTCATCTCTTAAAGATGATAATTTGAATGTTGAGTCTAAGCCTAGTGTTCCTGAAAATGTTAAAGTGGAAGTTAAAAGAAGTATTCCTGAGGTTGTCAAAGAGAAGCCTAGGACACAATCTAATTTCACTAGGCCCACTACTAGATATGCAGAGATGTACAGAAGTAGGTCACCAACTCCTAGGGGTAATATGAGGAGTTGGAATCATGTTAAATCTAGGCAATTTGGTAGTGACTTTGTGTTCAATAACAAACCCTGTCATATATGTGGTAGCTTTGACCATTTGGCTTATAGCTGTACCTACCACTTGGGAAGAAGGGAAGTGTTTGGGAATACTTGGGTGAATGGACAAAATACTAATAACTTAACTCACCCAAATCCACTTAGCAAGATGATTCCCAGGTCTGTTTTGCTTCATTATGGCATTAAACCAATTTCCACTGCTAGACCAGCAGTTGCCACTACCATAAATAAAAACAGAGTTTACCCTAAGACCCTTGTTACTACTTTTGTTAAATCTACTCAAATAGGGAAAAAGACCAATTTTGAAAAGAAAGTTAACAATAATCAGAAGTGGGTACCTAAAGTTTCAAAATCAGCAGTTTCCACTGCAAAGCCAGCAGTTACCACTGCAAGGCCAAAGGTTACCACTTGTAGGTCTGTTAACAAGAAAAGGGTAAATATGGGAAATGCTGTTAAGGCCTCAGCTCGTTGGGAATGGAAACCAAAAGGAACCATCACCTCAGACCATCCCAATGGTTTATCAATGACCTTTGATAGATATAATTATATTGATACACGAGGCAGATCCAAGTCATTTGTGGCTTGGGTCCCCAAAAGGAACTAATTCCTTTATTTTGTGTGCAGGGACATTCAAAGACTACTAATGATCAAGGATACTCAGACAGTGAATGTTCCAGGCACATGACTGGCAATAAGTCCTATCTTTCAGACTTTCAACCTTATGATGGACAATTTGTCAGCTTTGGAGGAGGAATTGGTGGCAAAGTTTCTGGCAAAGGAACAATCAAGGCTGGAAACATTGACTTTGAAGATGTGCAGTATGTGAAAGAACTCAAGTACAACCTCTTTAGTGTGTCACAAATGTGTGACAAGAAGCATAGAGTTGTATTCACAGAAGATGAATGCTATATCTTATCTAAGGATTACAAGCTTCCTGATGAAAGTGACATTTTGCTTAAAATCCCTAGAAAAGGAAATTTGTATAGCATTGACATGCAGAACATAGTGGCTAATAATGATGTTACTTGCTTGCTTGCTAAAGCCACTTTGGATGAATAAATGCTTTGGCATAGAAGACTTGGTCATGTTAACTTCAAGACCATCAACAAGATTGTGAAAGATGGACTTGTCAGAGGCCTACCAGAGAAAAGATTTGAAAATGACCAAACTTGTGTTGCCTGTCTCAAAGGAAAGCAACACAGAGCTTCATGCAAGACCAAGGCATTCAATTCAATCAACCATCCACTCTTTATGCTGCAAATGGACTTGTTTGGTCCTACCTCTGTGAGCAGCATCAATTTGAAGAAGTATTGTCTAGTTGTGACTGATGATTTCAGTAGATTCACATGGGTTTTCTTTCTGAGTACCAAGGATGAAACAACAGGCATTCTTAAGACATTCATCACTCAAGTTGAAAATCAATTTGAAAAGAAAATCAAGATCATTAGGTGTGACAATGGGACAGAGTTCAAGAATAAAATTATGGATGATTTCTGCAGAGACAAAGGTATTAAAAGAGAATTTAGTGTTGCAAGAACTCCTCAACAAAATGGAGTTGCAGAAAGAAGAAACAAAACACTAATTGAGGCTGCTAGAACCATGTTAGCTGATTCCAAGCTTCCAGTGACTTTTTGGGCTGAAGCAGTTAACACTACTTGTTACATTCAGAACAGAGTTTTAGTGGTCAAAACAAAGAACAAGACACCTTATGAGTTGTTCAGAGGAAGACCTCCTACTTTGGAGTTTATGAGGCCATTTGGGTGTCATGTTACTATTCTCAATACCATTGATCATCTGGGTAAATTTGAAGAAAAGTCAGATGAAGGTTTCTTTGTTGGATACTCTATGGTTAGCAAGGCTTTAAGAGTCTACAATTTAAGAACAAAGAAGATTGAAGAGAACTTGCATGTTCAGTTCCATGAAAATAAAGCAAACATGGCAGGTTCAGGACCAGATTGGCTATTTGATCTTGAAACATTATCAAATACAATGAATTATATACCTCTCACTTCAAGCACTGGAGACAAAGATCTTGAAGAATCAGAAGAATTCATTGATGAAGATGAAGCTTGCAAAGATGATGAAGATCAAATTGTTATGCCACTTTGGGACTTTGTTGATAATTCTGAAAAGCCAAGTGATGCAGATGGTGTGAATAAAGATATTCCTTCTAGCAGTGGTAACTCAATTCCCACTACTACACCAGAAGTTTCCACTATCAGCCCAAATGTGGAACATATTTCTCAGGAATCACCAAGTGATGATGTAGAGATCTCAAACATGCCTACAACATATGATATTCTTAGCACATCACAGTCTTCAATTCACAAAGTGCATCCACTTGATAATGTTATTGGTGAACTTCAATCAGGTGTGAAGACTAGAAAACAGACAAAGAAAGATGATATTCATGGGTTCATAAGTGAAGTGTATGAGTCCAAGAAACATAGCAAGAAGAATGAGTGCTTGTTTTTATGTTTTCTCTCACAGGTGGAGCATAAGAATGTGTATATGGCTCTAGGAGAATCTAGCTGGGTTGAAGCTATGTAAGAAGAATTGTTGCAGTTTAAACTTCAAAAGGTTTGGGTTCTTTATGACTTGCCTGATGGTATGAAGGTCATTGGTACTAAATGGGTTTTCAGAAACAAGAAAGATGAAAAAGGTATTGTAATCAGGAACAAAGCTATATTGGTTGCTCAAGGATACACTCAAGAGGAGGGTATTGATTATGAAGAAGTGTTTGCTCCTGCTGCAAGGATTGAGGATATTAGATTGTTTTTAGCCTATACATCATTTATGGGCTTTACAGTCTATCAAATGGATGTTAAAAGTGCCTTTATGTATGGAACTATTGATGAGGAGGTATATGTCTCTCAACCTCCAGGCTTTGAAGATCCTCAACACCCAAATAAAGTTTACAAAGTGGTTAAGGCTCTTCATGGCTTACATCAGGCTCCAAGGAAGTGGTATGAAACCTTAGCTAATTATTTGTTGAATAATGGGTTTCATAGAGGCAAGATTGATCAAACTTTGTTCATCAAGAAAGACAAAGGTGATATTCTACTTGTTCAAGTATATGTTGATGATATTATCTTTGGGTCTACTAAACAAGAGATGTGCAAAGAGTTTGAGAAGCTGATGAAGGATGAATTTCAAATGAGTTCTATGGGAGAACTTACATTCTTTTTGGGGCTGCAAGTACAACAGAGTAAGGAAGGCATATTTATCAGTCAAGACAAATATGTGGCTGAGATTATTAAGAAGTTCAAGTTTACTGATGAAAAATCTTCAAATACCCCTGCTGACAAGACCACTCACTTATTGTTGAAGAATGCTAGTGGTGCTAATGTTGATGTTCACACTTACAGATCTATGATTGGTTCTTTGATGTATCTTACTTCATCAAGGCCAGACATTATGTTTGCTGTATGTGCTTGTGCAAGATTTCAAGTGACTCCAAAGACATCACATATGACAGCAGTGGAAAAGATTTTTAGGTACTTGAAGACTTATCCTAATCTAGGATTATGGCATCCAAGAGACTCTCCAATGGAATTGATCACATACTCAGATAGTGACTATGCTGGTGCAAGTTTGGATAGAAGATCAACTACTGGAGGATGTCAATTTCTTGGATGTAGATTGGTGTCATGGCAGTGCAAGAAGCAAACTATGGTTGCTACTTCAACCACTAAAGCAGAATATGTTGCAGCTGCTAGTTGTTGTGCTCAGATCCTTTGGCTTCAGAATCAATTATTGGACTATGGGTACAATTTCATGAACACCATTATCTATATAGACAATAGTAGTACCATATGCATTATTAAAAATCATGTGCAACACACTAAAACTAAACATATTGAAATTAGACATCACTTTATTAGAGATTGTTTTGAGAAAAAGCTCATTAATGTTGTCAAGATTCATACTGATGACAATTATGCTGATTTATTAACAAAATGGCTTGATGTGGGTAGGTTTCAATACTTGGTAACAGGTATTGGAATGCTCAATCCATAAATCTTTGATGTCTAATACTTTTCAGTGTTGCAGGATACTTTTTAGGTACTAATATTGTTTGTATTGTATGTATGGTTTTCTACTAACTTGTATGCAGAGTTATCAAGAGCAAAGTGGTAATTAACATACAACAGTGGAAAGATTGGTGATAATTGCAGAACAAAAGAGTACTTTTATTGATTATTAAGCAGAGTACACCACAACCATTAACAAAACATTGTCACCATTACAGAAAACCATAACATAAGACATGAACCTACAACCTAACACCTACTCCATAGGTTTCTTTCCTTTTCCCTCATACTGATGCTTGCCTTTGGAAATTTTCTTTCTCTTGTCATCAAAAGAGAGTTGTTTTCTTGGACAAGCAAGTCCCAGAACTTGCTTGGGAGGTCTTGGTGCTTGATTAGGCTTGTCAACAGCTGGCCACTTCATGTTGTTTATTGCAGTTGTCAATGCTGTGGTAAGGGCCTTTGGGAGCTCTTTGGAAAGATCAAAGGTTGGATCATTATCATCATCAGATGAAGAGCTTGCATAAAACTCTAGAGATGGAGCAGGATCAGCTGATATCTTCTTATTGGGCTTCATGCTTGAAGATGTAGCAGTTGCAGCACTTTGTGGAAAATATCCACTCCATCCAGCAAAAAGTTCTTCAGAGTCTGAGTAGTAACTGATTTCCTCATCTGAAGAGTCATCAGAGGAGATGTAGATTATTGGAAACCAACTCATGACGATGTTTAGGGTTTGTGTTATTGAAAAAGATTGTTGATGAAAGATAAAAGATGTTGAGCCCCCTTTTATATGCAAAGTCAAGGTCGAATTATAATTAATGATGGATATTTACTCCTACTTGTTTTGGTAGGTTGGATGAGTAAATTTGGTTATTATCGGGTTGACTTTTGGAAGATATTTTTGTGAATAGTAACTTGGTTACAAAGTTACTTTGGGTTAATTCTTATGGGTTAAGTTGAAAGTTACTTTGGTTTGTAGTATACAACCCATTTTATTGGAGTCATTGGAGTAATAAGGTGTGTATCATAGACACACAACAAATGGTTATTGATTCACCATGTCTAATCCACATAAGAATCAACTAGTCCAGAGCAAACGGCTACTGGTAAAGACTTATCAAATCCGTTTATGGTTGATAGTTTACCAAAAACTAGGTTATCAACTCACCATACATCCATGTGATCAAGAGTTGGCTAGTCCATAAGCAAACGGCTCATGGTAAAGACATATCAAATCCGTTGATAGCTGGTAGTTTGCTAAAAACTATGATAAGAGCAGTAAATTTTCATGTTTTATTTACCACTGCTCTTTGATATGTTGTGAAAATTTTACCACTGCTAGTTCATTAGTTACCGCTGCAAGAGTAATTTTTCCACTGATGAACTAGCCGTTACAACTGTTGTGTCAGTAATCCAATTTTTACTAGCCGTTGTAAAAATAACCGTCTTTCCTTATTAATAGGGTAAAATCTTTTGTGAATTATCTACTTACTTATTTTAAATTATTCTTTTTCCAAAGATAATTCTTTCTAAAGATAATTCACATTGCGCAACCTCCTCAAACCCTATTAGTATAAATTGATCATCATACGGCTTGCTTTTTATCTTGATTACTAACACTTTTATTCTCTTTTTCACAAATATCATGGCGGTTCTAAAATTTGTCGAGGAGCACAACCAAGTGGCCTACTTACAAAAGTCAAACGAGAAGAGTGGCCCTGTTTTCCATCAGATTGTGGATTTTCTAAACACTACGCATATAAGGTATGCCTTAACTATTAATCCCACAATCTATGTCTCTCATATCAAATAGTTCTGGAACACTGTGGAGTCCATAACTCTTGAACAGGGAGACACACAAGAATCTGTGGATGCTCTAAGAGCCACAGTTGATGGGGTAACTATTGATGTTACTGAGTCATCCTTGAGGAAAATTCTCCAATTGGATGATCTCAATGGTATCATCACATTACCTAATTCAGAAATTTTCACTAATATTGCTTTAATGGGGTATGATACATCTGAACAAAAAGTTACTTTCAGAAAAGGATGTTTTTGTCCCCATTGGAGATTTTTAATTCACACTCTTTTACATTGCCTAAGTCCTAAGAAAACATCTTATGAACAATTTGCATCAACCATGGCTTATCCTTTGGTTTGTTTGGCAACAGATAGGACTTTCAATTTTTCAAAGTTTATTTTCAATAATATGAAAGGCAATGTAAAGAGTCAATATAAATTTTTGATGTATCCAAGGTTTGTGCAAGCAGTGTTAAATGAGTTTCAACTGCACCCTCACAATAGAATTTATGAACCTTCCACTCTTAAGCCAAAAGTTTTTCAAAACATGTGTAAGGCTTCAGATCTTTGGAATGGGGAGGTTCATCCACTTTTGCCTCAAATGCTTGCTAAAATTGCTCAAGTACATGGTGAGGATGCACCAATCCCAGCTGCATCTCAAAACACACCCACTATTGTTGTTCCACAAATTCAAAATATCCCTGCTATAACTCACACTTATGAGAGAAGGTCTAAACAGCCAACTTCTCTCATCTCAACATTGCATGTTGCTGAGCCTTTTGGTTTAGGAACAAGCAATGGTGGTTCAAGGCTTCATCCTAGTCCAACTAGGGAAGAGCCTGAATCAATGCCTCATGACTCACCTCTCCCAGCAGGTTACACAGTTGGAAGTGATGAAGGCAGTGTGCAACAAACTGAATTGATGGACATTTGTAACAAATTTGTCAAGCAGGTTCAAGCTCTGGAGAAAGATCTGGCACAGACCAAAGAACAACATGCCACAGAGCTGAATAAATTGAAGGCTGAGATTCAAAGATTGTAGTATGAAGTTGAGAATCTCAAGAAGCAAAGACTTCAAGTTGTGTTATCTTCATCATCTTCACCTCAGCATGAGTTTTCTGCAAGTTCTAATAAAGTTTTGGGAGATTCTTCCAAACAGGGGAGGAGAATAGATGCAGAGCTTAAGGGGAGGAGTAAAATTTTTGAAAAAGACTTTGCTGAGCTCAATGATTCTGATATTGCTCAAGCAAAAGATGATGTTGCTGAGACTGAGGGGAGGAAATTAGATTTTGAAGATATGGATGCTGATGCTGGTTTTAATTTTGATGATTTAGTTGGAACTGCTCAACCAATTTCCACTGAAGCAAAACCAGTTCCCACAGATCAACCAATTACCACTGCAAGTGAACAAGTTCCCACTGCTACTCAAGAAATTACTACTGCAGAGGAAGAAGCTACCAGAATAAGATCAGTCAAAGGAAAAGCAATTATGACTGGTTCAGAACAAGAGCTTACAAGAAAGATTTCTGAAAAAGAACAAGCTGAAATTAATTTTGATGCAAGATTGGCAGAACAACAGCAAGCAGCAGAGATTGAAAGAAAAAGAAAGCTAGAGGAAGATGAAGTTGTTAACTTTATGGAAGCAAAGAGGTTGGATAAACTTGAAGCTGTTACGGCAGAACCAATTTCAAGTATTTCACCAACTGTCATACATGAGAAACCTCCATTATTCACTTATGTGCCTACAGAAGAAGAGATTGAATATTTGATTAACAATGATCAAATAATCAGGAAGAAGGCCATTGAACTTATTGCAAATACAACCTTAAATGAAGAACAAAGGTCTGCACAACTTAAAGATTTCATTCAAATGAAGAATCAGCAGGCTCTTGATGAAATCATTGGGGATGTTAGAAAAGGTCAAAAGAAGCCTAGAAAGCTTACAAAGGCACAGATTATTGCTGAGATGAAGATTTTTTGTTGCCATGTTGGAAACATGAAGATGGCTCAATTCAAAGGAATGTCACATGAACAGGTTGAAGGTATTTACTACAGAATCAAAAGACAAGATAGTAAATTCATTCCAATGGATCAAGAACCAATAGTTATGAAGACACAAAGGATTGGAGAGAGTCTTGAATCAAAAGATGCAAAGAAGTTGAAGACTCAAAAATCATCTCAAGCAACAGAGGGTCCTAGCAAGTTGACAGAAGAGCAAGTTACAAACATGTTGTTCATAGAAACTGATGTACTTAACATTGAATCTCTACAAGCAAAATATTCAGTTGTTAGTTGGGAGATATTTTCTGATAGTTTTGGTGTTGCTTGGAAGATCATCAGAACTGGAAGTGTCACAAGTATTTGCAGAGATTTTGAAGATATTGTTAGATCTTGTGATAGAGAAGATTTGGATACTTTGTGGAAAATTGTTCAAGATCAATTTAAGAAGGATGAACTTGTTGATGTCAAAGCTAAGGAGTTATGGGTTCACTTCAGAAGATTATATGAACCTGACCCAAGTGATAGATATTGGAGATTTGAAGCTCATGATCAAAGAACCTTGTGGAAATTCTATGATTCAAGTTCTGTGCATCATGTTTCTACTCAAGATGGAGTTGATGTCTTTATGTTGGCTGAGAAAGAATATCCATTGAGAGCTGGAGTATTGGATGTGATGAGAACTGTGAAGCTTAGGTGTTGGGAAAGAACTGAAGTCATAGATGATTTGCTACAAAGGATTTATGATCAAAGTGTGAGAGCTGATAAAGAGTTAAGAAGAAAAAGATAAGTGTTTGGAAGAATTCCCATATCCTCATGTTTACTGAATACTTGAAGAAACTTATTGATTTATGTATTAATCATAAGTTAGGGGAGGATTGTTGGGAATTATACTAACAGTTACCACAGCTAGTGAAGATGTTACAATTGCAGAAGATTGTACTTGCAGTGGAAACTCATTACCACTGCAAGAACATATATTACCACTGCTTATTAGATAACTGTTAGGAAACGCGTCTAGATAAATATAGAATAGATCTTGTGTATATCTTATTCTATTAGCATTATACTTATCTTGTAGAAGAGGACTCCTTGTGCTATAAAAGGAGATCCTAGGTTAAAGGTTAGGATATAACTTATATACGTTTCTAGAGCTTCAAGGTGTAACCCTAGTGATATCAAGATCACTCGTATTATTATTATTATTAATAATATTGGAGCTAATAGTTTGTTTACATACATTGTTCTTATTCATATACAACTGTCTTACTCACAATCAACTTTCTAAGTGTTACTAAGTAGATTTCGCATACTTAGTGATATAATTCAAAGTATCAATCTACCACAAGTTCAAGGTGTTTAGATCCATCAACATGGGTCCACCATTTAGTTATTTGGATCCTATGAATGTTTACATTACTTTTGGTTTATGTCATGACGAACATTTTAGAGTTGATGACCTGGACTTACATGTAGGCTTGGATGTTGACCTAAATGTTCCCCAAACACAATTGCATGTAGATGGTAGAATTGAGGAACATGCTCATGACCAAGCTACATTCGTAGAGCCTAGAGCTGAGGAAGTTGGTGTGCAGGGTAATGGTGAAGGGCACAAGATGATGAATAGGATAACATTTATAGTACTATTGATAGTCATTATGAAGGAGACTCTAGTGATAATGCTGATTTAGATAATGAAGAAGAGGCTGCTATGGTTGATGAAGGACACCATGGAGAAGAGCCTGCTGTTCAAGTAAATATGTTTAGACTAACTGGGAATAAAGCTTATGACAACATTGGCAACATCAGTCTAGTTAGAGATGTTGTAGAAGGAACGGAAGCGCTAAGTGTAGAAGATTTTGAGAGTGAAACAGGTTTTGAGGGTGAACCAGGTTTTACTAGAAGGAAGCAGTTAAAGGAAATAAGAAGACTTATTGAAAATAACATGTCAGAGAATCCTGTTGAGAAGTACTTTTTTCAGTGGCCAAGAGTTTGCTACTCCAGTAGAGGTGAAAGAAAGAGTATACATGCATGCAATTGAAACTAGGAGAAATTTGAAGTTGATAAAGAATGATGGTATTAGGATAAGAGCTATATGTGATAACCAAATACTTGTCTTCACAGAGTCACTCCTAAGTGGACCAACAGGCCCAAGTGTAGCAACAGGTATTGGGTCTAGTGGATCAAGTGGCCCAGTTGGTAGAGGGACTAAAAGGAAGAGGAATATTGTAGGAAGTTCTGGTGTCGAACTTAAAAGCAATCAATTCCCGTGGGTTATGTATGCTAGCAAAGACAAAATTAGGAAAAATTGGATTGTGAAGACACACATAGCAAAACACACTTGCCTTCAATCAAGGGATATAAAATACTCCACTTATAATTTTTTGGCAAACAAGATCTATGACCTAGTTAAGGTTAATCCATAGATCTTAGGAAAGGCAGTTCAAGACCAGCTCCAACGTGAATTACATCTTCAGGTATCTATGACCAAACCATTCAGGGCCAAACTTAAAGCGAAAAGAGATGTTGCAGGTGATCACAACCTGCAGTATACCATGCTTAGGGACTATATTGGAGAAGTACGGTCTACAAACCCTAATACCACTGTGAAGCATGTAATTGATAGAGATGTTGCTAATCCTGATTTGCCTACAAGGGTGTTTAAATGAATATATGTTTGTTTGGGTGCGTTGAAGGAAGGGTACAAGGCTTGCAAAAGAGAATTTTTGGGGCTAGATGGTGCTTTCATGAAAGGTCCTTATCCAGGCCAAGTCTTGGTTGCTGTTGTACTAGATCCTAACAATGGGATTTACCCACTAGCTTATGCCTTGGTAGAAGCTAAAAGTAAGAGTTCATGGTCTTGGTTCTTAATGTGCTTGGGTGATGACATAGATCTAAACCCTAGGTCAAATTTTACATTCATTAGTGATAGACAAAAGGTTAGTAACATGCTCCCCTAGTTGAATTCTTAAATACAACATAATATGAGTTATTCTTTTACTTACTGAGTTGGTTTATGCAGGGACTCATTCCAGCCATAAAATCTGTGTTCCTAAATGCATAACACAGATTTTGCTTGAGGCACAATCATGAAAATATGAAGCAGCAATGGAGTGAACTGGAATATAAGGAAGCTTGTGGAGATGTGCATATGTTACAACTGTTAGTGGTTTTGAAAGGTGTATGCAACATTTGAAGACTTTGACTCCTAAAGCACCTGAATGGTTGAACAAGTTACCAGCTGAACATTGGGCAAGATCTCATTTTTCTAATAATTGTTTATTTGACTAAAAAAAAGGTACAATAGTTAGACATGTATATAATTTAATTGTTTCATACTTACGTGTTATAGGTAGAGCAGTTACAGATTTATTGATCAACAACATTTGTGTGGTCTTTAATGGTAAAATAGTTGCAGCAAGGGACAAGCCAGTCATTACACTTTTAGAGTACATAAGGGAATACTGCATGAAGAGAATAGTAAGTGTACAAGCTATAAATGACAAAACTAATGGTCCTCTAACCCCAACTACAACTAAAACATTGGACGCCATTAAGAAAGATGCTCATATGTTGAATGTGATATTGAATGGAGGAGTTAAATATCAGGTAACAGGGGCGTGGGGTGATCATTGTGTTTTTGATGTACTGCTTAGGGTATGTTTATGCAGGAAATGGGAATTGACCGGGATACCATGTAAGAATGTTGTTGCAGCCTGTTGGAATATAGCTCTCAATGAAATGGAAGTAGGACCTCCTGAGTCTTGGGTACATTCCTGTTATTGGTTGAGCACATGGAAGGAAGTATACTCTCACTTAATATAACCAATTAAAGGAAGCAACTACTGGGAGAATACCAACTGTGCTAGACACCTGTTGCCACCAAGGCATCATGTCCAGATAGGAAGACCAAAGAAGAAGAGAAGAAGGTCTAAGTTTGAGGATGCACCCTCTATACAAAATGGTAAACTGACCAATAGAGGGAGATTCATTACATGCCAACTCTGCGGTCAATTTGGACACAACAAGCTTACATGCATAAGCCAAGGTCAACCTCCAAGAAAAAGTAGTTATTAGATTTTTAGAGTTAACTGTTTGATTCTTTTAAATTAGGGGCTTTTTTGAACTTGTATTGTGATGTAGGTTTCAAAAAGAATGTTGGAGCTGGACAACCTAATAGTAATGGGTCTGCTCAAACTAGTCCTAGTTCAACTATGCAAGGTGGAGATGTAGCTGCTCAAGTTGGTCCTAGTTCAACTGTGCAAGGTGGAGATGTACCCTCTCAAGCTGGTCCTAGTTCAAGTGTGCAAGGAATATCTGGTCATATACCAACTCAATCCAGACTTGTTATCAAAAGTCTGTAATGAAAGTCCACATAAGTGGCAAACATCAATGTCCATAGCTGTGGCAGTCATCTAAGTCCTTCTATAGGCAGAAATTAAAGTCCACATCTGTGGCAATTTTCTAAGTCCTTTTATCGGCAAACTTATATAAGTCCACCTGTGTGGCAATTTTATAATGCTTTTATGTTATGGTTTGGAATGCATGTGTGTGAATTAGTTCACTTATTTTAGTTGTTTTGTGACTTGTTTGACTACATTTTGTCAACATGAATTACTAAGGTGCAAGATGGGTAAGAAAATGGGTAAGAATCACAATGTGCATGAACTTAGATATCTACAATGGTGTTTGACTTGGTAAAGTCAAATGCATCAACCATATGAATATCTGCTTATATACCAAGTCAATCCAGCCAAGCAAATGACAATGATTAGCTAACTATTTTTGTACCTTGTTTGACTACATTTTGTCAACATTAATGACTTAGTTACATATTTCATTACAAACACTAATTAGCTAACTGATTACATATCACATTGCTTCACAATTCACTTGGACTTTTAGTTGACTATAACACAGTGATAATGTTGAAAGTAAAACTAATGACGGGTTAGTTTATATGTGTGTCATTTATTTCTTTTATTTAATACTTACCTACCTCATTTGTTGAAAGTCAAAATTTGCAAAACACACCTCCCTATTTCCTTCATGAACAACTCTCAATGTGATATTGATCTAAAGGTTCTCTGTAACTCGTTTGTGCTAACTGAAATAATGTTTGGCCATTACCAAGTCCAAAAAAATTACTGAAAGGGTCAGCCGTAAGGGGAGCTGATTGTTAGACTTCGAAACTATTCACGTTCAAGAATTGCTAGGAACAATACAAAGAAGCTTAGGAGACTACAGACTATTGATAAGCGTAGGGCGAAGGCACTGATGATGATGGCCAAGCAAGTCAAGGACAAGATGTTTAAGAAGATTAAGTTTGTTGTGAGGAAGAAATATACACGAGGGTGTTGGTTGTTGGAGATTGGTGATGGGTTTCTTTTGTATACATTACCATGTTATGGTTAATGAATGAAATGGATCCTATGATTCAGATTTTATATGTATAATGTGTTCAAATATGTGTTTTACTTTTTGAGTGTGTTTTATATGTATCACAAAGATAAACATGAACATCACATTAATGAAACTATAAAACACAGACCAAACATAAAAATGTAAATATGCAAAAACATAGTAGTGGCTTGGACATGCCCAAAACCATGACACATATCTAATATAGCATAGTCATTCAATTTTGTTGTTGTCTTGTAATGAAGTTTCGTGGCTTCTTTTTTTCTTCTTTTTTACTTTAGTTGCTTGAGTTGCATCTACACTTTCTTCTTTAATACTCTCCTTAGTTGGTGTTGTTATCCCACTTCCATCTATACCGCCCACTGCATCACCCCTACATTTTTGTTTCCACTTCTAATACCCAGACCTATAAAACCACCGCTTACTTTCTCTGCCTCTGCACCACCAGCTTTAGTTACTACAACAACACTTCCACCTGTGTATGCATGCTTCCAACACTTAACATCCATACAACAGATAATGCATCTTTCATTCGACACCTGTACATGTGTATCATTACCAGTCATTTTCTTTCTCTTTAATTTTTAGGTTGATGGTTGTGCCATATCTTTGTTTTGGACAAAGTTGGAAGGAGACTTTACTTCACTATCCTAGTTGGTAGGAGAATTTACTTTACTCTAAAGGTTATGCCATATTTTTGTACTTTGAAATACACCCGTTTGACCTTCATTGTGTGAGGTAGGTAAAGGAGTATTAACTTCTCACATTAATTGAATGTGGTGGCTTTTGTCTTGCAAAATGACTGTCAGTTGACTACTTTTGCAGTTTTGAAACACTAACAAAGCATAACTTTTCCTCTATAAAAACCAAAGACACCAAGCAAGATCTCACCACCCAATTGTAGCTACTGAAACAATGAGTTCCAAGAACAAAGGTTGTTTCAAAAACACCCTGAATTGCACCATTGTCCTATTTTTTCATTTATAATATACTTTTTTAATTTTAACATTATTATTATTATTTTTTTGCAGAAATCATTTACGTTAAAAGCAGTGACTCAAGTTCCATTAACACCTGGAGTTCTAACAACAGTGACTCATGTTCCGAAGGTCCTCAAAATCCTATGCCATGGGAAGACTATTTTCCAAAGGGTTATTCTGGATCAAAGACCAAAAAGGATGATGCTAGGAAGATTAAAACTCCTAAAAAGACTAACAAAGAGCTTTTTGATGAGAGGATTCGGGTGCTAGGCCTTCCCAATGCTAAAACCTGTGAAGACTGTTAGCATTAAAAATATGTATAGAGAAGTGATGGTCATTCTCATATTAGAACTTTGTGTCGTTTGTTAAGATATGTAATAGATTATAATACATGTAATCCAAGTCCAAGCCCAAGCCCATAGAAAAGCCTTTAGGGCATCTTATCTCAAGTACTATATAAGCCACCTTATGCCTCATTTGCAAGGTGTGCTTGTGTGTGTATTGTGTGTGTTTCAAGAATAAAAGTTCTCTACATCTTTATATTCCTTCTCTCTAGTTTCATACGCCATACATATCATCAAGTCACCAATCCTTACGTGCTTAATAGTGATAAAGTTGGTAGTTTTAAGGTCCTAACAAGTGGTATCATTCGCCTAACAATGATTTAGGAGTGTGTGGAAATCGTTTGTACCAAGTTTTTGTTAAAAAGTTGCGTATTTTTCTTATATACGTGCACTTTTTCTTCAAAAAGTCTTGATCTTTATGTCTTTTAGTGTTAAAGTTGTAGTTTTTATTGAAGTTTTAGTGTTTCTAAGTGTTTTGGGAAAGATTTGATCAAAAAAAACAAGTGGAAAAAGTGTTTTTGGCTGGAAAAATTTGGATTTTTTAGGTTTTGGTCATCTTATGCGTAAAAAGGACAAGCCTACCAAGTTTTTAGCTGAAAATTGTACTTTTTGGTACTTTTACGCGTGAGTTTTAGCAAAAACCCCTTTTCTACGCATAACTTGGATTCCTACGCAGAAGTTTTAGCAGAAAACCCTTTTTCTACGCAAAAGGTTGGAATCCTACGCATAAGTTCTGTTCTTACGCATAAGATCCTACGCTTAAGTCTGTTTCTACGAAAAAGATAAGATCCTACGCATAAGTTCCTATGCAAAAGATCCTACGCAAAAGTTTTTTTCAACGATCAGAGATTACTCAGTACTTTCTTAGCTTGGACAAATTAGTGAAATACTTCGACATGGGATATCTTTCAAGCTTGGACAAGTTTGAGAGATCAGTTTGGTTGAAAAAAAAAACTTACGCGTAACATTCTTACGCATAAACTCTAAGTTTACGCGTAAAAACTAAAGCTTACACATAAACATTTGTTTACGCATAACCTTAATTTTTACGCATAACCTAAAAGTTTACGTATAACTTTTCTTACGCGTAAGATTCAAAGTTAACCAAAAGATTCAGGGTTTACGCATAAGATTTTGAGTTTTGCTGCTTAGAATTTGACTTTTGACGACCAAACTTCAAACGGCCATAACTTTTGAACCGTAACTCCGTTTTAAGCGAAATACCTGTCAAAACGACCGTGAGACAGAGTAGAAGGACACGTTGAGGTTTTAAGGTTTTAGAACAAATTTTCACCAAAAAAAATTGCATCAACTTACACTAAACACAACTCCTACTTCGTTGGAACGATCCAAGATCAACTTTATCATTCTACAATGACAACTCAACAAGATATTCATGCTGCCGGTGCTAAAAATCGACCTCCCATGCTTGAAAAAGGTGGATATCTTCCATGGACAAGCCGCATGCTTCGTTACATCAAAACAAAGCCTGATGGTAAACTAATGATCAAATCCATTAAAGAGGGTCCATTTAAGCCAAGACAAATTCAAGATGAAGGCAATCCTAATACAACACCTCCCACTCAACCATTCATGCGTGACCAAACAAAAGAAGATGACACAGATGAAGACAAGAAGCAGATCGCCGCTGATGATATGGCAATGCATTTAATCCAACTTGGATTACCACGCGAGATCTTTGTTGCGGTTGATAGCTGTGAAACTGCTTATGATATGTGGGAACTCGTTAGAAGGATATGTCATGGAACAGAAATTGGGCAACAAGACATTGAAAACAAACTTCTAACTGAATGGGAGAACTTCACATCCACTAAAGGTGAACAAATTGAATCCTACTACACATGGTTTTGCACATTAATGAATGAGTTAATCAAAAACAAGTTGACACCATGAACAATTGCAATAAACATCAAATTCATCAATAACCTTCCAGAAGAATGGGGACGATATGTTACAATTGTCAACCAAACTAAGGATTTACATCAGGTGAATTATGAGCAACTCTATGACTTTCTGAAGCAAAACCAAGCTGAGGCTAATGAAGTAAGGAAAGAAAGATTGGCAAACAATCATGATCCTCTCGCATTAATTGCTACTACACCAACACCTCTACCAGTAAACACACCACATCAACCATCACCATTATCTCCAACTCACAACAACATGCAAAAATCATACAGTCCACAACCAACATCTGTCTACCAACAACAATTCTACCCACAACAACAACATGTTATTCCACAACAGTAATACCCTCAATTCCAAGAACCAGAATTCACTAAAAATGATGAAGCTACTGCAGCCTTGACTCAAGCATTTGCTTTTCTGACAAAGGCATTCCAAGGACGTTATTCTACAACAACAAACAACAACCAAAGGATTTCATCGAACACTCGCAACAAGCAGATTGCTCAGCCGAGTTTCAATATGGGTAACGGAGGCCAAATGGTTGAAGTTTATGGGAATCAGCAGGGATATGCTACTGGATTTCATATGGGTGATCAGAATATGCAAAATACGGGTCAGTATGCAGGGAAACAATATGGTCAGAATGCAGGGAATCAGATGGGTCAATTTATTGGAAATCAGAGGGGTTAGAATGTTGGTAATCAGGCAATGGGTAATCAGAATAGGAATGTTGCAGCTCCAGTTGTTGGGAATCAGGGAAATGTGAATTAGGGTAATCCGGTAAAGTGTTTCAACTGTCAGGGTGTAGGTCATATGGCAAAAGAGACCCAGCATATTTGCAGAAAGCATTGCTGTTGGCACAAAAGAATGAGGCAGGGTTTCAGTTGAACGCAGAGGAGAATGATTTTATGGCTCTGATGAGGCAAAAAATGATCCGTTTTTAGGGGGTCATTTAAGCCCGAATTCGAATTTATTTGATCAAATATTGCCCTAAATCGTTCCTTTTGTGATTTTATGTACTTTGGGAGAGAAATCTGGAAAATGAAGCAATTCGGACGTTTTTGGAGCATAAAAGTGAAGAAAACGCCAAAGTCTTAATTTTCCATGCTGGGAACAGTAGGTGACGGCGTCAAGAGTAAATCCCTGACGGTGTCAAGAGAAAAATTCCATGACGATCCAGAAGAGATTTGACGGCGTCATGAAGGTAGGGCGTCAAGAGTAAAAGTCATGACGGCCTGGAAATGATTAAGTCTTGACGGCGTCAAATGTAGATCAAGGCAGTCCGAGAATAGTTTTGGCGGCGAGATGACGGCGTCACAAGCTTTGTCTTGACGCCGTCAGACCTCTTTTCCTATATATAGTTTTCTAATTTTTCACATTTAAAGAGAGAAGTTTTGGAGAAACCCTAAGTACGATTTTGGTGCGAATTTTACAGGTTTTTCAAGGGTTCCAAGCCCTTGATACCTTGTATGTGTAATTAAGATAAGTGTTCTTTTAATTCAATCAATATGTCTATGTGTTGGTTGTCTATATCTTGTTCTTGTCTTAATTCCATCATGTTAGGCTAGATCTATCTTGTGTTTGCTTAGATCTAATGAAACCTAGATGTTAATTATGTGTTGATTACTTGTTTATACTTGTTTTGGATAAATGATTTATATGTTAGGCTTAAGAAAACTGGCAGATCTCCAATTGGTAACATGCTTGAACGTCTTAAGAAACATGAACCGACACGCACTAGGTCTTTATTGGTTGTATTTAATGCATGAGCCACTGTTTACAATCCCTATAGTTGTGCTGGGCATGGTGTAGGAGGAGATAAGAGCTCATAGAATTGGGGAGTTAAGTGTGCCACCCCATGAATGGTATTAAGGAATACGATCCATCATCCATGCATTTATAACAAGTAATTAACGTGTAAAAGATGTCTAGGGAGTAGTGAAATCTAAGTAAACACATTTTCTCCATTTACTGCTCACAACTTTAGTATAATTCAGTTTATTTTCATTTTTAGTATTTTATTTTGATTGCATCTTAGTATTGGGTTAGTTGATTAGCAACTAATTCCGCCCAAATCCTTCAAACCCGAGAAATTTAATTGCTTTCTAAAAAATATAAAAACACAAAAATAATCATCCCTCACCTTTAGAACTAGTATTTAGGCTTTCTAATCCTAGCGACACTATTCCTAAGCTGAACGATCAATCCCCCGGTACTTGTCACTATACTATACTACAACGATCAGGTACACTGCCTGGTGGGGGTTGTAAGCTTCTCGAGATCCCTCGAGAGGTAAAGCCTGTTGCGATTCCCACGCATCAAGTTTTTGGCGCCGCAGCCTGGGGAATAGTTATTGTCTAGGTTAGAATTTCTTTTTATTAGGTCTACTTGCTAGATTCCTTTCTAGTAAGATTTTATTTTTATTTTTAAGATCTCTTTAGTCTATCTATTTCTTTGTGGCTTTGTTCGTAACCACCCGACATCATGGACAACGGGAACATCTTTGAACCCATCATCCCACCACAACAAAACCCACCATTAGAACCCCTTAGGCCCCGAACCTTAGGAGGGTATTCCCGACCTAGCCATCAAGGCTACCGAAACACCATTGAGCTCACCGAAGCCAATGTGACCCCCTTGCGATCCGACACCATCCGGTTGGTGCAAAGCGGATGTGCATTCCATGGACTTCGTTCCGAAGATCCAAACCAACATCTTAAGAACTTCCTCAAAATCGTAGATTCCATAGACCTAGATGTTGCAACTAGAGAGAAAACCCGATTACGCCTATTCCAATTCTCTCTACGGGATCAAGCTAGTCAATGGCTTGAGCGTTTACCCGCGGGATCCATCACCACATGGGATGATCTCACCACTCGTTTCCTTGCTCAATTTTTCCCACCGGGGAGAACTACTAAGCTTAGAAATGACATCTTGATGTTCCAACAACGTCAAAATGAATCTCTTTATGAAGCATGGACTCGTTTCAAGGACTTACTCCAAAAAGTCCCTTATCATGGCATAGATCTTTGGCTCCAAGTCCAAATCTTTTATGACCATACCGACATCTCCACGAGGCGAGCCATTGACCAATCGGCCGGTGGTAAGCTACGTGATCTTAGTGCGGAACAATCATGGGAACTTATAGAAGATCTTGCTCTCTATGACAACGAAAGTTGGAATGATCCCCGTGACTTGAACAAAACGGTCAAGGCAATATCTTTGCCTTCGAACAACTCTAGCACTCCCGACCGTAGGATCATGGAACTTGAGGACCAAGTCAAGTTTCTCATGAAATCTTACGAAGCTCCTAAGCCTTCAAGCCAAGTGAACAAAATCACTTCTTCATGCGAATTATGTAGTGGTCCCCACGACACTCGTGATTGTGTGGAACTCCCCGGAACAGCTTTTGCGGCCTACGCATCCACGCGTACTGACGAAGCGGGAGATAAGTGGTACACTTTCAAGCCCGATCCAAACACTTACAGTGATTCATACAATTCCTCTTGGAAAAATCACCCAAACCTTAGGTGGAAACAAAATCAAGCCAATTCTTCCAACCCACCTAATCGTTACCAACCAACCGGTCCACCCTCCAACCGTACTTTCAACAACAATCCTTCTAACAACTTTGGTAGTTCCAACAACCTTGAAGGGTTGATGTCTAAGTTCATGGCATCTCAGGAAGCTCGCATATCTATGTTTGAAGCCGATTTCAAACAAAAGCAAAGCGAGATGACCACTCGAATTGACGCATTGTTGAAGGTTCTCAATGACCGAGAAATGGGAGAACTCCCAAGCGACACAATCAAGAATCCGAAACTAAACGTTAATTCCGTATCTTCAGTTTCATCACCCACTTCGTGTCCATAATACTACTCGGTCAAATCCACGAGCACGTGTTTCAAACAAAACCAAGTTCTCCAAAAGGACCAATCAAATAAAACACCCACTATAGAGCCGGTCAAAAGCATAGTTGAAACACCTCTTACGCAAGACCTTGACGATGAATTCAAAGAACTTCACCTTGAACGCCCCGTCATTGATGTCTTAGTGCGTGCTCCTTACTATAGTGCCCTCCTAGAAAAATATGAGAAGTGTAAGCTAGGTAAAAATGGAACCGCCTTCGTTCAAAACAAGTTGCCTAAAAAGCTTGATGATCCGGGTATATTTGTTTTGCCTTGTATGATAGGAAGATCCGAAGCTTTCGACACACTAGCCGATTTAGGTTCAAGCCTCAACTTGATTCCCTTATCCTTATTCACCGCTCTTAAGCTAGGAAAGTTAGAGGAAACGGAGGTATTGATAGGGCTAGCGGATGGGAGTATTGCCCACCCGGTTGGAATGATTAAGGATGTAGTTGTTCACGTAGGAAAGTTAACTATATTAGCAGATTTTCACGTCCTAGACATGGTTAGTGACACTACATGCCCATTATTGGTAGGAAGAGGATTTTTAGCAACCGCTAGTGCCATGATAGATTGCAAGGAATCCAAGATAGCGGTAGGTGAAGGCGATACTTGGTCGGTTTACGATGTTAAGAAGCATAGTTATGATTATGATGATGAACCGATACCGCATTGGGTAGAGATGAATAGGAGACCGTCTAGATATGGACCCTGGATAGAAAGGAACTTTATAGGACCTCAATGCCCATTCTATCTAGAAAAAGACTTCATCGAAAAGACACATTCGGTAGAACAACTCATAGCTAGAGAGCAAGAGCTAGACCCCTTTGAGGACCCCTTAGTCTTTAGGAAGATGATTGAGTTCTTAAGTGTAATGCCCATCAACCTAGAAAGGAATAAATGGAAAAGAGAGGGAGACAAGTGTAAATGGAGGTGGGACAAGCCACCTAAAGAAGGTGACGGATCATGGCATATGAGGATGACTTTGTATGATCCGAATGGAGAAAAGTTTGAAAGGTCATACCATACTAAGGAAACCGATAGGAAGTTGAAACCTAAGTTTGATCCCAAAGATGTCCTCAATGAGGAGCTCACCCGTATCACGTAGTAACCCATGACCTTGAGTCTAGCTACAAGACTCGTAAATAAAGAAAAGCGCTTCTTGGGAGGCAACCCATGTTTTGTGTGATTTTATTTGTTTGTTTGTTATTTGCTTCCGTATGCATATTTTATTTTTATTGTTGGTAGATCATGTTTCTAAACTAAATAGTGGAAATACTTTACTTTGTTGTTTTGGCCTAGTCTTAACTCCACCTAAAAGTATTTTTTGCAAAAGATAAGTGTAAGGGGAAACCCCAAATATGTTTTCAAGAAACAAACCGATCATGATTCTCCACAATATTAAATGAACATGTATATTCATATTTGTTAGAGTCAAATGCTTGTATTGAGTCATAATGAAGTTTTGCAGGATTTTCCAGGAAGTAGGACCAAGTTTTTCCAGAAATTTTCCGGAAACTTAACCTAATAATTCTGCAGGTCACTTCTGACGGCGTCAAGAGTTTACTCTTGACGGCGTCAAGTGTAAAAATCTGGAAATTTTACCGGTTTTGTTTTTCTAACGGAGTTTTATGGTTTTTGTGAATTATTAAGTTTTATAATCTCCAGGAGATCTGCAAACTTCATTCCACAAGCATTATATCTTATCTTGTTTTCTAGGATTTAGTAACTTATATAGGATGCCGCCGATTTTACGCGAGGTTGTCTTGTCTATTTTGTCAGGTTCTACAGATTATGTATGACAAGAAGATGATTTATATTCTGGAAGGGAAGCTTTGATTGTTCATTTTCTTGGAAGAAGATTTAACCTGGCCACCTTATTATCCATACCGAGCGAATCAGGGGAGTATTTGATTTCATTCTCTTTACTTTTTCACTTTTACGTTCTTTACTTGAACATTGGGGACAATGTTCATCTTAAGTGTAAAGGGAGGGTAAAAAGATGATACCTTACATATGCACTTTCACTTGGTTTTTGTTTTGTTTAATGGTAGATGTGTAATAAAACTATGAGAAATACTTGTTAGTGCAATTTTAGCGCCAAATTTAAATTTTTATACAACATTTAGGAGTGAAACTTTAGCCATAGCAAGCGTCTCATGGATAGGAGATTGTATGACTAGCACATAACCGTATATTCAGAAAAATTTTCCACCCAAATATGTGAGGTTCGCCTTTAGATTTGATAGGAAAAGCATTCATTATTAGTGCTTATGAGTGTACCAGTAGCATTTAGATTCTATAACTTGCGTTAGTGATGCATCCCGAGACCGCTAGTGAGACTACATTCGCGTGGTAGGATTTACTACATGATAAGAGGCATTAGGATCACCCTTGTGTTAAACCCGTATTATACTTACTTGACCATTTAAGTCATATTACTTGGCTAGTTAAGTCAACTAATTTTTCCCACACCCTTAGCATTGTACTCATTTTTAGTACACGAAACCCCTAGTACACCCCTCCGAGCCTATCTTTTCGTTTCTAACTTTAAGCATTTTACTTAAAGGAAGAATTTGTTACACCCCACTTAAATGTACAACCAAATCGCCTTAGCCTTCCGTGTATGCGCTCATTTTTAGTGCATTATTGTTATTTGTTAAACCCTAAGTTAACTTTCTAATTGATTACATGGTTGCTAAGTCGGGTCATATCCTTGTACATATTGTTTTGGGACGATTGGGACTCATGGGTAAGTACTTATTTTATGGAGTAATGGGGAAGAACATAATTTTATTACCCCCATATGTGCGTTAATCTTAAAAGTGCTCCAAGTGTTTTAATTTTCATAATTCGAGTCATTAGATTAGTTAATTGTAAAGTATGTAAAGATTCAAGTGTAAGGGAAATGTTCATTCCCTATGATGTATTATTTTGGATGGTAGGGTAAGAGTGTATGCAAAAAAAAAAAAAAAAAAAAAAAAAAAAAAAAAAAAAAAATCAAGAAAAAAGAAAAAAAAATATAAAAAAAAGAAAAGAAGAGAAAAAACATACGGACTACCATCCCGTTTTATTCTATGTTTATTTTATGTTTTTGTTATTTTTCATTTATTAGCTTAAGTCGAGTCTAGTCTTGGCTTAACAACGCCACATTGTACATGTAATTAACCAAGATTGTTAACTCGCCACCAGTAAAACTTCCTTTATCCAACAAAACCGTGTATTTCATATCCCTATACCTAACGTTACAACCCTTTGAAAGACCTCTTTGATAGTTTATCCTAGGTGCTTACGCCATGTGGTGGAGGTTTGATCCTTTCCCAAGCCTATGGTAATCTATTTTACTATGACAGGTAGTGAGAGATATCTTCCGTTTCCATATTGTAATTTACACTTTATTACACCCGAGAGATGTGAGTATCTAAACACTATTTGTGAGGTGCTTGTGTATGACCTCCGTGCTTGTTTATTGGTCTTTAGTGGAACGATTATTTGTTGTAATTACTTTTATATTAGTGTTAAATGACCCCTAACTTGTATTTTGAGTAGAATAAAAGCGCATTTGCTTGAGGACAAGCAAATCTCAAGTGTAAGGGTATATGATGAGGCGAAAAATGATCCGTTTTTAGGGGGTCATTTAAGCCCGAATTCGAATTTATTTGATCAAATATTGCCCTAAATCGTTCCTTTTGTGATTTTAGGTACTTTGGGAGAGAAATCTGGAAAAGGAAGCAATTCGGACGTTTTTTGAGCATAAAAGTGAAGTAAACGCCAAAGTCTTAATTTTCCATACTGGGAACAGTAGGTGACGGCGTCAAGAGTAACTCCTTGACGGCGTCAAGAGAAAAATTCCATGGCGATCCAGAAGAGATTTGACGGCGTCATGAAGGTAGGGCATCAAGAGTAAAAGTCATGACGGCCTGGAAATAATTAAGTCTTGACGGCGTCAAATGTAGATCAAGGCAGTCCGAGAATAGTTTTGGCGGCGAGATGACGGCGTCACAAGCTTTGTCTTGACGCCGTCAGACCTCTTTTCCTATATATAGTTTTCTAATTTTTCACATTTAAAGAGAGAAGTTTTGGAGAAACCCTAAGTACGATTTTGGTGCGAATTTTACTGGTTTTTCAAGGGTTCCAAGCCCTTGATACCTTGCATGTGTAATTAAGATAAGTGTTCTTTTAATTCAATCAATATGTCTATGTGTTGGTTGTCTATATCTTGTTCTTGTCTTAATTCCATCATGTTAGGCTAGATCTATCTTGTGTTTGCTTAGATCTAATGAAACCTAGATGTTAATTATGTGTTGATTACTTGTTTATACTTGTTTTGGATGAATGATTTATATGTTAGGCTTAAGAAAACTGGCAGATCTCCAATTGGTAACATGCTTGAACGTCTTAAGAAACATGAACCGACGCGCACTAGGTCTTTATTGGTTGTATTTAATGCATGAGCCACTGTTTACAATCCCTATAGTTGTGCTGGGCTTGGTGTAGGAGGAGATAAGAGCTCATAGAATTGGGGAGTAAAGTGTGCCACCCCATGAATGGTATTAAGGAATACGATCCGTCATCCATGCATTTATAACAAGTAATTAACGTGTAAAAGATGTCTAGGGAGTAGTGAAATCTAAGTAAACACATTTTCTCCATTTACTGCTCACAACTTTAGTATAATTCAGTTTATTTTCATTTTTAGTATTTTATTTTGATTGTATCTTAGTATTGGGTTAGTTGATTAGCAACTAATTCCGCCCAAATCCTTCAAACCCGAGAAATTTAATTGCTTTCTAAAAAATATAAAAACAAAAAAATAATCATCCCTCACCTTTAGAACTAGTATTTAGGCTTTCTAATCCTAGCGACACTATTCCTAAGCTGAACGATCAATCCCCCGGTACTTGTCACTATACTATACTACAACGATCAGGTACACTGCCTGGTGGGGGTTGTAAGCTTCTCGAGATCCCTCGAGAGGTAAAGCCTGTTGCGATTCCCACGCATCAGGCTCTTATGGATGACATGGAAGATAGAGAGGATATTGATGTGAACTGCATATTTATGGCAAATCTTCAGGAGGTTAAGTATGACACAGATTCTGACACACCTCCAGTCTATGACATCAATGCAGTCTCTGAGGTATCTAATTTCAACACATGTCACAATAATGATATATTTGATATGACTCCTCATGATAAATATCTAGACACGCCAAGTAGTAGCAATACTCCTTCAGCAACTCCAGATGTGAATCATAATGGAGGCTTCGTTTCACAGCATGCTGAGAATGATGAGGAAACACGTGCTTTATTTGAAACATTATTGAACAATTGCAGCATTGAAATTGAGAATGTAAAAAAGGTCAATCGCGATGTTAAGGCCGCGAATGTTAAATTGACCGCTGAGCTTGAGAGTTACAAGAAAAACGTTAAAGCTTTTGAGTTTCAAAACAAAAGATTGTCAGAATTAGAAACTGGTTACCAAAATTCCGTTTCAAGGGAAAAACTTTTGCAAATCAAGTTTGATACACTTGATGTTAATTCTTTCAAGAAGATAAAATCTTTAAACGCGGAAATTTCTGATTTACAAAACCAACTTTCTAAACAAAAATTAGCTTATACCAATCTTGAAAAAGAAAGGGACAAGTTGATAAAGGACTTTGCAAAGAAATAAGACAAACTTTTGAACGAACTCGTAGAGTCAGAACACATGATTGTACATCTAGAAGAATTAGTGGTTAAGTCGGGTCAGTCAAGTCAAACAATAAAAATGATTTCAAATCAAACTAATCTTATTTACCACATGAAACATAAAGTGACTCTTGGTAACAACACTCCTTGTAATCTCAAGAAAGCTCAGGAAGAACAGAATGTTTTGTATAATGGTAATCTTATTTACACCAAACATGATCCTCCTGTCGCTCGGAAGTCTGTGGAAATGATGGAACTTGCCGAAGAGAGCATTACTAAAATGAAACAAAAGGATTTGAAAACCATTGATTACAACAAATTGAACAAACTTTCGGGAATTACTTTTGTTCCACAAAAAGAACCATCTATGTTTTCCATAAAATGACCATTCTCAAAAATGATTTCTAAGAAATTAATTGCTTCCAAATCTCTTTCAAACATGGAACAAATGTCTTCTAACAACCCTTTTAATACAAGTGATGCTAGAGACATTCTTGATAACGTTAAAAAGAGAATTCAAACACTTCAAAAATTGTTAAATCTAAAACTACTATCAGTATTAACAACTGGCACTCTAGTTTTCATAACAAACAGAAAAAGGTATTTGGAAACGAAATTACTATCCCACTGAATAACATCAGTGCGAGGGTAATCCATTTTGAACAAGCTTTCTTAAAAGAAACGGCCGAATTTTTCAAGGACCACAAATCCCTGGTAAAAGAAGCTAACGAAACTCGTGAAAACATGAATGTTTTGGAAAGGTTAATTGATTCTCTCTTCGAAGCAGTTCTGTCTACTGTTATAATGTCTATCATTTTACAAACATATTTGGTTCAAGATGATGAACGACTGAGAGCTGAGACCTCCGAAATTGTTTCAAAATATGAAAATGCTCTTATAAAGCTTGAAAAAGAAAATGTGTCATGTTTTAAACAACTTGATCAAAAAAGAGAAGAATGCAAATATGACAAAATGTCGTATGAGCGTGCCTTCAAGAACATGAAAGAGCAAAATGATCTTTTGAGGGCTCAGCTTGAAAGTCAAAAAGGGAAGGGTGAGGAAACTAAGTTTGCAAAACCATCGACTTCGGAGAAACCAAATGTTTCAAACAGGGATCAAAAACCAAAAATGTCAATTTCACGGTTTGCTCCAAAAGTCGATGAGAAAAAGGATTTGACAAAACCAATCACTCCAATACCCTTGCCCAAGCCACGTGAAAATGAAAAGATTGTTGACAAAGGAAAAGCGGTTGTCGAAACACCAAAAGTAATAGCACCTGGCCTTTTTAGGATTAGTCCCACTAGTGCATCTGCCTCAACTTCTAAGACAAATGCGTGCAAAAAGGATAATTCTAAAGAGTCTAGTGATGCAAAAAAGGACAACAATATAAATCCTAACGCGTGTGCCTTACCTTCTACAGGATTAGACAGCACCTCTAGGAGCAGCAGACTAAAGCCTAGGAGCAATACAAGGAACAATAGAGTCTCGCCTGCATCTAAGAGTAGTGGCAATAATAAAGTTGAAGAAGTAGAAGAACACCCTAGGAATTTTTCGCTTTATAATAAGAGACATATTTCATCTGAATGTAATGTCAAGAGTACTGTTTCTAATGCATGTAATGACTCTGTTTGCTTAATATGCAAGAAATGTTTAATAAATGATATTCATAATGAATGTGTTTCTAAGAAGGTGAATGTTACGCCTGAACAGAAGAAGGTTCCAAAAGGAACTAGTGTTAGATAAAGATCTATAGAAAGATTAGTTGCACGCTTTAGATCTACCACTAGTAGTTGAATGCCTAGGAACTACCTTAAGTATTGTATGTGGATTCCAATGGGTAGAGAGTTCACTCTTCAGGATGGCAAATTGGAAATTGTTCAAAATAAACTTGTAGCAACCTTTGATAAGTGTGATTCAGAGTTTACTCCTAACCTCATGGAACCAAATTCAAAACGGTTTCCAAATAAAAACTCTTCTGTTCTTGGTAGGTTATCGAAATATATCTTTGGATCATCGACTCGGGTTGCTCCAAGCACATGACCGGGAATTTAAAGCTGCTGATCAATTTTGTCTGGAAATTCATGGGAATTGTACGCTTTGGAAATGATCATGTAGCAGCTATTCTGGGTTATGGAGATCTTCGGTTTGGGAATTTTATAATCACTCGAGTTTACTACGTCAAAGGGTTGGGACACAACTTGTTTTCAGTTGGGCAGTTTTGTGATGCAGATTTAGAAGTTGCATTCAGGAGAAACATGATTTTTGTCAGAAATTTTGTTGGTGATGATCTCTTAACTGGTAATCATGGTACAAACTTGTATGCTATTGACATCAACTAAATGGCTTCTACATCTCCAATTTATCTTATGACAAGGGCAACCGAAACTAAGTCCTAGCTGTGGCATAGATGTCTATCCCATCTCAATTTCGACACCATCAACAAGTTAGCCAAAGACAACACCGTCACCGAACTTCCTAAGTTCAAATACACCAAGGAACACCTATGTCCATCATGCGAACAAGGAAAAAGCAAAAGAGCATCCTATAAACCTAAAATCGTACCTAGTTCGGAAGCAAGGTTACATATGCTGCACATGGACTTATGTGGCCCAATGAGAGTTGAAAGCATTAATGGGAAGAAATATATTCTTGTTATCGTCGACGACTATTCAAGATATACATGGGTTAAGTTTTTGAGGTCAAAATACGAAGCACCAGGCATTATTATCACCTTTCTGAAGCGAATTCAAGTTTTACTTCAAGCTCCGGTAAGGATTATAAGAACAGACAATGGCACAAAACTCACAAATCAGGAGTTAAGAACTTACTTTGAAGATGTTGGAATTACACATCAAACCTCAGTTGTTAGAACTCCACAGCAGAATGGGGTAGTTGAAAGAAGAAATCGAACTCTTGTGGAAGTTGCTCGCACAATGCTGACTTATTCTAGTGCACCTCTATTCTTATGGGCTGATGTTGTTGCTACTGCTTGTTTCACTCAGAACCGATCCCTAATCCATCCAAGATTCAATAAAACCCCATATGAGCTAGTGAATAACAGGAAACCAGACATCTATTACCTTCATGTGTTTGGCGCTTTGTGCTATCCGACGAATGACAGAGAAGATCTAGGGAAGTTAAAAGCTAAGGGTGATATTGGAATCTTCATTGGATATTCTGAAAACTCAAGGGCATTCAGGGTGTATAATAGAAGAACAAAAAGGATAATGGAGACGATGAATGTGAAGTTTGACGAGATTTCATAAATGGCTTCTGAGAGACTCGCTCTAGAACCCGCGCTTAATCCGATGGCTTCTAATCAAAATGGATTAGGACACGCACCAAACCAGCAGACTTCTAGACACATCAGTTCAGGACTCATGCCTCAAGGAGCTCATTCAACAAACACGGACAAACCTACAGAACAAGAACTGGAAAATTTCTTCGAGTTAATGTTTGATGAATATTATGGTGGAACTTCGACAAATGCATCTCAACAACATTCCGCTGCACCCGCTCAAAACCATCAACCACCACCACCACAAGATGCATCTACAACAATCGAAGCTGAAGCACCAACTACCTCAACGTCATCTACATCTACTCTAGTAACTCCAGTTATTGAAACTGTTCTACCAAGAGTTGATGAGCAACACCAAAACACAAATTTTCAAGAAGAACCAACAAATAATTCAAACGATGTTGCGTTAGGAGAAAAAGAAGTATTTGAAAACCCGCTTGCAACAGACTCTGCTGAATCTTCTTCGAGATTACAAGAACCGTATAACACACATACGTTAAACCCAAGGTACCCTTTTATACTTAAATGGACAAAAGACCATCCAATAGAACATGTTATTGGTGAACCTTCAAAGCCAGTTCACACGAGGAGACAACTTGCCACCGATCTCGAATTGTGCATCTACATTTGCTCTATAAGTCTCAAAGAACCAAAGAACATTCGGGAAGCAATGGCAGAAAACCCATGGATAGAAGCAATGCAGGAGGAAATTCTTCAATACCAGTTACATGATAGTTGGGAACTTGTTGAACGACCACTTGATAAACGTGTTCTTGATCTCAAGTGGTTGTGGAAAAATAAACTAGATGAGGAAATGACTGTAATTCGCAACAAATCTCGTCTCGTGGCTAAAGGTTATCCACAAGAAGAAGGGAAAAATGTCAAAGAATCATTCGCGCTTGTAGCTAGACTTGAAGCAGTCCGGATTTTCTTAGCCTATGCCGCTCACAAAAATATCACAGTCTATCAGATGGACATTAAGACAGATTTCTTGAATAGAACTATGAAAGAAGAAGTATATGTGATGTGGAAAACTAGAAGGGGGTTGAATAGTTTTACGTCTTTTTAGTTCGTTATAAAAGATAGTTTTAGTGTTTTCTTAGCTTTTAAAAACTTAGATTCGATAATATGTGATCTCAAGTCTTGCACAATATGAACAACTATCAATAAATAATATATAACAATGATAAGTAATGAAATAAGTAAGAGATGGAAAGATCGAACCGCGAGACAAGAGATTTATAGTGGTTCGGCTACAAGGACACCTTCCTTGCCCTACTCCACTCCCCGAGCACCTAACTCGAGAGTTTTCTTCACTATATCAACAAGCTCCCTTATGGCGGAGAAAACCTTACACATGATGAGGAGAAAAATGATCCGTTTTTAGGGGGTCATTTAAGCCCGAATTCGAATTTATTTGATCAAATATTACCCTAAATCGTTCCTTTTGTAATTTTAGGTACTTTGGGAGAGAAATCTGGAAAAGGAAGCAATTCCAACGTTTTTGGAGCATAAAAGTGAAGAAAACGCCAAAGTCTTAATTTTCCATGCTGGGAACAGTAGGCGACGGCGTCAAGAGTAACTTCCTGACGGCGTCAAGAGCAAAATTCCATGACGATCCAGTAGAGATTTGACGGCGTCACGAAGGTAGGGCGTCAAGAGTAAAAGTCATGACGGCCTGGAAATGATTAAGTCTTGACGGCGTTAAATGTAGATCAAGGCAGTCCGAGAATAGTTTTGGCGGCGAGGTGACGGCGTCACAATGTTTGTCTTGACGCCGTCAGACCCCTTTTCCTATATATAGTTTTCTAATTTTCACATTAAAAAGAGAGAAGTTTTTGGAGAAACCCTAAGTACGAACTTGGTGCTAATTTTACAGGTTTTTCAAGGGTTCCAAGCCCTTGATACCTTACATGTGTAATTGAGATAAGTGTTCTTTTAATTCAATCAATATGTCTATGTGTTGGTTGTCTATATCTTGTTCTTGTCTTAATTCCATCATGCTAGGCTAGATCTATCTTGTGTTTGCTTGGATCTAATGAAACCTAGATGTTAATTATGTGTTGATTACTTGTTTATACTTGTCTTGGTTGAATGATTTATATGTTAGGCTTAAGAAAACTGGCAGATCTCCAATTGGTAACATGCTTGAACGTCTTAAGAAACATGAACCGACGTGCACTAGGTCTTTATTGGTTGTATTTAATGCATGAGCCACTGTTTACAATCCCTATAGTTGTGATGGGCATGGTGTAGGAGGAGATAAGGGCTCATAGAATTGGGGAGTTAAGTGTGCCACCCCATGAATGGTATTAAGGAATACGATCCATCATCCATGCAATTATAACAAGTAATTAACGTGTAAAAGATGTCTAGGGAGTAGTGAAATCTAAGTAAACACATTTTCTCCACTTATTGCTCACAAGTTTAGTATAATTTAGTTTATTTTCATTTCTAGTATTTTATTTTGATTGCATCTTTAGTATTGGGTTAATTGATTAGCAACTAATTCCGCCCAAATCCTTCAAACCCGAGATTTTTAATTGCTTTCTAAAAAATATAAAATACAAAAATAATCATCTCTCACCTTTAGAACTAGTATTTAGGTTTTCTAATCCTAGCGACACTATTCCTAAGCTGAACGATCAATCCCCTGGTACTTGTCACTATACTATACTACAACGATCAGGTACACTGCCTGGTGGGGGTTGTAAGCTTCTCAAGATCCCTTGAGAGGTAAAGCCTGTTGCGATTCCCACGCATCAAGTTTTTGGCGCCGCTGCCGGGGAATAGTTATTGTCTAAGTTAGAATTTCTTTTTATTAGGTCTACTTGCTAGATTCCTTTCTAGTAAGATTTTATTTTTTTTATTTTTAGGTTCTCTTTAGTCTATCTTATTTCTTTGTGTTTTTGTTCGTAACTCTTCACCACCTGCCATCATGGCAAACGATGAATCCTTTAACCTTAGGATCACTAGGAGTCGTAGTTCCACTAGAAACCTGGTCTTGCCTTATGCGGAACCCGAAAGAGAAATGCATCGATTGAGACAATATCACTCAACTTCTGAACCATTTAGCGTTGCCATCGATCTTGATGCACCTCTTTCTGAAGAAAATTTAGAAAATCATGTCACAACCCCTAGCTCCCAACCCAACGACGAGATGAGTACCCCCGCAACCCCCATTCCTAAGCGCCTTAAGGACTACTCCTCCCCAACCTCTCGTGGCTTCTCAAACGCCATTGTTTACCCAAACGAACACACCAATGAGGTCTTGCATGCGAACGATGTTTGGCTTGTCAAAAATGTGTGTTAGTTTCGCGGAATAGATGAGGAAGATCCAATCCAACACATCAAGGACTTCCTGAAAATAGTAGACACCCTCCATACGGATGGGACTACTAGAGACACATCCCGATTGCAATTCTTTCCTTTCACCTTATATGAAAAAGCCCAAGAATGGTATGACAAACTCCCTTCTGAATCTATTTTCACATGGGAGAAACTCATATCCAAGTTCTATGAGAAATTCTTTCCACCTGGAAAAACCTCAGCATTTAGAGATAGGATCCTCCGTTTCTGGAAGGGGAAGGATGAACCCTTCCATAAATCGTGGACTAGATTCAAAGATTTAATAAGGCAAGTTCCCCATCATGTCATTGAGCTTTGGCTCTTGGTCCAAATCTTCTATGATAATATCTCCTCTAACGACCGAAACGGAATTAACCAATCTAGAAAAGGAAGATTGGCCAATCTTAGTGCCGAGGAAGGATGGGATAGGATTGAAGAATATGCTCAAGACCAGGATGACACTTGGGATGAACCTGAGTCGACTGTTAGCATTTCTAAAATCACCTCGGATCGGTTGAGAAAAATTCACAAAAGAGTGGAATACCTAGCTGGATCGTAATTACCTAAACAGCTGTCGAATCCTTACTTGATCTGCGATTACTGTGGGGGCCTGCATGAGGTAGAGGAATGCGGAGGAGCAGCCACAACTGAACATGCATGCTTGTTAGGAGGGGACATTTATGCTGATCCCTTCCTTTTTGCCTTTCTACCAAAATGACGATTACACCCTTTGGGGAAATCTGGTAAAGAGAAGAGAAGGGGAGGAAGGCCCTGAATTCAAAATCAGGAGCACTTTTGAAGATGACCTTGGTCACTTCACTCAAGAAAAAGGCTTGCAAATGAAAGGTCTTAATGAGCTTTTCGACGAGCAGCAGGAGGATATTGGAGAATTTTTCAACAAGCTTAACTCAGCCCTAGATAATCTTGAAACGCCATTTGTAAGAAAAAAAGACCCCATGCTCGCGATAACCACTCGAGCTGGAACAACAACCAAGGACCCTCCTTACCCAAACTCGTCCCCCATCACCCCCGATCCAAACAAACCTGGGGAGGAGGAGGACGATGTCGGCGGTAATACCCCCGACTAACCGCCCTTGACGACCCCTTCCCCATCAATCCTGCCTAACCAACCTGTGAGAATCCCGTTTCCATCCCGATTAAGGAACCAGAAAACTGAGAATGATAACAAGAGATTCCTGTCTTACCTAAAAGACTCGGTTGTCACCATACCTCTCCTTGATGCTTGCTATCACATGCCAAAGTATAGCACATACTTTAAAAAACTACTTGCTAACCGGAAGAAACTCGAGGGTCTTGTGACCCTGGGGGAAGAATGCTCAGTGGTGACCCACCAAGGGCTACCAAAGAAGGTAGACGATCCGGGCAGCTTCACCCTGCCTTGCTCCATAGGACCTCTATCAATCAAGAATGCTCTTGTCGATTTGGGAGCGAGTATCAATCTCATGTCTCACTCTATGTTCCGTAGACTAGGATACTCTGGATTACCCGTATGAACATCCAACTAGCCGATAGATCGGTCAAGTACCCCATAGGGATATGCGAGAATGTGCTAGTCAAAGTTGGGAAATTTAAATTCCCGGTCAACTTCGTAATCCTGGATATGGAGGAGGATGACTTGTTACCCATCATCTTAGGTAGACCATTTCTTGCTACCGCTCGTGCAGTCATCGACGTCTACGATGGCAAATTAAGCTTACGAGTGGGAGACGATAGCACAACCTTCAACATTAAGGATTCTATGGACCTCTCCCTCGAAGCAGCCAACCGGCTCTATTTTATCGGGGAAGTAGATGAACTCACAGATGTCGTTGATAGTTGTGTCGATTAACAGATCGATGAAGGCTGGCTACGGGACGAGAGTTTTCTGCCTTTGCTAGAGGTAGAAAAGATGGAGGATGTTACTGCAGTCTCCTTCTACCCCAGACAAGAGGCAACGGAGCATCTCGAGCTCCGAAAGCCCAAAAACAAGCTCAAACCTTCTATTATCGAACCTCCTGATGTAGATCTTAAAGAGCTTCCTAACCATTTGGAGTATGCCTTCCTTCAGGGAGAGGATCAACTCCCGGTAATCATAAACTCTTCCTTGGAACATGAACAAAAAGGTAAACTCTTAGAGGTCCTAAAAAAATACAAGGGGGGTACTCGCATGGAGTGTGGCCGACATTAAGGGGATTGACTCAACTTTTTGCACACATAAGATTCTCATGGAAGAAGATTATAAACCTACCGTGCAACCCCAGAGGCGCGTGAACCCTAACATTAAGGAAGTAGTGAAGAAAGAAGTCATAAAACTTTTGGATGCAGGATTGATTTACCCGATCTCGGATAGCCCATGGGTCAGTCCTGTGCAGGTTGTACCTAAAAAGGGTGGAATGACTGTAGTTAAGAATGACATGGGTGAGATGGTGCCCCATAGAACAGTCACTGGATGGCGGGTATGCATCGACTATCAAAAGCTCAATGATGCCACGAGGAAAGATCACTTTCCCTTACCATTCATTGATCAGATGTTAGAGAGATTATCTGGACACGAGTACTATTGCTTCTTGGATGGATTCTCTGGATATTTTCAGATTCACATAGCACCTGAGGACCAAGAAAAGACCACGTTTACCTGCCCTTATGGAACATTTGCCTACAAAAGGATGCCTTTCGGGCTATGTAATGCCCCCGCCACTTTCCAGCGATGCATGACCGCAATCTTTCACGAACTCATGGAAGACAGCATGGAAGTGTTCATGGATGACTTTTCGGTCTTCGGGAACTCCTTCGACCGCTGTCTTGCTAATCTAGAAAAGATGCTTAAACGGTGTGAGGAAACCAACTTGGTGCTAAACTGGGAGAAATGTCATTTCATGGTGAAGGAAGGGATTGTGTTAGGACATAAGATCTCAGGGAACGGAATTGAGGTGGACCAAGCTAAAGTTGAAGCTATATCTAAGTTACCATACCCCACAACTGTTAAAGCAATACGCAGTTTCTTGGGGCATGCCGGGTTTTATCGAAGATTCATCAAAGACTTCTCCAAAATCGCTCGGCCAATGACCCAACTACTTGTGAAGGATGCTCCGTTTGATTTTTCCCAAGAATGCAAAGATGCATTCGATCTCTTAAAAAAGGAACACATACAAGCTCCAATCATGATCACACCCAACTGGGAGTTACCATTTGAAATCATGTGTGACGCTAGCGACTTCGCTGTCGGGGCTGTGTTAGGCTAACGGCGTGATAAGCTTTTTCAACCCATCTACTATGCGAGCAAAACCATGAATCCCGCTCAAGAGAATTACTCCACCACTGAGAAAGAATTATTAGCCGTGGTGTTCGCGTTCGACAAATTCCGACAATATCTTGTCCTTTTAAAAACAGTCGTCTTCACTGATCACTCGGCACTTCGATATCTTTTTGCGAAGCAGGATGCTAAGCCACGACTAATTCGGTGGATCCTGTTGCTACAGGAATTCGATGTTGAGATTCGTGATAAGAGAGGGGCAGAAAATCTGGCCGCAGATCATCTATCTCGTCTCGAAAACCCCTTGGATGAGCACGATAGAAGTGAGATTAGGGATTAATTTCCTGACGAACAACTCATGTTAATGAGTAACTCGGAGCCGTGGTACGCCGATTTTCCTAATTACCTCGCAAGTAGACTCGTTCCTGAACACCTGACTAAGTACGAAAGGAAGAGGTTCTTTTCTCAGCTAAAATACTACTTTTGGGATGAACCCTTTTTATTCCGAAGGTGTCCTGACCAAATTATAAGGCGTTGTGTTTCGGAAAATGAGGCAGTGAAGATTATGAGGGAATGTCACTCTGGTCCCTCTGGCGGGCATCATGGGATAAACATTACCGCCCGAAAGATTCTCGATGCGGGATTCTATTGGCCCACAATTTTCCGTGATGTAAAAGAAATGGTGCAGGCGTGCGATGCATGTCAACGAGCCGGAAATATATCACATAGGGATGAAGCACCTCAGAAATTTATACAAGTTTTTGAGGTCTTCGATGTTTGGGGGATTGACTTCATGGGACCCTTTCCATCTTCAGGGGGAACGAGTACATATTAGTCGCCATTGACTATGTTTCAAAATGGGTTGAGGCACAAGCCCTTAGGACCAATGACGCCAGAGTAGTTATTCATTTCCTGAAAAAGCTTTTCGCGAGATTCGGGATTCCTAAAGCTCTCATCAGTGATAGGGGAACCCATTTTTGCAATGCACAAATGGAAAAGGTCATGAAGAGGTATGGAGTACCCCATCGGTTCTCCACCGCCTATCATCCACAAACCAATGGCCAAGTCGAGAACACCAATAGGGCTATTAAAAGAATACTTGAAAAAACGGTTAGTCAAAACAGAAAGGACTGGTCATTTAAACTCGACGAAGCCTTATGGGCATTCCGAACCGCCTACAAAACACCTATTGGAACGACCCCGTTCCGCATGGTGTATGGTAAGGCATGTCACTTACCAGTGGAATTAGAACATAAGGCTTATTGGGCGCTTAAGACATGCAACTTAGATTACACAATTGCTGGAAATAACAGGTTCTTGCAATTACACGAGCTTGATGAGCTTAGGCTAGAAGCCTACGAATCCTCCATCACATATAAAGACAGAGCTAAACGATGGCATGACCAGAGAATTAAGAAACCCAAAGAATTTTCAGAGGGAGACAAGGTCCTATTATACAATTCTCGGTTGAGATTATTTCTGGGAAAACTTAAGTCTAGATGGTATGGACCGTTCACAGTAAAGAATTCCTATAAAATTGGAGCCGTGGTGTTACTAGATGATGAAGGTAGGGAATTTACTGTTAACATACAACGTGTAAAACACTACCAAGAGAATAACAATGAAATGATTAGTGAGGAGGATGTGACGTTTGATGATGAGGCCACGTAGTAACCCATGACCTTGAGTCTAACTACAAGACTCGTAAATAAAGAAAAGCGCTTCTTGGGAGGCAACCCATGTTTTGTGTGATTTTGTTTGTTTGTTTGTTATTTGCTTCCGTATGCATGCTTAATTTTTATTTTTGGTAGATCATGTTTCTAAACTAAATAGTGGAAATACTTTACTTTGTTGTTTTGGCCTAGTCTTAACTCCACCTAAAGGTATTTTTGCAAAAGATAAGTGTAAGGGGAAACCCCAAATATGTTTTCAAGAAACAAACCGATCATGATTCTCCACAATATTAAATGAACATGTATATTCGTATTTGTTAGAGTCAAATGCTTGTATTGAGTCATAATGAAGGTTTGCAGGATTTTCCAGGAAGTAGGACCAAGTTTTTCCAGAAATTTTCCGGAAACTTAACATAAGAATTTCTGCAGGTCACTTCTGACGGCGTCAAGAGTTTACTCTTGACGGCGTCAAGTGTAACAATCTGGAAATTTTACCGATTTTGTTTGTCTAACGGAGTCTTATGGTTTTTGTGAATTATTAAGTTTTTTAATCTCCAGGAGATCTGCAAACTTCATTCCACAAGCATTATATCTTATCTTGTTTTCTAGGATTTAGTAACTTATATAGGATGCCGCCGATTTTATGTGAGGTTGTCTTGTCTATTTTATCAGGTTTTACAGGTTATGTATGACAAGAAGATGATTTATATTCTGGAAGGGAAGCTTTGATTGTTCATTTTCTTGGAGGAAGATTTAACCTGGCCAACTTATTATCCATACCGAACGAATCAGGGGAGTATTTGATTTCATTTTTTTTACTTATTTCACTTTTACATTATTTACTTGAACATTGGGGACAATGTTCATCTTAAGTGTAAGGGGAGGGTAAAAAGATGATACCTTACATATGCACTTTCGCTTGAGTTTGTTTTGTTTAATAGTAGATATGTAATAAAACTATGAGAAATACTTGTTAGTGCAATTTTAGCGCCAAATTTAAAATTTTTTACAACATTTAGGAGTGAAACTTTAGCCATAGCAAGCGTCTCATGGATAGGAGATTGTATGACTAGCACATAACCGTATATTCAGAAAAATTTCCACCCAAATATGTGAGGTTCGCCTTTAGATTTGATAGGAAAAGCATTTACTATTAGTGTTTATGAGTGTACCGGTAGCATTTAGATTCTAGAACTTGCGTTAGTGATGCATCCCGAGACCGCTAGTGAGACTACATTCGTGTGGTAGGATTCACTACATGATAAGAGGCATTAGGATCACCCTTGTGTTAAACCCGTATTATAATTACTTGACCATTTAAGTCATATTACTTGGCTAATTAAGTCAACTAATTTTCTCAAACCCTTAGCGTTGTACTCATTTTTAGTACACGAAACACCTAGTACACCCCTCCGAGCCTATCTTTTCGTTTCTAACTTTAAGCATCTTACTTAAAGGAAGAATTTGTTACACCCCACTTAAATGTACAACCAAATTGCCTTAGCCTACCGTGTATGCACTCATCTTTAGTGCATTATTGTTATTTGTTTAAACCCTTAGTTAATTATCTAATTGATTACATGGTTGCTAAGTCGAGTCATATCCTTGTACATATTGTTTTGGGACGATTGGGAATCATGGGAAAGTACTTATTTTATGGAGTAATGGGGAAGAACATCATATATTACCCCCATATGTACGTTAATCTTAAAAGTGCTCCAAGTGTTTTGATTTTCTTAATTCGAGTCATTAGTTTAGTTAATTGTAAAGTATGTAAAGATTCAAGTGTAAGGGGAATGTTCATCCCCTTTGATGTATTATTTTGGATGGTAGGGTAAGAGTGTATTGAAAAAAAAAATCGAAAAATCAAGAAAAAAAAAAAAAAAAAAAAAAAAAAAGAGAGAGAAAAAAACATACGGACTACCATCCCTTTTCATTCTATGTTTATTTTATGTTTTTGTTATTTTTCATTTATTAGCTTAAGTAGAGTCTAGTCTTGGCTTAGCAACGCCATATTGTACATGTAATTAACCAAGATTGTTAACTCGCCACCAGTAAAACTTCCTTTATCCAACAAAACCGTGTATTTCATATCCCTACACCTAACGTTACAACCCTTTAAAAGACCTCTTTGATAGTTTATCCTAAGTGCTTACGCCATGTGGTGGAGGTTTGATCCTTTCCCAAGCCTATGGTAATCTATTTTGCTATGACATGTAGTGAGAGATATCTTTCATTTCCATATTGTAATTTACACTTTATTACACCCGAGAGATGTGAGTATCTAAACACTATTTGTGAGGTGCTAGTGTATGACCTCCGTGCTTGTCTATTGGTCTTTAGTGGAACGATTATTTATTGTAATTACTTTTATATTAGTGTTAAATGACCCCTAACTTATCTTTTGAGTAGAATAAAAGCGCATTTGCTTGAGGACAAGCAAATCTCAAGTGTAAGGGTATATGATGAGGCAAAAAAGGATCCGTTTTTAGGGGGTCATTTAAGCCCGAATTCGAATTTATTTGATCAAATATTGCCCTAAATCAATCCTTTTGTGATTTTAGGTACTTTGGGAGAGAAATATGGAAAAGGAAGAAATTCGGACATTTTTTGAGCATAAAAGTGAAGAAAACGTCAAATTCTTAATTTTCCATGCTGGAAACAGTAGGTGACGGCGTCAAGAGTAACTTCCTGACGGCATCAAGAGCAAAATTCCATGACCATCCAGTAGAGATTTGACGGCGTCACGAAGGTAGGGCGTCAAGAGTAAAAGTCATGACGGCCTGGAAATGATTAAGTCTTGACGGCGTCAAATGTAGATCAAGGCAGTCCGAGAATAGTTTTGGCGGCGAGGTGACGTCGTCACAATGTTTGTCTTGACGCCGTCAGACCCCTTTTCCTATATATAGTTTTCTAATTTTCACATTAAGAAGAGAGAAGTTTTTGGAGAAACCCTAAGTACGAACTTGGTGCGAATTTTACAGGTTTTTCAAGGGTTCCAAGCCCTTGATACCTTACATGTGTAATTGAGATAAGTGTTCTTTTAATTCAATCAATATGTCTATGTGTTGGTTGTCTATATCTTGTTCTTGTCTTAATTCCATCATGCTAGGCTAGATCTATCTTGTGTTTGCTTGGATCTAATGAAACCTAGATGTTAATTATGTGTTGATTACTTGTTTATACTTGTCTTGGATGAATGATTTATATGTTAGGCTTAAGAAAACTGGCAGATCTCCAATTGGTAACATGCTTGAACGTCTTAAGAAACATGAACCGACGTGCACTAGGTCTTTATTGGTTGTATTTAATGCATGAGCCACTGTTTACAATCCCTATAGTTGTGCTGGGCATGGTGTAGGAGGAGATAAGAGCTCATAGAATTGGGGAGTTAAGTGTGCCACCCCATGAATGGTATTAAGGAATACGATCCATCATCCATGCAATTATAACAAGTAATTAACGTGTAAAAGATGTCTAGGGAGTAGTGAAATCTAAGTAAACACATTTTCTCCACTTATTGCTCACAAGTTTAGTATAATTTAGTTTATTTTCATTTCTAGTATTTTATTTTGATTGCATCTTTAGTATTGGGTTAATTGATTAGCAACTAATTCCGCCCAAATCCTTCAAACCCGAGATTTTTAATTGCTTTCTAAAAAATATAAAATACAAAAATAATCATCTCTCACCTTTAGAACTAGTATTTAGGTTTTCTAATCCTAGCGACACTATTCCTAAGCTGAACGATCAATCCCCTGGTACTTGTCACTATACTATACTACAACGATCAGGTACACTGCCTGGTGGGGGTTGTAAGCTTCTCAAGAACCCTTGAGATGTAAAGCCTGTTGCGATTCCCACGCATCAACACACCAATTTACACACCAATTTACACACCACAACTTCTTCACACCTAAGTCACAACTTCTTCAAATCAATCTACTTCACAACTAATTACTCCACACCTATCTTCTTTACACCAATCTAGTTCCTAACTTTTCTTCTTCACACCAAGCTACTAACTAATCACACAATCTATATATCTAGCACAATGATACGTGGGAATCGCACCAGGCTTTACCTCTTAAGGGATCTTGAGAAGCTTACAACCCCCACCAGGCAGTGTACCTGATCGTTGTAGTATAGTATAGTGACAAGTACCGGGGGATTGATCGTTCAGCTAGGAATAGTGTCGCTAGGATTAGAAAACCTAAATACTAGTTCTAAAGGTGAGGGATGATTATTTTTGTATTTTTATATTTTTTTAGAAAAGCAAATAAAAATCTCGGGTTTGAAGGATTTGGGCGGAATTAGTTGCTAGTCAACTAACCCAATACTAAAGATGCAATCAAAATAAAATACTAAAAATGAAAATAAACTAAATTATACTAAGGTTTTGAGCAATAAGTGGAGAAAATGTGTTTACTTAGATTTCACTACTCCCTAGACATCTTTTACACATTAATTACTTGTTATAGTTGCATGGATGACGGATTGTATTCCTTAATACCATTCATGGGGTGGCGCACTTAACTCCCCAATCCTATGAGCTCTTATCTCCTCCTATGCCATGCCCAGCACAACCATAGGGATTGTAAACAGTGGCTCATGCATTAAATACAACCAATAAAACCTAGTGCACATCAATTCATGTTTCCTAAGACGTTCAAGCATGTTACCATTTGGAGATCTGCCAGTTTTCTTAAGCCTAACATCGAATTCATTCATCCAATACAATTATAAACAAGTAATCAACACATAATTAACATCTAGGTTTCATTAGATCCAAGCAAACACAAGATAGATCTAGCCTAGCATGATGGAATTAAGACAAGAACAAGATATAGACAACCAACACATAGACATACTGATTGAATTAAAAGAATACTTATCTCAATTACACATGAAAGGTATCAAGGGCTTAGAACCCTTGAAAAACCTGTAAAATTCGCACCAAGTTCGTACTTAGGGTTTCTCCAAAACTTCTCTCTTTTTAATGTGAAAATTAGAAAACTATATATAGGAAATAGGGTCTGATGGAGTCAAGACAAATCTTGTGACGCCGTCACCTCGCCGCCAAAATACTTCTCGGACTGCCTTGATCTACTTTTGACGCCGTCATGTGTAATGCATTTCCAGGCCGTCATGAATTTTACTCTTGACGCCCTACTTCGTGACGCCGTCCATTCTGTACTGGGTCGTCATGGAATTTACTCTTGACGCCGTCAGAAATTCCTTCTTGACGCCGTTACCTACTGTTCCCTGCAAAGAAAATTAAGACTTTGGCGTTTTCTTCACTTTTATGCTCAAAAAACGTCTGAATTGCTTCCTTTTTCCTGATTTCACTCCCAAAGTACCTAAAATCACAAAAGGAACCATTTAGGGCAATATTTGATCAAATAAAGTCAATTCCGGGCTTAAATGACCCCCTAAAAGTGGTTCATTTTTTGCCTCATCATATACCCTTACACTTGAGATTTGCTTGTCCTCAAGCAAATGCGCTTTTATTCTAATCAAAATACAAGTTAGGGGTCATTTAACACTAATATAAAAGTAATTACAACAAATAATATTTAGATACTCACATCTCTCGGGTGTAATAAAGTATAAATTACAATATGGAAACGAAAGATATCTCTCACTACCTGTCATAGCAAAATAGATTACCATAGGCTTGGGAAAGGATCAAACCTCCACCACATGGCGTAAGCACCTAGGATAAACTATCAAAGAGGTCTTTTAAAGGGTTGTAACGTTAGGTGTAGGTATATGTGTCACAACTCGTACTTTCTGGTCATTTTCCAAACTTCGACAATCTTACTATTCACCAATTACTATTCATTGATCACTATTCATCGTTTTACTATTCATCATTTTCGAGGTCAATTTGATATTCTGAGAAGCGTTCAGAAATTTTACTATTCACTTGACACTATTCATTTCCGGAAGAAATAACACTATTCACGTGCATTACTCATGTCATCGTAAATTTAGTTTACGAGAATTCAAATTCGCGTAACCGTATTGGGTCAGGAGCGAATTCATGCATTATCATTGGGACACTTCATACGGACGAGAAATAGTCTACATATCATCATTATGGCACTTGCATACTATTCCACTCGTAGGATATTTAAATTAGTACTTTTGGTATAATTAACTTTTACGTATAATTATTTCTAAATAAACGTTAACAAACGATCAATAATGTGACTAACACGTCCGACACTCCCGACTGTGATCCCAATATATTTTTATATTCATTTTAATAATATAAAAATTTATATATTAATTTACCCGGTATTTTGGAAATTTGTTTAATTATTATCGTAAGTTTACTAAAATTACGACGGTTTTTGTAGAAATTAAATAATAATTATCCAAACACTCAATATTTATACCCAACATATTTTTACAATTTTTATAACTTTATTATGTCCCGGTTAACTCCGTTAAAATTTATTTTTAGTTAACTCGGTACCCGGTATTACCTAAAAACACTAAAATACTACTAAATATCTAACAACTCTTACACAATCTACTCTTTTTTCTTCCTTTCACCCATGTTGCCGCCCCCCCCCCCCCCCCCCCAATCCATACTAATCACTTACACAATCTCAATAATTCACTAACTTCTTTAAATGCTAGTCCTTCTTGTCTTTTAAATAAAATATACAAACATAAATATCTAAAATTCACACATACACTTCTCATAATACAAAGTGCAAGTAAATTATTTTCTCTCTTCTCTTTGCGGTGCTCGGCCTAGGCAACAAAAACAAGAACAAACCATAATTTTTCAAGCTCAAGTAATTTAGCAAGTGTAGTTAGTTGTCCTTGTTAGAGTTTTGGAATATAAACTCAAGGATCATTAGGTTTTCATCATCTAAACACCTATTTCATTCAAGTAAGTTTACAAAATTTATTTTTATCATTTCTTCAAGTATTTGTTATGATCATATGGTTTTCTATACTAGATTTTCATGCATATGCTAATTATACCACTTTATTTTACAAACTTTAAACTTTGAAACCCTATAAAGTGATTATAGTTAGATCCTTGTTAGATCCACTTGGTTTATGATGTTTAGGAACCCATGACACCCTAATAAGGTGTATGGTAGGATTAGACTAGTTTTGTGGTGATTGAAAGTGGTTTGGTTGAAGTTGGAACTAGATTAGAACCCTAGAAATGGTTTTTGAAACAATATATTTTCCTACTGTTGCTATTTTTAAAACGTGGGAAACTCAGTAAGTGATGGATAATTTTTGACCAAAGATTTAGAAAATACTTTCAAAAACGAAACTTTTGGCGAAAGAACAGATTAAAACGAGCTTATAACGAAGGAGATATGATTTTTGTAAATTTAACGACGAAAACTATTTTCTGAAAAACTGCATGCTGTTTGACAATTTTCGACGGACAAATAGTGGCATTAGACATAACCTAGTGGAGCCGAGCTATCAAAAATATATTAATACATACAAAAACGAATCCGTGGATATAAAGAACGAGGAAAATGAACTTAAAATGACCAAGTTATACCCGTTTTAAAATCGTCAAAACTATATATATATATATATATAGTCACTACTAGAAAATAATATAACTACGTACTAAATGACCTATTTTCTAGATTTCTTATTCAAGGAGTTTATTTTTAACTAATGAAATACGTATGACCCAAGATTTATTTATACGACTTATCGACGTTATTTTAAGGTTTTTAAAACGAAGAATATAACGCTAACATTTTATATACGATATATTACGACAAGTTTTTATAATTCTAGTTGGACTTATTTTTCCTAAGTATGGAAAATATTTTATTTTGACAATAACTAGTATTTCCAAGTTACGAGTGGTATAGGTATCATGTGCATGTGCATTCATTACATCACGGCATGATCTAAATTAGATCACGATTATTCATAATAGGTTGCGGCTAATACACGCGCCTTGTTGTCCCTATCATTCCATCACTTTGTACTATCACTCCAGGTGAATTCTCATAGCCCCATTTTAATTACTTATTTGATTTCAAATCCCACGGGGGAGAATACATTGCACAATTATTTTTGTACATGCCCAAGTATTAAATTCCATACATTGCTTAGGTTGCCTTACTACCACATTAAGTCCCCTTTATTATCATGGACCGTTAATTATATTGCCAAGCGAGAGTGAGTGGATAGATCTATCGAGGGTAACGCCTCCATTCGTGTTTGGGTTGCTCCAACGGGTACGAATGCATTTCATGTCTTAACAATTTGAGTGTCTGGTAAACACTCTGGTGGGGCCATTACAAAGTCTAGCTTCGGGGTCATGAGCTTAAGAGCCAATGTAGCATTTTTGACATTTTTGTCGGTTTACTTTATACTTGTGGCTTATGTACATACGATTTAACTTATAAACCTATGATTATTCACCAACTTTATGTTGACCGTTTTCGCAATGTATTTCTCAGGTAACTAAGGTAGCTCATGTTGCATACATTTGGACCTTCATGGAGTCGCGGAGTCGACTCGTCTCACCTTATATTTTCTGCACTTATGATACGTTTGATCTTGTTGAACTCATTTTATCTAAATTGGCAACACCTTTTGGGACCTATGTTTTGTAAACTCTGAATGTTTTAATGATCAAACGATGTATTTTTCCAAACGACACTTTAGGTCGTTCAATATGACTGTAACTGTGGTGCTATGACAGTCACCCCCAGGTATTCCATTCCGCTGCTAAAAACAGGTATTTTGGGGGTGTGACAGATTGGCATCAGAGCTAAGGTTATAGTGAACTAGGATGTATCATGGACCCTAGACTATAACCACACCATCATAGCATCTCATCATTTTATCATAGGTGCATATTCATTATACATGTTGTTTCATGCACACACTATGCGAGTATTTATACCCATACTCATATATATATATATATATATATATATATATATATATATATATATATATATATATATATATATATATATATATATATATATATATATATATATATATATATATATATATATATATATATATTTATATATATATATATATATATATATATATATATATGATTATATTGACCTGGTTCACAAGTGACATGTCTTCAGATACCCACCCTGTCATCCTTTCATCGGATTCTGACGTTTAAGATATCATGTTATCTTCCACTACCATTGTACTATCAGTTACACTTACGCCGCCATTAGCACCATTGAATTGTTATAGGAACAAGGTTTTCCTATCATCCAGCCCATACATAGAATGCCGTTTGGTAGAGTATTCAGATTTAATCTTAATGGACCTATTAGGATGCTTATTGTAAGGGAGATAGTATGTTTTCTTTCCTTCACTAGTAGGGCGCTTACTAGTCAGGTCCTACCACCACCATCAACTACTTATTACACTATTGGTCGTCCCATAGCGCGTACTTCAGTTTTTCCTCTTAGATGTCGCGAGATAGCGCGAAAGAGGGTAGTATTCCATTCACTATTATCACCATTATCTCCTAACTCATCACTAGGATTTCATCATCATCAATGCTATTCTCATCCTTTAGAATACCACCGTTGTCATTTCCCTTTTCCATTTCCATTTGCCATGAATTGGATAACACCTTGTAGAAAATACCAAGACCACGGACTCAGCAGGAACCTCCGCAACACCAGGAAGTCTCTAGACTAGACTTATATCTTTACCAGCTTTTACTATTATCCTAGCCACGAGAGGTGTGGCATAGTTCAAAGAAACTTGAGGTATTTTGATTGTTGTACAACAGAATCACCAAGTGTTGACTCTACCGTATAGATATGGTTGTGCTATCTATGATATTGGTCCATATAGACCAAAACCTTCATGTATTATATTCATGTGTTATGAATATGATGATTTTCTTATATATTCTTATGGTCCCTTATGATTTGATGAAAATAGATTTAAGCAAACCACTCCAAGCATGACGCAAGCCGCTGTTGGACAATTCATTGCCAGGAACGTAACTACCGCCCTCACCAAGGAACTTACTCACGTGGAATTTATGGGTTGTAATCCCTCCTCCTTTAGCGGAACTATAGACACAAAGGAGTTTCTCAAATGGTTCGAAGAACTAGAAACAATATTTCAATGCGGCGACTGCCGTAAGGAAGACAAGGTTAAGTTCGCCATTTGCACTTTTCAGGATCTGGCCCAGGAATGGTGGACCAAACATGTTAAGATAGTGGGAGTTGATGCTGCTTACTCACACTATTCATCGATCACTATTCATCGTTTTACTATTCATCATTTTCGAGGTCAATTTGATATTCTGAGAAGCGTTCAGAAATTTTACTATTCACTTGACACTATTCATTTCCGGAAGAAATAACACTATTCACGTGCATTACTCATGTCATCGTAAATTTAGTTTACGAGAATTCAAATTCGCGTAACCGTATTGGGTCAGGAGCGAATTCATGCATTATCATTGGGACACTTCATACGGACGAGAAATAGTCTACATATCATCATTATGGCACTTGCATACTATTCCACTCGTAGGATATTTAAATTAGTACTTTTGGTATAATTAACTTTTACGTATAATTATTTCTAAATAAACGTTAACAAACGATCAATAATGTGACTAACACGTCCGACACTCCCGACTGTGATCCCAATATATTTTTATATTCATTTTAATAATATAAAAATTTATATATTAATTTACCCGGTATTTTGGAAATTTGTTTAATTATTATCGTAAGTTTACTAAAATTACGACGGTTTTTGTAGAAATTAAATAATAATTATCCAAACACTCAATATTTATACCCAACATATTTTTACAATTTTTATAACTTTATTATGTCCCGGTTAACTCCGTTAAAATTTATTTTTAGTTAACTCGGTACCCGGTATTACCTAAAAACACTAAAATACTACTAAATATCTAACAACTCTTACACAATCTACTCTTTTTTCTTCCTTTCACCCATGTTGCCGCCCCCCCCCCCCCCCCCCAATCCATACTAATCACTTACACAATCTCAATAATTCACTAACTTCTTTAAATGCTAGTCCTTCTTGTCTTTTAAATAAAATATACAAACATAAATATCTAAAATTCACACATACACTTCTCATAATACAAAGTGCAAGTAAATTATTTTCTCTCTTCTCTTTGCGGTGCTCGGCCTAGGCAACAAAAACAAGAACAAACCATAATTTTTCAAGCTCAAGTAATTTAGCAAGTGTAGTTAGTTGTCCTTGTTAGAGTTTTGGAATATAAACTCAAGGATCATTAGGTTTTCATCATCTAAACACCTATTTCATTCAAGTAAGTTTACAAAATTTATTTTTATCATTTGTTCAAGTATTTGTTATGATCATATGGTTTTCTATACTAGATTTTCATGCATATGCTAATTATACCACTTTATTTTACAAACTTTAAACTTTGAAACCCTATAAAGTGATTATAGTTAGATCCTTGTTAGATCCACTTGGTTTATGATGTTTAGGAACCCATGACACCCTAATAAGGTGTATGGTAGGATTAGACTAGTTTTGTGGTGATTGAAAGTGGTTTGGTTGAAGTTGGAACTAGATTAGAACCCTAGAAATGGTTTTTGAAACAATATATTTTCCTACTGTTGCTATTTTTAAAACGTGGGAAACTCAGTAAGTGATGGATAATTTTTGACCAAAGATTTAGAAAATACTTTCAAAAACGAAACTTTTGGCGAAAGAACAGATTAAAACGAGCTTATAACGAAGGAGATATGATTTTTGTAAATTTAACGACGAAAACTATTTTCTGAAAAACTGCATGCTGTTTGACAATTTTCGACGGACAAATAGTGGCATTAGACATAACCTAGTGGAGCCGAGCTATCAAAAATATATTAATACATACAAAAACGAATCCGTGGATATAAAGAACGAGGAAAATGAACTTAAAATGACCAAGTTATACCCGTTTTAAAATCGTCAAAACTATATATATATATATATATAGTCACTACTAGAAAATAATATAACTACGTACTAAATGACCTATTTTCTAGATTTCTTATTCAAGGAGTTTATTTTTAACTAATGAAATACGTATGACCCAAGATTTATTTATACGACTTATCGACGTTATTTTAAGGTTTTTAAAACGAAGAATATAACGCTAACATTTTATATACGATATATTACGACAAGTTTTTATAATTCTAGTTGGACTTATTTTTCCTAAGTATGGAAAATATTTTATTTTGACAATAACTAGTATTTCCAAGTTACGAGTGGTATAGGTATCATGTGCATGTGCATTCATTACATCACGGCATGATCTAAATTAGATCACGATTATTCATAATAGGTTGCGGCTAATACACGCGCCTTGTTGTCCCTATCATTCCATCACTTTGTACTATCACTCCAGGTGAATTCTCATAGCCCCATTTTAATTACTTATTTGATTTCAAATCCCACGGGGGAGAATACATTGCACAATTATTTTTGTACATGCCCAAGTATTAAATTCCATACATTGCTTAGGTTGCCTTACTACCACATTAAGTCCCCTTTATTATCATGGACCGTTAATTATATTGCCAAGCGAGAGTGAGTGGATAGATCTATCGAGGGTAACGCCTCCATTCGTGTTTGGGTTGCTCCAACGGGTACGAATGCATTTCATGTCTTAACAATTTGAGTGTCTGGTAAACACTCTGGTGGGGCCATTACAAAGTCTAGCTTCGGGGTCATGAGCTTAAGAGCCAATGTAGCATTTTTGACATTTTTGTCGGTTTACTTTATACTTGTGGCTTATGTACATACGATTTAACTTATAAACCTATGATTATTCACCAACTTTATGTTGACCGTTTTCGCAATGTATTTCTCAGGTAACTAAGGTAGCTCATGTTGCATACATTTGGACCTTCATGGAGTCGCGGAGTCGACTCGTCTCACCTTATATTTTCTGCACTTATGATACGTTTGATCTTGTTGAACTCATTTTATCTAAATTGGCAACACCTTTTGGGACCTATGTTTTGTAAACTCTGAATGTTTTAATGATCAAACGATGTATTTTTCCAAACGACACTTTAGGTCGTTCAATATGACTGTAACTGTGGTGCTATGACAGTCACCCCCAGGTATTCCATTCCGCTGCTAAAAACAGGTATTTTGGGGGTGTGACAGATTGGCATCAGAGCTAAGGTTATAGTGAACTAGGATGTATCATGGACCCTAGACTATAACCACACCATCATAGCATCTCATCATTTTATCATAGGTGCATATTCATTATACATGTTGTTTCATGCACACACTATGCGAGTATTTATACCCATACTCATATATATATATATATATATATATATATATATATATATATATATATATATATATATATATATATATATATATATATATATATATATATATATTTATATATATATATATATATTTATATATATATATATGATTATATTGACCTGGTTCACAAGTGACATGTCTTCAGATACCCACCCTGTCATCCTTTCATCGGATTCTGACGTTTAAGATATCATGTTATCTTCCACTACCATTGTACTATCAGTTACACTTACACCGCCATTAGCACCATTGAATTGTTATAGGAACAAGGTTTTCCTATCATCCAGCCCATACATAGAATGCCGTTTGGTAGAGTATTCAGATTTAATCTTAATGGACCTATTAGGATGCTTATTGTAAGGGAGATAGTATGTTTTCTTTCCTTCACTAGTAGGGCGCTTACTAGTCAGGTCCTACCACCACCATCAACTACTTATTACACTATTGGTCGTCCCATAGCGCGTACTTCAGTTTTTCCTCTTAGATGTCGCGAGATAGCGCGAAAGAGGGTAGTATTCCATTCACTATTATCACCATTATCTCCTAACTCATCACTAGGATTTCATCATCATCAATGCTATTCTCATCCTTTAGAATACCACCGTTGTCATTTCCCTTTTCCATTTCCATTTGCCATGAATTGGATAACACCTTGTAGAAAATACCAAGACCACGGACTCAGCAGGAACCTCCGCAACACCAGGAAGTCTCTAGACTAGACTTATATCTTTACCAGCTTTTACTATTATCCTAGCCACGAGAGGTGTGGCATAGTTCAAAGAAACTTGAGGTATTTTGATTGTTGTACAACAGAATCACCAAGTGTTGACTCTACCGTATGGATATGGTTGTGCTATCTATGATATTGGTCCATATAGACCAAAACCTTCATGTATTATATTCATGTGTTATGAATATGATGATTTTCTTATATATTCTTATGGTCCCTTATGATTTGATGAAAATAGATTTAAGCAAACCACTCCAAGCATGACGCAAGCCGCTGTTGGACAATTCATTGCCAGGAACGTAACTACCGCCCTCACCAAGGAACTTACTCACGTGGAATTTATGGGTTGTAATCCCTCCTCCTTTAGCGGAACTATAGACACAAAGGAGTTTCTCAAATGGTTCGAAGAACTAGAAACAATATTTCAATGCGGCGACTGCCGTAAGGAAGACAAGGTTAAGTTCGCCATTTGCACTTTTCAGGATCTGGCCCAGGAATGGTGGACCAAACATGTTAAGATAGTGGGAGTTGATGCTGCTTACTCACACTCTTGGGAGAAACTAAAAAGGATGATGAGTTTGAAGTTCTGTGTGAAAAGCGAATTACAAGCAATTGAACAGGAAACACTAAACCTTACCATGGTAGGAGATGATGTTGTCAAGTATACTGCTTATTTTTATGATTTAGCTCGACTAGGCTCTGCAATGGATGAACCGGAAAGCAAGAAACTTGAAAGGTACATCGGAGGACTATCTCCTGAAATTCGTATGTTGGTCATCTCATTGGAACCCGATACCATGCCTAAAGGTATCAGAATGGCGATCGAAGCAAAGGAGCGCATAGCTCACACCAAGATCTTAGGAGGCAATGGTAGCAACAAGAGAAAGTGGGTCGATAATCTGGATGCTAATGCTTCTCAACAACTATTTAAGATACAACAAGTGGTGGAGACCCATGCTGCTGGGTCAAGCCAAAAGAAAAGGTATGTTGGTAAATTACCCGAGTGCAACAAGTGTCAGTTTCATCACAAAGGATCTTGCCCCTCTCAATGTAAGAACTGCCAAAAGGTCGGACATGAAGCCAAGGATGGCAAGGCTCCCACCCTCGCAAAGCATCAGAAACTCACGGTAATCTGCCATGAGTGTGGAGTAGTGGGACACTTCAGGAGTGAATGCCCGGAGTTGGGAAACCAGAATTGGAAGAAGAAGTTTATGTTTTAATTATGTAAACCATAGGTTGAGCCCTCTAGGGTTGTACTTTCTTTTGGTACTTTCCATAAGTACGTCGGTGTAACCTAGTTATATTAAGCACTTTCCTATCTAATGTAATGACTATCTTTTGTTACCTCTATGATAACCATAACTTTCGTTTACTCCATTTTCTATCCCAATCGTTCAATCTTTAATCGTTTCGCAACATTACACCATTGTCTTATTAGGGATTAGACCGATTTCGTATTTGACGGATTAGTAGATTATTACCATTCCATAGTATTTACCCATGTATCCAATAAACCATTCCAGGAGTTTTATTTCAAACTATTTTACTACCTTATGGGGAAATTGTTTTACCGAATTTCTAAAATAAGTCGTTTTGTTACCGTACTATAAACTGATTTTTCCGATATTACGCCAAGTATTTACTATTATTACGCGAAACAATTTTTATATTACTTTGAAAGGAAATAATTAGAATACCATTTTTAATAACAATGCGTCGAACACCATCTAAAGCTTTTGAGAAAAATAATATTATTTTGACTAAATCAAGCATCGCATCATTAGTCCTCAACTATACATAGCCTGATCACCTATGTATACTTCAGGAAGGATTATGCCATGAAGGAAATAGTTACCTTTTTAAAAGTATTGCTAATAACAATCTTCATTTAAAAGTGTTTTAAACAAGTAAACTCTTTTATAAATATCCTTTTTCTGACAAACTCTCCCTGGATACTTACCCCACCTGTCACCCACTTAGCCATTAAGTTGGACTTTCCATTAACTTCTTTAGGAGAGACCTTCCGTATCAAGTACTAGGAGAATTCCTCGATACAAGGAAAACAATAAAAGGATTACGGAACTATTAAACCTAGACTAAAAAAAATTATAACTCAACAACAATCCTAAGATACCAAGCGACCATCCGACTCACCATCTCTGACCTAGTTGTTCGATTTTATTATTCAAAGGTACTAGCTAGACTGAGCTACAGGATCGAACACATTGTGAAGGTACGCTAAGCAACACTATAGAAATAAACAAAGCCTCCTAACCGATACTGTAGAGTGATTTGATTAAACATGGCCTTATCTAAACGCAAACTTCCCTGCAGTGAGTTTACGCCAAGAATGATTGATTCAAATTATGGATATCGATATAGATTCCTCTAAAGCATTGTGTTCTCTAGTACTTCTGGATAACCTCACCTACACATCAAGAGACGCATCAGGCCCAAGCATATCTCCCCAGCTTTATGTGGAAATAAAATAGACATTCAACGACATAGTATAAATGGACACCCTCATTGTGCCAACATGATGACAATTTCAATAATAAACTATTTCAGGACTTAAGTTGGTTGAATACCTAGACTTGTAGTTTTGCCAGATAACCACCAATAGGCACCATCCAATATCAGGAACCGAACATCAGACATTTATGCATTATACGAACATTACCTATCCTACTATTTTATCCTTGTTAGTATTTTCACTTTAAGTAAAGTTGATTTAAAATTTGTGTTTATACAAATCACATATCTCGTAGAAAATAATTTTTGAATTGCCTATTTTGAACAAATACGATCCTTTTAATCAATATTTAGCTAAACCATTGTACAATGGGAAATATATAAACATCAAACTTTGGTAAACACTCCTATTCACAACCTATTTGAAAACCGCGTCACATTTCCTAACTATTGAATTTTGAATCATCAAGAAAGATATTATTTAGTAAACCATTTGCTCCATTTTCTAAATTCGTTTATTCATAAAAAGATTTCGACCAAAAACTCAAAAATCGCGAGATCAATTTTGAAAACCAATCACCATGCTACATCGCTTATGCATTTAGGGCTTTGTGACTTGACAATAAGGAATATTGGAATATGTGATGAAGGAAATTAGGAGGAACACCATAGAACGATTACAAACGTCAGTAATGGAGACCAAGCACAGTAGGCAAAGAAAGACATATGTATTAGCATCCCTTAAACCAAAACACAAGGAATCAAAGTGTTAACCATATTCTATCTTCTTCGTATAACGCCCTTTTTGAAAAGTATAACGTTGTAGAATTAGTCACAAGATTTATTGTACCCATTTCAATTGTTCCTGGTAAAGGTAATCGAATTACCTTAGACTTCTAACAATCATTCTAAGATTTCCTTCGGAACCTCATTTAGATGTAAACACCGCCTATTATCCTCAGACCGATGGTCAGAACGAGAGAACGATTCAAACATAGGAAAGTTATACTCAGAGTATGAGTGATTGACTCTTGAAATGGTTGGACTAACCATTTATCACAAATCAGATTCAGTTACAACCATAGTTATCGCACGATCGTAGAGACTACACTATTGGAGGCACCGTATGGTCAACCTGCCAATTACCCATTTACAGACCGAAATCGGAAAGTTAAATTCACTGGTCTAGAACTAAACTATGGAACCACAAAGGAAATTTCACAAGTCAAGAATCAATTACAAATTCTATAAGTTGTAAACCCTTAGAACTTCAAGTTAATGGTAGGATATGTTGAAAGTTCTGCCTAGGAAAGGCATGATATTATTCAAAAAATTTGGAAGTAAACCTGATATACACTGGACCATTTAATATTTCAGACAAGATTAGGCCTAGTGGTCGTCAGACTTGAGCCTTGATTAGAGAACAGCCGGATTACGCAATCATGTTTCACGTTTTTATAGTCTCAAGAAACGACTTTCAGATTAGTCACTTATGATTCCATTGGAAGGAATCCAACCCAATGACAAACCTAAACATTGTAAGAGAACCACTAGAAATCATGGACTGTTAGGTCTAACAGTAGCAGCAAAGCTGAATTCCTATCATGAAAGTTGGCTGGAATTCTCAAATATTATCATCTTTTCACCAATACCACTCCAGAGACCAACACAAACTGAACTTCGGGACGAAGTTCCTGTTAGAGGGGAAGACTGTCACAACTCGTAATTTCTGGTCATTTTCCAAACTTCGACAATCTTACTATTCACCAATTACTATTCATCGATCACTATTCATCGTTTTACTATTCATCATTTTCGAGGTCAATTTGATATTCTGCGAAGCGTTCAGAAATTTTACTATTCGCTTGACACTATTCATTTCCGGAAGAAATAACACTATTCACGTGCATTACTCATGTCATCGTAAATTTAGTTTACGAGAATTCAAATTCGCGTAACCGTATTGGGTCACGAGCGAATTCATGCATTATCATTGGGACACTTCATACGGACTAGAAATAGTCTACATATCATCATTATGGCACTTGCATACTATTCCACTCGTAGGATATTTAAATTAGTACTTTTGGTATAATTAACTTGTACGTATAATTATTTCTAAATAAACGTTAACAAACGATCAATAATGTGACTAACACGTCCGACACTCCCGACTATGATCCCAATATATTTTTATATTCATTTTAATAATATAAAAATTTATATATTAATTTACCCGGCATTTTGGAAATTTATTTAATTATTATCGTAAGTTTACTAAAATTACGACGGTTTTTGTAGAAATTAAATAATAATTATCCAAACACTCAATATTTATACCCAACATATTTTTACAATTTTTATAACTTTATTATGTCCTGGTTAACTCCGTTAAAATTTATTTTTAGTTAACTCGGTACCCGGTATTACCTAAAAACACTAAAATACTACTAAATATCTAACAACTCTTACACAATCTACTCTTTTTTCTTCCTTTCACCCATGTTGCCCCCCCCCCCCCCCCCCAATCCATACTAATCACTTACACAATCTCAATAATTCACTAACTTCTTTAAATGCTAGTCCTTCTTGTCTTTTAAATAAAATATACAAACATAAATATCTAAAATTCACACATACACTTCTCATAATACAAAGTGCAAGTAAATTATTTTCTCTCTTCTCTTTGCGGTGCTCGGCCTAGGCAACAAAAACAAGAACAAACCATAATTTTTCAAGCTCAAGTAATTTAGCAAGTGTAGTTAGTTGTCCTTGTTAGAGTTTTGGAATATAAACTCAAGGATCATTAGGTTTTCATCATCTAAACACCTATTTCATTCAAGTAAGTTTACAAAATTTATTTTTATCATTTCTTCAAGTATTTGTTATGATCATATGGTTTTCTATACTAGATTTTCATGCATATGCTAGTTATACCACTTTATTTTATAAACTTTAAACTTTGAAACCCTAGAAAGTGATTATAGTTAGATCCTTGTTAGATCCACTTGGTTTATGATGTTTAGGAACCCATGCCTTCATTCAAATTTAAAACTTGTCATGACACCCTAAGAAGGTGTATGGTAGGATTAGACTAGTTTTGTGGTGATTGAAAGTGGTTTGGTTGAAGTTGGAACTAGATTAGAACCCTAGAAATGGTTTTTGAAACAATATATTTTCCTACTGTTGCTATTTTTAAAACGTGGGAAACTCAGTAAGTGATGGATAATTTTTGACCAAAGATTTAGAAAATACTTTCAAAAACGAAACTTTTGGCGAAAGAACAGATTAAAACGAGCTTATAACGAAGGAGATATGATTTTTGTAAATTTAACGACGAAAACTATTTTCTGAAAAACTGCATGCTGTTTGACAATTTTCGACGGACAAATAGTGGCATTAGACATAACCTAGTGGAGCCGAGCTATCAAAAATATATTAATACATACAAAAACGAATCCGTGGATATAAAGAACGAGGAAAATGAACTTAAAATGACCAAGTTATACCCGTTTTAAAATCGTCAAAACTATATATATATATATATATAGTCACTACTAGAAAATAATATAACTACGTACTAAATGACCTATTTTCTAGATTTCTTATTCAAGGAGTTTATTTTTAACTAATGAAATACGTATGACCCAAGATTTATTTATACGACTTATCGACGTTATTTTAAGGTTTTTAAAACGAAGAATATAACGATAACATTTTATATACGATATATTACGACAAGTTTTTATAATTCTAGTTGGACTTATTTTTCCTAAGTATGGAAAATATTTTATTTTGACAATAACTAGTATTTCCAAGTTACGAGTGGTATAGGTATCATGTGCATGTGCATTCATTACATCACGGCATGATCTAAATTAGATCACGATTATTCATAATAGGTTGCGGCTAATACACGCGCCTTGTTGTCCCTATCATTCCATCACTTTGTACTATCACTCCAGGTGAGTTCTCATAGCCCCGTTTTAATTACTTATTTGATTTCAAATCCCACTGGGGAGAATACATTGCACAATTATTTTTGTACATGCCCAAGTATTAAATTCCATACATTGCTTAAGTTGCCTTACTAGCACATTAAGTCCCCTTTATTATCATGGACCGTTAATTATATTGTCAAGCGAGAGTGAGTGGATAGATCTATCGAGGGTGACGCTTCCATTCGTGTTTAGGTTGCTCCAACGGGTACGAATGCATTTCATGTCTTAACAATTTGAGTGTCTGGTAAACACTCTGGTGGGGCCATTACAAAGTCTAGCTTCAGGGTCATGAGCTTAATAGCCAATGTAGCATTTTTGACATTTTTGTCGGTTTACTTTATACTTGTGGCTTATGTACATACGATTTAACTTATAAACCTATGATTATTCACCAACTTTATGTTGACCGTTTTCGCAATGTATTTCTCAGGTAACTAAGGTAGCTCATGTTGCATACATTTGGACCTTCATGGAGTCGCGGAGTCGACGCGTCTCACCTTATATTTTCTGCACTTATGATACGTTTGATCTTGTTGAACTCATTTTATCTAAATTGACAACACCTTTTGGGACCTATGTTTTGTAAACTCTGAATGTTTTAATGATCAAACGATGTATTTTTCCAAACGACACTTTAGGTCGTTCAATATGACTGTAACTGTGGTGCTATGACAGTCACCCCAGGTATTCCATTCCGCTGCTAAAAACAGGTATTTTGGGGGTGTGACAATATGAAATACACGGTTTTGTTGGATAAAGGAAGTTTTTACTGGTGGCGAGTTAACAATCTTGGTTAATTACATGTACAATATGGCGTTGCTAATCCAAGACTAGACTCGACTTAAGCTAATAAATGAAAAATAACAAAAACATAAAATGAACATAGAATAAAAAGGGATGGTAGTCCGTATGTTTTTTTCTCTTTTTTTTTTTTTCTTTTTTTTTTTTTTTTTTTTTTTTTTTGCTTACACTCTTACCCTACCATCCAAAATAATACATCATAGGGAATGAACATTCCCCTTACACTTGAATCTTTACATACTTTACAATAAACTAATCTAATGACTCGAATTAAGAAAATCAAAACACTTGTAGTACTTTTAAGATTATCGTACATATGGGGGTAATAAATGATGTTCTTCCCCATTACTCCATAAATAAGTACTTTACCCATGAATCCCAATCATCCCAAAACAATATGTACAAGGATATGACTCGACTTAGCAACCATGTAATCAATTAGATAGTTAACTTAGGGTTTAACAAATAACAATAATGCACTAAAGATGAGCGCATACACGGAAGGCTAAGGCGATTTGGTTGTACATTTAAGTGGGGTGTAACAAATTCTTCCTTTAAGTAAGATGCTTAAAGTTAGAAACGAAAAGATAGGCTCGGAGGGGTGTACTAGGGGTTTCGTGTACTAAAAATGAGTACAACGCTAAGGTGTGGGAAAAATTAGTTGACTTAACTAGCCAAATAATATGACTTAAATGGTCAAGTAATTATGATACGGGTTTAATACAAGGGTGATCCTAATGCCTCTTATCATGTAGTAAATCCTACTACACGAATGTAGTCTCACTAGCGGTCTCGGGATGCATCACTAACGCAAGTTCTAGAATCTAAATGCTACCGGTACACTCATAAGCACTAATAGTAAATGCTTTTCCTACCAAATCTAAAGGCGAACCTCACATATTTGGGTGGAAAATTTTTCTGAATATACAGTTTTGTGCTTGTCATACAATCTCCTATCCATGAGACGCTTGCTATGGATAAAGTTTCACTCCTAAATGTTGTAAAAAAATTTAAATTTGGCGCTAAAATTGCACTAACAAATATTTCTCATAGTTTTATTACACATCTACCATTAAACAAAACAAACTCAAGCGAAAGTGCATATGTAAGGTATCATCTTTTTACCCTCCCCTTACACTTAAAATGAACATTGTCCCCAATGTTTAAGTAAAGAATGTAAAAGTTAAAAAGTAAAAAGAATGAAATCAAATACTCCCCTGATTCGCTCGGTATGGATAATAAGGTGGCCAGGTTAAGTCTTCCTCCAAGAAAATGAACAATCAAAGCTTCCCTTCCAGAATATAAATCATCTTCTTGTCATACATAACCTGTAAATCTGAGAAAACAAACAAAACAACCTTGCGTAAAATCGGCGGCATCCTATATAAGTTACTAATTCCTAGAAAACAAGATAAGATATAATGCTTGTGGAATGAAGTTTGCAGATCTCCTGGAGATTATAAAACTTAATAATTCACAAAAACCATAAGACTCCGTTAGAAAAACAAAACTGGTAAAATTTCCAGATTTTTACACGTGACGCCGTCAAGAATTAATTCGTGACGCCGTCAGAAGTGACCTGTAGAAATTCTTATGTTAAGTTTCCGGAAAATTTCTGGAAAAACTTGGTCCTACTTCCTAGAAAATCCTGCAAAACTTCATTATGACTCAATACAAGCATTTGACTCTAACAAATACGAATATACATGTTCATTTAATATTGTGGAGAATCCTGATCGGTTTGTTTCTTAAAAACATATTTGGGGTTTCCCCTTACACTTATCTTTTGCAAAAAATACTCCTAGGTGGAGTTAAGACTAGGCCAAAACAACAAAGTAAAGTATTTCCACTATTTAGTTTAGAAACATGATCTACCAACAATAAAAATAAAGCATGCATACGGAAGCAAATAACGAACAAACAAAAATAAAATCACACAAAGCATGGGTTGCCTCCCAAGAAGCGCTTTTCTTTGTAGCTAGACTCAAGGTCATAGGTTATTACGTGATACGGGTGAGTTCCTCATTGAGGACATCCTTGGGATCAAACTTAGGTTTCAACTTCCTATCGGTTTCCTTAGTATGGTATGACCTTTCAAACTTTTCTCCATCCGGATCATACAAAGTCATCCTCATATGCCATGATCCGTCACCTTCTTTAGGTGGCTTGTCCCACCTCCATTTACATTTGTCTCCCTCTCTTTTCCACTTATTCATCTCTATATTAATAGGCATTACGCTCAAGAACTCAATCATCTTCCTAATGACTAAGGGGTCCTCAAAGGGATCTAGCTCTTCATCTCTAGCTATGAGTTGTTCTACCGAATGTGTCTTTTCAACGAAATCTTTCTCTAGATAAAATGGGCATTGAGGTCCTATGAAGTTCCTTTCTATCCAAGGTCCATATCTAGATGGTCTCCTATTCATCTCTACCCAATGCGGTGTCGGTTCATCATCACAATCATAACTATGCTTCTTTACATCGTACACCGACCAAGTATCGCCTTCACCTACCGCTATCTTAGACTCCTTACAATCTATCATGGCGCTAGCGGTTGCTAAAAATCCTCTTCCTACCAATAATGGGCATGTAGTGTCACTAACCATGTCTAGGACGTGAAAATCCACTAATATAGTTAACTTTCCTACGTGAACAACTACATCCTTAATCATTCCAACCGGGTGGGCAATACTCCCATCCGCTAGTCCTATCAATACCTCCGTTTCCTCTAACTTTCCTAGCTTAAGAGCGGTGAATAAGGATAAGGGAATCAAGTTGAGGCTTGACCCTAAATCGGCTAGTGTGTCGAAAGCTTCGGATCTTCCTATCTTACAAGGCAAAACAAATATACCCGGATCATCGAGCTTTTTAGGTAACTTGTTTTGAACGAAGGCGGTCCCATTTTTACCTAGTTTAAACTTCTCATATTTTTCTAGGAGGGCACTATAGTAAGGAGCACGCGCTAAGACATCAATGACGGGACGTTCAAGGTGAAGTTCTTTGAATTCATCGTCAAGGTCTTGCGTAGGAGGTGTTTCAACTATACTTTTGACCGGTTCTACATCGGGTGTTTTATTTGATTGGTCCTTTTGAAGAATTTGGTTTTGTTTGAAACACGTGCTCGTTGATTTAACCGAGTAGTATTGTGGACACGAAGTGGGTGACGAAACTGAAGATATGGAATTAACGTTTAGTTTCGGATTCTTGATTGTGTCGCTTGGGAGTGCTCCCATTTCTCGGTCATTGAGAACTTTCAACAATGCGTCAATTTTGGTGGTCATCTCGCTTTGCTTTTGTTTAAAATCGGCTTCAAACTTAGATATGCGAGCTTCTTGAGATGCCATGAACTTAGACATCAATCCTTCAAGATTGTTGGTACTACCATAGTTGTTAGAAGAATTGTTGTTGAAAGTACAGTTGGGGGGTAGACCGTTTGGTTGGTAACGATTAGGCGGATTGGAAGAATTGGGTTGATTTTGTTTCCACCTAAGGTTTGGGTGATTTTTCCAAGAGGGGTTGTATGAATCACCGTAAGTGTTTGGATCGGGCTTGAAAGTGTACCACTTATCTCCCGCTTCGTCGGTACGCGTGGATGCGTAGTCCGCAAAAGCTGTTCAGAGGAGTTCCACACAATCACGAGTGTCATGGGGACCACTACATAATTCGCATGAAGAAGTGATTTTGTTCACTTGGCTTGAAGGTTTAGGAGCTTCGTAAGATTTCATGAGAAACTTGACTTGGTCCTCAAGTTCCTTGATCCTACGGTCGGGAGTGCTAGAATTGTTCGAAGGCAAAGATATTGCCTTGACCGTTTTGTTCAAATCACGAGGATCATTCCAAATTTCGTTGTCATAGAGAGCAAGATCTTCTATGAGTTCCCATGATTGTTCCGCACTTAGATCACGTAGCTTACCACCGGCCGATTGGTCAATGGCTCGCCTTGTGGAGATATCGATATGGTCATAAAAGATTTGGACTTGGAGCCAAAGATCTATGCCATGATGAGGGACTTTTTGGAGTAAGTCCTAGAAACGAGTACATGCTTCATAAAGAGATTCATTTTCACGTTGTTGGAACATCAAGATGTCATTTCTAAGCTTAGTAGTTCTCCCCGGTGGGAAAAATTGAGCAAGGAAATGAGTGGTGAGATCATCCCATGTGATGATGGATCCCGCGGGTAAACGCTCAAGCCATTGACTAGCTTGATCCCGTAGAGAGAATTGGAATAGGCGTAATCGGGTTGTCTCTCTAGTTTCAACATCTAGGTCTATGGAATCTACGATTTTGAGGAAGTCCTTAAGATGTTGGTTTGGATCTTCGGAACGAAGTCCATGGAATGCACATCCGCTTTCCACCAACCGGATGGTGTCGGATCGCAAGGGGGTCACATTGGCTCCGGTGAGCTGAATGGTGTTTCGGTAGCCTTGGTGGCTAGGTCGGGAATACTCTCCTAAGGTTCGGGGCCTAAGAGGTTCTATTGGTGGGTTTTGTTATGGTGGGATGACGGGTTCAAAGATGTTCCCGTTGTCCATGATGTCGGGTGGTGAAGAGATACGAACAAAAACACAAAGAAATAAGATAGACAAAAGAAAACCTAAAAATAAAAATAAAATCTTACTAGAAAGGAATCTAGCAAGTAGACCCAATAAAAAGAAATTCTAACCTAGACAATAACTATTCCCCGGGCTGCGGCGCCAAAAACTTGATACGTGGGAATCGCACCAGGCTTTACCTCTCAAGGGATCTTGAGAAGCTCACAACCCCCACCAGGCAGTGTACCTGATCGTGTAGTATAGTATAGTGACAAGTACCGGGGGATTGATCGTTCAGCTAGGAATAGTGTCACTAGAATTAGAAAACCTAAATACTAGTTCTAAAGGTGAGAGATGATTATTTTTGTATTTTTATATTTTTTTTAGAAAAGCAAATAAAAATCTCGGGTTTGAAGGATTTGGGCGGAATTAGTTGCTAGTCAACTAACCCAATACTAAAGATGCAATCAAAATAAAATACTAAAAATGAAAATAAACTAAATTATACTAAGGTTGTGAGCAATAAGTGGAGAAAATGTGTTTACTTAGATTTCACTACTCCCTAGACATCTTTTACATGTTAATTACTTGTTATAGTTGCGTGGATGACGGATTGTATTCCTTAATACCATTCATGGGGTGGCGCACTTAACTCCCCAATCCTATGAGCTCTTATCTCCTCCTATGCCATGCCCAGCAAAACCATAGGGATTGTAAACACTGGCTCATGCATTAAATACAACCAATAAAACCTAGTGCACATCAGTTCATGTTTCCTAAGACGTTCAAGCATGTTACCATTTGGAGATCTGCCAGTTTTCTTAAGCCTAACATCGAATTCATTCATCCAATACAATTATAAACAAGTAATCAACAGATAATTAACATCTAGGTTTCATTAGATCCAAGCAAACACAAGATAGATCTAGCCTAGCATGATGGAATTAAGACAAGAACAAGATATAGACAACCAACACATAGACATATTGATTGAATTAAAAGAATACTTATCTCAATTACACATGAAAGGTATCAAGGGCTTAGAACTCTTGAAAAACATGTAAAATTCGCACCAAGTTCGTACTTAGGGTTTCTCCAAAACTTCTCTCTTTTTAATGTGAAAATTAGAAAACTATATATAGGAAATAGGGTCTGACGGCGTCAAGACAAATCTTGTGACGCCGTCACCTCGCCGCCAAAATACTTCTTGGACTGCCTTGATCTACTTTTGACGCCGTCATGTGTTATGCATTTCCAGGCCGTCATGAATTTTACTCTTGACGCCCTACTTCGTGACGCCGTCCATTCTGTACTGGGTGGTCATGGAATTTACTCTTGACGCCGTCAGAAATTCCTTCTTGACGCCGTCACCTACTGTTCCCAGCAAGGAAAATTAAGACTTTGGTGTTTTCTTCACTTTTATGCTCCAAAAATGTCCGAATTGCTTCCTTTTCCAGATTTCACTCCCAAAGTACCTAAAATCACAAAAGGAACGATTTAGGGCAATATTTGATCAAATAAAGTCAATTCCGGGATTAAATGACCCCCTAAAAGTGGTTCATTTTTCGCCTCATCACACAACTATCTTCAATCAAATATTCACAACAATCTTCACAAAGAATAATGTAAATAATCTTGATGATGCACTAACAACTTGGATGTGGAGATCACAAAAACTTGTAATACTTCTTGTCTTGGGGGATAGAAGTATTCTTCTCTTGCACTTGAGAGGATGAAGTTTGGATCACTTTGAAACAAAGAATTATACAATTATGATCAAAGGATAAGAGAATAGAAATATGGATCTAGATCAGAAAGTTTAGAAGTGCAAAAGGTGAAAAAAATCTTAGGAGTGAACCAGTATTTATAGGAGAGAAAAATAATGTTCTGGAGCGTGGCCGGTCCCCTTAATTGATGGCCGGTCCCCTTAATGATTAAGGGGGCGCCTAAGGAATTAAGGGGGCTGCCCCTTCAGAACGTTGGTTTTTCTTGTCTTTTAGTGGGGAATATTTTTCTGGATAGAATGTGCCATTTTTGGTTGGAAATTTGAAATCATATATTTATAATGAATTAAACATATTATTTTAATTCCAAAAGTAATTTTGTAAAAGATATAAGATGTTTAATACATTTTATAAAAATTCTAGTGATTAGAAAAATTTCCTTTGATCATGAAATGCAATTAACCCTTTGTTTATTCATACCTTAAGTGATATGGAAGCAAAGACAAATATTAAGTACTAAAAACTTGTTTACGTCATAAGTTTTAGATTAATGAGTTTATGCTTTGTAATTATCAAAACATAGAGACATTGCTAATATAGCTAACAATGTTTTAAAACATTATTTATGTCAACATGTGAGTCAGCCAGAGGGATTCATCGACAAAGATCATCCAGACTACGTCTAGAAGCTTAAGAAAGCCATTTTTCGTTTAAAACAAGCTCCAAGAGCGTGGTACAACGAACTATCATCTTTCTTGATCAAAAACAATTTCACCAAAGGAACGGTTGATGACACCTTGTTTATCAAAAAATTCAAAGATGACATTTTGATCTTTCAAATTTACGTGGACGACATTATTTTTGGATCAACAAATCCTAACCATTCAAAACAATTTGAAAATCTCATGAAAAGCAAATTTGAAATGTCCATGATGGGGGAACTAAAATTCTTTCTTGGTTTACAAATACATCAATCCCCTCGTGGTATTTTTATCAATCAAGCTAAATATACAATAGAGATTTTGAAAAAACATGGAATGGATAATTGTGATCTGGTTGGTACACCAATGGTCACTTCACCAAAAATAGGTGTTGATTTGTTTGGGAAACCCATCAATCCGAAGAAATATCGGAGCATGACCAGTTCTCTCATGTACCTAACTACTAGTCGACCCGATATTCAATTTGTTGTTTGTTTGTTAGCACGGTTTTAGGCAAAGCCTACTGAACTTCACCTCAAAGGATCTTTCGGTACCTACGAAGCACCATTAAGCTGGGACTTTGGTATCCGAAGGATTCGGGGTTTAATCTAACAGCATTTTTAGATGCAGACCATGCTGGTGATCAAGTTATAGCAAAGAGTACAACAGGTGGAGCACAATTAAACAGGATTGTACTGCACTCTCAACCGCCGAAGCTGAGTATGTATCTCTATCTGTATGTTGTGCCCAAGTTCTTTGGATGCGGAAACAACTCACAGATTATGGCTTTACTTTTGACAGAATACCTATGTATTTTGACTCAAAAAGTGCCATAGCCATTGATGCATAGGGATTGCACCAGGCTTTACCTCTCAAGGGATCTTGAGAAGCTTACAACCCCCACCAGGCAGTATACCTGATCGATGTAGTATAGTATAATGACAAGTACCGGGGGATTGATCGTTCAGCCAGGAATAGTGTCGCTAGGATTAGAAAACCTAAAGACTAGGTCTAGAGATGAAGGATGATTCTTTTTGTATTTTTATATTTTTTAGAAAGCAAGTAAAAATCTCGGGTTTGAAGGATATAGGTGGAATTAGTTGCTATTCAACTAACCCAATACTAAAGATGCAATGAGAATAAACTATATTAAACTAAAGTTGTGAGCAATATGTGGGAGAAATGTGTTTACTTAGATTTCACTACTCCCTAGATATCTTTTACACGTTAATTACTTGTTATAGTTGCGTGGATGACGGATTGTATTCCTTAATACCATTCATGGGGTGGCGTACTTACTTCCCCAATCCTATGAGTGCCTACTTCACTCCTATGTCGAGCCGGCTAAGAAGCTCCTAACATGGGATCATTATAATTTACTCATGCATTAAATACAACCAATAAAACCTAGTACACATCAGTTCATGTTTCCTAAGACGTTCAAGCATGTTACACAATGGAGATCTACCAGTTTTCTTAAGCCTAACATTGAAATCATTCATCCAATACAACCATAAACAAGTAATCAACACATAATTAACATCTAAGTTTCATTAGATCCAAGCAAGCAAAAGATAGATCTAGCCTAGCATGTTGAAATCAAGACAAGCACAAGATATAGACAACCAACACATAGACATATTGATTGAATTAAGAGAAGACTTATCTCAATAGCACATGAAAGGATTCAAGGGTTGAAAACCCTTGAAAACACTGTAAAATACGAGCTAGGGTTTACAAAGTTCGGCCCTATGGCTTCTCCACACAAGTTCCTCTCTAATGAATGAAAAATAGAAAACTATATATAGAGTTTAGAAGGTGACGGCGTCAAGAACAAATGTCTGACGCCGTCATCTCGCCGCTAAATAGTTCCTCGGACTGCCTAGATCTGGGTCTGACGCCGTCATGTAGTCCCCTTATGCAGGCCGTCACAAAATTAACTCTTGACACCCTTCTTGTGACGCCGTCAGGTTTGCACTAGGTCGTCACCACTTTTACTCTTGACGCCGTCATGATTTTCCTCTTGACGCTGTCAGGTACTGTTCTCAGCATGGAAAATTAAGTCTTTGGCGTTTTCTTCACTTTTATGCTCCAAAAATGTCCGAATTGCTTCCTTTTCCAGATTTCACTCCCAAAGTACCTAAAATCACAAAAGGAACGATTTAGGGTGATATTTGATCAAATAAATTCAATTCCGGGCTTAAATGACCACCTAAAAGTGGTTCATTTTTCACCTCATCATATACCCTTACACTTGAGATTTGCTTGTCCTCAAGCAAATGCGCTTTTATTCTAATCAAAATACAAGTTAGGGGTCATTTAAAACTAATATAAAAGTAATTACCACAAATAATCGTTCCACTAAAGACCAAAGACAAGCACGGAGGTCATATACTAGCACCTCACAAATAGTGTTTAGATACTCACATCTCTCGGGTGTAATAAAGTATAAATTACAATATGGAAATGGAAAACATCTCTCACTACATGTCATAGCAAAATAGATTACCATAGGCTTGGGAAAGGATCAAACCTCCACCGCATGGCGTAAGCACCTAGGATAAACTATCAAAGAGGTCTTTTAAAGGGTTGTAACGTTAGGTGTAGGGATATGGAATACACGGTTTTGTTGGATATAAGCAGTATTTACTGGTGGCGAGTTAACAATCTTGGTTAATTACATGTACAATATGGCGTTGCTAAGCCAAGACTAGACTCGACTTAAGCTAATAAATGAAAAACAACAAAAACATAAAATGAACATAAAATGAAAAGGGATGGTAGTCCGTATGTTTTTCTCTTTTTCTTTTTCTATTTTTTTTTTTTCTTTTTCTTGTTTTTTCGATTTTTTTTTTTTTTTTTTTTTTTTTTTTTTTTGCATACACTCTTACCCTACCATCCAAAATAATACATCATAGGGAATGAATATTCCCCTTACACTTGAATTTTTACATACTTTACAATAAACTAATCTAATGACTCGAATTAAGAAAATCAAAATACTTGGAGTACTTTTAAAGATTAACGTACATATGGGGGTAATAATATGATGTTCTTCCCCATTACTCCATAAAATAAGTACTTTACCCATGAGTCCCAATCGTCCCAAAACAATATGTACAAGGATATGACTCGACTTAGCAACCATGTAATCAATTATATAATTAACTTAGGGTTTAACAAATAACAATAATGCACTAAAGATGAGTGCATACACGGAATGCTAAGGCGATTTGGGTGTACATTTAAGTAGGGTGTAACAAATTCTTCCTTTAAGTAAAATGCTTAAAGTTTGAAATGAAAAGATAGGCTTGGAGGGGTGTACTAGGGGTTTCGTGTACTAAAAATGAGTACAACGCTAAGGGTGTGGGGAAAATTAATTGACTTAACTAGCCAAGTAATATGACATAAATGGTCAAGTAATTATGATACGGGTTTAACACAAGGGTGATCCTAATGCCTCTTATCATGTAGTAAATCCTACTACACGAATGTAGTCTCACTAGCGGTCTCGGGATGCATCACTAACGCAAGTTCTAGAATCTAAATGCTACCGGTACACTAATAAGCACTAATAGTAAATGCTTTTCCTATCAAATCTAAAGGCGAACCTCACATATTTGGGTGGAAAATTTTTCTGAATGATACGGTTATGTGCTAGTCATATAATCTCCTATCCATGAGACGCTTGCTATGGCTAAAGTTTCACTCCTAAATGTTGTAAAAAAATTTAAATTTGGCGCTAAAATTGCACTAACAAGTATTTCTCATAGTTTTATTACACATCTACCATCAAACAAACAAACTCAACCGAAAGTGTATCTGTAAGGTATCATTATTTTACCCTCCCCTTACACTTAGGATGAACATTGTCCCCAATGTTCAATTAAAGATTGTAAGAGTAAAACAGGTAAAAAAATAAAATCAAATACTCCCCTGATTCGCTCGGTATGGATAGTATGGTAACAAGGTTAGATCTTCCTCCAAGAAAATGAACAATCAAAGCTTCCCTTCCAGAATATAAATCATCTTCTTGTCATACATAACCAGTAAATCCTGAGAAAACAGACAAGGCAACCTCGCATAAAATCGGCGGCAATCTACATATGTTACTAAATCCTAGAAAACAAAATAAGATATAATGCTTGTGGAATGATGATTGCAGATTTCCTGGAGATTATAAAACTAATAATTTAGCAAAAACTTTAAGACTCCATTAGAAAAACAAAACTGGTAAAATTTCCAGATTTTTACACGTGACGCCGTCAAGAGTAAACTCGTGACGCCGTCAGAAGTGACCTGCAGAAATTCTTATGTTAAGTTTCCAGAAAATTTCTGGAAAAACTTGGTTCTACTTCCTGGAAAATCCTGCAAAACTTCATTATGACTCAATACAAGCGTTTGACTCTAACAAATACGAATATACATGTTCACTTAATATTGTGGAGAATCATGATCGGTTTGTTTCTTAAAAACATATTTGGGGTTTCCCCTTACACTTATCTTTTGCAAAAATACTTTTGGGTGAAGTTAAGACTAAGCCAAACAACAAAGTAAAGTATTTCTACTATTTTGTTTTAAAACATGATCTACCAACAATAAAAATAAAGTATGCATACGGAAGCAAATAAAAATCACACAAAATCATGGGTTGCCTCCCAAGAAGTGCTTTTCTTTATTTACGAGTCTTGTAGCTAGACTCAAGGTCATGGGTTACTACGTGACCTCATCATTGGTTTCACTCTCTAGGTCGTCTTCTAAACCAGTATCGCTTTCATAGTGCAAGTATTTCGGGTCTTCGAACTCAAAGACATCTTCTCGATACTTAGAACCAAGTTTACTAACATCTTTAAAGAACCCACATGATAGATCAGAAGTGTTCTTACATCCTCTTCGCACATCTTCATCACACAAAATAAGTTGGGAACTTAGCCTATCAAGCCCGTCACAATCGATTTCCTTGAGATCTTTTCTCTTGTATGGTGTTTGGTATGAAACCCTCCTAATTCCATCAGCGAAGGTCATGATTCCGTTCCGGTCATCAACTATCAAATTAGTGATTTCACAAAAGGGTGCTCCAAAAACGACTTGTGATAACCTCGGGTCGACATAGTCTTCGATGTTGTCCACAATCGTAAATTCCATAGTGAATGCCATATTTCCTACGAACACCTGGATTTCATGATCTCTACCAACCACATTCTCTCCCTTGTAAATCATTCCCCATCTGCAGATATTGTTATAATGGAATAGGGACATAAAATTCTTAGGCAGGAATACGTTAATGTAGACATTATCGAAGTACTTATGACCGATCATGCAGGGAATTTTGAGATTGTTCGGATCACGTCGCCTTATTCTCCCCGATCCTTCATCCCTTGATCCGTATAGGTTCCCTTCAAGGGAAGGACGGTACTCGTACACCTTCTCATTACCCCAACAAAAAATTACCTTCTTGACACCATTGGTGAACAATGCACTACCATCCTTCTCATCAAGGATTACTCCCGATTCATTGATAAATGGTTTCCCTAGAACAAGGTTGGTTAATGTTAGATTAGTAAATGGGTCTATGTCATCAACCACAGTGAGGTCAATGTTGTAGACGAGTCCTCCAATCATGATTGATAAATCTTTTATTACCCTTGCGTTATTGACTTTCTCATACACCATGCGTTCAGGGAAGGCTTCGTGGTATAGGAAAAAGGGAATTATGTTGATGGGGAGGCTAGGATCTATATGACTATCGGTTAAGAGCTTTTTCTTAATGGTGCAGGAAATCTTGAAAACTTTAGAGTTGCATTCCTCAGTCCTATCACTACTCCCACTAGTATCATCCTCCATTTTTCTCTCGGGTTCATCTATAATAGATTTACACAAAATGGCTGGATTTCTCGTATGCACTTCCGATATCTCTTTCCCTTCATCCGATTTGCTAGATTCTTGCATGGCGGACTGCTCGAATGAGTTGGTGGGGCTTTTGGCCAATTCATGGTCCAACCTTGAGGTTTCACCTTTAGCTGTATGACCCATATTTTCATTTTGTTGTTGGTTCAGGTTGGGTGTAGAAGCAGATATCGTGGTGATGGTATTTACGAAATGGATCAGTCCTAGGGAGTTGACAGCGTCTTTTACTTTTGGTGATAGATGTTTAAATAGCTTACTAGGACTTTTTATTTTCACAGGAGAAGTTGGCTGATTCATGATTGTAACAGATTTGACCTCTTCAGCTTGAATCGGTTTATTAACAGCGTGCTCTTTGATAGCAGTTAACAGATTACAAATCTTGTTATTCATATCGGCTTGCTGTTGTCTAAATTTAGCCTCGAGCATAGAGACCTGCAATTCTTGAGATAGAATGAATTTTCGCAAGGCATCTTCACAGCTTTGCCTAGGGGTGCTCTGTGATGGAAAATGCTCGGACCATTTGAGTGGGGGGAAGTCATTGAAGGATACGCTCTGCATTTGGTACCCTCTGAAATTAGGTTTATCCTTCCATGCCTCATAGGCCTCGTCAGAATTTCGAGGGCCTCGACCAACGTGTGACGATGTGAATTCGTTATAAGCGCGTTTTGGAAGCTCCATGCAGTTATGAGTTTCGTGAGGGCCATTACACAATTTACATGCAAAAGCGATTCTGCTTACTTGGCTTGAAGGCTTTTGAGCTTTGTAAGATTTCATGAGAGACTTGACTCGACCTTCAAGTTCCATGATCCTACGGTCGGGAGTGCTAGAGTTGTTCGAAGGCAAAGATATTGCCTTGACCGTTTTGTTCAAATCACGGGGATCATTCCAACTTTCGTTGTCATAGAGAGCAAGATCTTCTATGAGTTCCCATGATTGTTCCGCACTTAGATCACGTAGCTTACCACTGGCCGATTGGTCAATGGCTCTCCTTGTGGAGAGATCGATATGGTCATAGAAGATTTGGACTTGAAGCCAAAGATCTATGCCATGATGAGGGACTTTTTGGAGTAAGTCCTTGAAACGAGTCCATGCTTCATAAAGAGTTTCACCTTGACGTTGTTGGAACATCAAGATGTCATTTCTAAGCTTGGTAGTTCTCCCCGGTGGGAAAAATTGAGCAAGGAAATGAGTGGTGAGATCATCCCATGTGGTGATGGATCTCGCGGGTAAACGCTCAAGCCATTGACTAGCTTGATCATGTAGAGAGAATTGGAATAGGCGTAATCGGGTTGTCTCTCTAATTGCAACATCTAGGTCTATGGAATCTACGATTTTTAGGAAGTCCTTGAGATGTTGATTTGGATCTTCGAAACGAAGTCCATGGAATGCACATCCGCTTTGCACCAACCGGATGGTGTCGGATCACAAGGGGTCACATTGGCTCCGGTGAGCTCAATAGTGTTTCGATAGCCTTGTTGGCTAGGTCGGGAATACTATCCTAAGGTTCGGGGCCTAAGAGGTTCTAGTGGTGGGTTTTGTTGTGGTGGGATGACAGGTTCAAATATGTTCCCATCGTCCATGATGTCGGGTGGTGAAGAGTTACGAACAAAAAACATGAAGAATTAAGATAGACTAAAGAGATCCTAAAAATAAAAATAAAATCTTACTAGAAAGGAATCTAGCAAGTAGACCTAATGAAAAGAGATTCTAACCTAGACAATAACTATTCCCCAGGCTGCGGCGCCAAAAACTTGATGCGTAGGGATTGCACTAGGCTTTACCTCTCAAGGGATCTTGAGAAGCTTACAACCCCCACCAGGGAGTCTACCTGATCGATGTAGTATAGTATAATGGCAAGTACCGGGGGATTGATCGTTCAGCTAGGAATAGTGTCGCTAAGATTAGAAAACCTAAAGACTAGGTCTAGAGATGAAGGATGATTCTTTTTGTATTTTTATATTTTTTATAAAGCAAGTAAAAATCTCGGGTTTGAAGGATATGGGCGGAATTAGTTGCTATTCAACTAACCCAATACTAAAGATGCAATGAAAATAAACTATATTAAACTAAAGTTGTGAGCAATATGTGGGAGAAATGTGTTTACTTAGATTTCACTACTCCCTAGATATCTTTTACACGTTAATTACTTGTTATAGTTGCGTGGATGACGGATTGTATTCCTTAATACCATTCATGGGGTGGCGTACTTACTTCCCCAATCCTATGAGTGCTTACTTCACTCCTATGTCGAGCTGGCTAAGAAGCTCCTAACATGGGATCGTTATAATTTACTCATGCATTAAATACAACCAATAAAACCTAGTACACATCGGTTCATGTTTCCTAAGACATTCAAGCATGTTACACAATGGAGATCTGCCAGTTTTCTTAAGCCTAACATTGAAATCATTAACTCTTGACGCCCTTCTTGTGACGCCGTCAGGTTTGCACTGGGTCGTCACGACTTTTACTCTTGACGCCGTCATGATTTTCCTCTTGACGCCGTCAGGTACTGTTCTCAGCATGGAAAATTAAGTCTTTGGAGTTTTCTTCACTTTTATGCTCCAAAAACGTCCGATTTGCTTCCTTTTCTAGATTTCACTCCCAAAGTACCTAAAATCACAAAAGGAACGATTTAGGGTGATATTTGATCAAATAAATTCAATTCCGGGCTTAAATGACCCCCTAAAAGTGGTTGATTTTTCGCCTCATCAGCCATCTCGTGCAATCCCGTACACCACTCAAAGACGAAGCATATCAAAGTCCGCTACCATTTCATCAAAGAACATGTAGAAGAGGGCACTGTTGAATTATTTTTCATTAAGACTGATTACCAATTCGCCGATCTATTTACTAAAGCCCTTCCAAAAGAATGGTTTGACTATTTAGTTCGACGAATTGGCATGCGAAGCCTAACTCCTGAAGAGCTAGAACGTCTTCTCGAATCTTCTTGAAAAATGTTTTCAAAATTGCTTCGCTGTAAATATTCTTGAAAAAACAAAATACAAAATTTGAAAAACCAACAAAAAAAATACAAAAATATAAAATTTCAAAAAATTCAAAAACAATATAAAATCAAAAAATCCAAAAATATTTTTCTCACGACATGTCTCTCGCATAAATCAATATTCTGTACGTTTCTAGAAATGTCAATCAACAATGATACGGACATGTACATATGCTTGAACGGGAGTTCTTTAAAATGTTCTTCTAAAACATGCCGTTTCTCAAAAATTTCTTCACAATGGCTTTCATATACTTCAGTACGAAACCCGGACTTAAACGATGACTTCTGATTATTTTCAAATCAAGGACTCGGACGTTCAAAGATGAAATCATTTTCAAAAGTTCGAGTATAAACAAACGAAAAGGATTTCAAACAAAAAACTCATTTTCAAAAACAAATTCTTGAGCACTTTTTCAAGATTGTTCAAAAGAATTCTCAAAATCTCTCAAAATTAGTGCTCAAAATAACTCCCTCCAAACCCTTAAGTGATTTTAATAAGCTATCATTAAGGGGGAGTACAAAAACAAAAAATATTTCAATTTCATGCAAAATCTGTCTTTCTCTCCAAAAAAAATTTCTTAATCAGTCGATATCAAAAATAACAAGATATGCTATTTTTGAGGGGGAGAAGACATGATTAAAATGTGATCAAAATGTGTAAAGATTGTGATTGAATCTCAAAAGAGCTAGACTCAGATATAACCCTTGAATTGACGAAGCTTAAAATGTCAGTAATCGAAAAGACTTGTCCTGGACGGGTAATAATTTCAAGCTAGGTCTTATAAGTCAAGAAACTAGGTTAAATCTTCCCAAATCTTTACCATAAGCTACCACCACTTAGTAGGAGTTAAATTAGCAACTTTAGGATATCTTAGACTCCTTAAACCTTAGTACATCCCTTTAGAGCTTAGGTAGAAGTCCATTAAGCATAAAACCCTAACTAGGTCTTATAAGTCCAGAAACTAGGTTAAACCATCCCAAATCTTTACCATAAGCTACCACCACTTAGTATAAGTATCCTAAGTCCTAATCCTAATCACTAAGAAACCATAGAACCCTAATTAAGGCACTAAACCCTAAGCTAAACCCTAATCTCTCACTAAGCTAGATTAAGCCTAAACTAAACCTAAACTAGTTTAAACCTAAACATAAGCACCCCAAGCACCTAGCCTAGCATCTTTGTCACCCTAAGCCCACTCCCTAGCACCTCCCCAAGTACTACACAAGTAGGTGCATCACCTATTTATCACCTACTTGAGGTCGCGACATCACCACCACCACACAACCCCTACACCGCCCTATAGCCACAATTAGTTACCCTTATAGCTCTTTTTAGTCACCAAGTATCAATCATGAGTCACCTCCCCCCCCCCTCTCACCACCTAGCCTTTTCTTTCTTCCTCCTTAAGGGTAACGAGCCTTATATAAACCTTTCTACCCCCTTTTCACTTCAAACCACACCACCACTCTTCTTTACCTTAAACATTTTGAACCTAGTAGTAGTACACAAGCCCTAGTAGCCTTAGAAGTCGAGTGGGATAGCCTAGAGACCTTGTCGAGTTCCATTTCCATCGAGAATACCCTAATTCCCTTGTTGACCCTAGTTCAACACAAGTAAGCCTAATCTTTGATTCTAATAGCTTTAGTACAGTCCTAGGATAGATATTAGTTGCCTTAGATCACCTAGGAACCCTTGCTTGAGCATTGATCACTTTCATTTTCTTGTTTTCATATTAAAACCCTAATTTTGGTCAAATTGCTATTTATAAGCTATAAAGTCTTATCATATGCTATAAGGTAGTTTAAGTCACTTATATAAGCTAATATTAGTAAGTCATAAGCTAGGAAACTCTTTTGTTTCATAAAAATATAGTTTGCATGGAATTAGGACTAGTTTTGTAAATATTTCCATGCGTAGGGGTATATATGGTAAATTTATGTAAATATTAAGTCTAGAGACTGTTTTTGACATTTCATAGAAGTATTAGGTATAAGGACCCTTTTTGCAAAGTTATATAACCCTAGGATAAAAGTTATAAACTTATAAGGACTAGTTTTGTAAATATTATTAAGTTAAGGGAATAAAAGGTAAATTTTGAAAACTAATAAGTCTAAGGCCCCGTTTCTTTTTCCATATGAGCATCTGTGTGGGGAAAAATGTGGGTCCCCCATATAAATTAATGTTTTTTTTGTTGGGGTCCACCCAATTTGGTTAAATGGTCTGTACACTAAGGACATGAATATGCATACTCTTCCCATATAGATGCATTAGTGGAATTGGTCCCACATGGACCCACATAGACTTATAACCATCTGAATCTATAAAAAAAATAAAAAAATATATAAAAAAAAAAAAAAAAAAAAAAAAAAAACGGGCCCTAAGGGTCATTTCTATCATTTTATCAAAATATATAAGTATAGGGACTAGAAATGAATAGTTTAGAATGTTAAAAGTCTAAATTATAAAAAGTATATAAATTTAAGGTAGATACTGTAAATATATAAAAAAACTTAAAGGGTATTAAGTAAAGTATTATCATAAAACAAAAGCATGACACAATAGTAGGGAGCTTCGTGTGAGGGGTTTCGTTTGGGTATTCATTTTGACGAGTTTGCAGGGTTTACGAATTAAAGTGTCTTGGCTCCTCAAACGTATACTACATGACCTCTGGATTATGATGGCCCGAACAGTGTTATTTTATAACTAAATCTAAAATACTTAACAACGTGACATAATAGTAGGGAGCTTCGTGTGAGGAGTTATACTTCTGAATTATGATGACCGAACGGTATTATGTTATATATGCAACATAATACAACAGTAGGGAGCTTCATGTGAGGAGTTATATACTTCTGAATTATGATGGCCCGAACAATGTTATGTTATAACTAAACATAGAAACCCTAGGAGTAATTACTTAAGAAACTTAAAACAACTAAACTTAACCTACACAAACACACCTACAAAACTCCCAGGACACATGAGTAAGGAAATCTAGTATCCGAGTCACTTTTCACATCAATCAGATCATCCTTAGGCCCAGGTGAGTTCATAGCCTCACTCTAAATGCTTTATAGACCCTGTGAGGGGGATACATGCTTACTTTTTCTCTTTAAACCAAATACAAGTATTTTTCTTTGGTTATTGCACGAGTGTTACTTTCTGCCACCATTACATAACTAAAACTCATGAACCATAATCACTTGCGAGTGAACGCGAATATAGTTGATAGATCTATTGGAGTTTGACTACTCCCGTTGGTTTGCCCCGTCCGGGTACCAATAAGTACTATATTTGAACACACCCCTTTAGGTTTAACTTTGGCAAGTTAACCTTATCTCTGTCCTATAATGTAAGGGTCTGCAGTGCCCCATGACCTGGACATGTTAACGTGCGGTCTCATGAGCTTAGTGCAATAACTCTCTTTTCATGATAATTGTATATGCATTGCAATTATCATAAATACTACATTTTCATTGAAGGGTGTAACAATTGAACCATGTGGAACTTGTATTCACACTATCACTTAAATCTATGACTCTCACTCAACACCTAGTGTTGACTTTTAAGTATGTATCCTAGGTATTTAGCTGTTATGGAATCCATGGCATGAAGCGGCACTGAACTTGGAGGACTTTCAACCTTGTTATCATTCAAAATACTACTTTCACACTTAGATTTATGGGACCTCTTTTTAATAAAAACTTAGATATTTTAATGAATGATAACTCATTTATAAAAACATCTCTTTTTGAGTCATTTTCTATTATTGTGACTGTGATTCCATAATGTAATACCCCAGATCTAAATCCGTTGCGATCTGTGAAAATGGGGGTGTTACAGATTGGTATCAGAGCTGCAGTTATAGAGAACAAGGTCAAAACCTAAACTACAAAATTTTCTCAAGTCCAAGAAAGTCCTCAGTGCCACTGCCATTCTCCGAAACGATACGTGTTAAAAGGTTAGTATAGTAGATAATACCTAATTGCTAAATGCTTTATTTCAATACATAGTTATGTCTACTCCCCGCTATCCTACCCCCGCCTCATCTAGTTTACATATGGAGAATGCTCTTCCCTCTCCGAATGTACTGGATTATTCCTCAAAACACCTTTTCCCTGACTCTTTAGACGACTCTAGGAATAATATAGTTACACCATCACCCATAGGATTTACACCTTTTCTAGACAACCCACACCTAAAACAATTAAGAGAATTCTATGCTAATACACCACCTATTCCTCTACCAACCCCTATTCCTTTTTCTACTAGTTTACCCTCATCAACATTTGATCCTCAAGGATTCTTTATTCCCAAAGGATCAATGTTTCCAAGGAGACCCACACGTCCTCTATCGCACTTACTTAGTAATGAGCCTAGTTTATTTAGGAGACGACCTTGTGACTTAGAACCTTCCTATTTCCCCATAAATCTTCGTACCTCATCCTGGAAATTTGAGGTTGGAGGAGATTCCCATAGGACACCTTTATAAAATTAGGAAGATCAGGTTCAGAACATATTGAGTAGTTTAGATGAACTTACTATTGATCTTCTAGAGAAGATAGAAGAGGGTAATAGTAATAGGCAAGTAGAAAATCAACATGATTTTAGTAAATTTAAGGTTAAGCACAGACAAACCCATACCCAGATTTCTAAAATTCAAAAGGAACAAATGAAACATAACAATAAGATTACTTTTGCCCGCTTTAGAATTGCTACTTTAGAAAAGGTAATCGATGATAACCAGATCCTTCATCGATTAGATATAGGAAGTCCTCCCGATCTTAACCCCTAAGTTTTAGGAAAATCCTCAGCTGGTACACTTTTGTTGTCCTATAATTTTTAAGTTAGAACTTCACCTTAGGATATGTACTATAAATAATGGTACTAGTTAGGTATGGAATATGTAAGATAGAATACCTATAAGATAAGATAAGTTATGATACTTTACCCTAAGTCAGAAATCCTTAAGTACTTCCTAGAATAGAAATACTACCTTCCGACCATCCTTTATTAAGTTACTTTAGGATATCCCGAACCTTAGAAAGTTATCTATCCCTAAGAAACATAAGAAGTTAGGTATTTGTTATAATCCACCTTAGATTTTACCCTACTTAGTATAACCTCTAAGTATTTAGGATAGACAGTTTCGATGCCTTAACCCGAAACCCTATGAGATAGAGAAATATTCCTTAGGAATATTATTTTTGAACTTTAGGCATTATAAGGATAAAACTACAATACTACCCTTTAGATACTTAGTAAAGTACTGATAGAGTGGGCTCCAAGAAATAAATCCACTCCCTATATTTACCTCTCCCTAAAAAAATTTCCTCCCTTCCATATCCAGCAATCTGCCTAAAAACCCCATCTTTTTCAAATCCAATCCCAAAGAATATGGCATAAATACCAACACTTGTTAAACCTTATGTATGACAAGTTATTTATGACCATATGTAGTTGCGATCTTCTTTCTGGTTGTTCTATGACATTGTATGTCATGTATTACAACTCTTCCCATACTATATTCCTTATCCTTTTCCAAATCCTTAAGTCACTTCTCCTATCATTATATATGATACTAATGATGAGAATTCTTATTCTACATCATAACGATCTGAATTCATTCCAAATTCTTCCTCAACTCTAAATCCTCACTTCTCCGAAATCTCTTAGTTTCCCCTAGTTAGAGAGTCTTCCCCTAACTATTCCTATATGAAAGTATATAATGCTTATATACGAGCATATTCCTATCCTTCCCTCTTTACTCCCTACTCCTTTAAGATTACTATGATTTCTGAAGTAGTTTCCTCTTTTAGTAAAACCCGTAGTATACTCTCTAGGTTTCCCCATATTCGAGGTTAGAAATAGTTTACCCTTAGAAAAATGTAAGAATAGATAGAAGATACCTTAAATCCCCTAGATGAAACATCTCTAAAAAATTCTCAAGGAAATAGCAAGAAAGAATAGAAATTTTGGAAATTTTTAGAAACTAAAACTAGAAAAAAATTATAAGTAAGAAATAAGAAAGATATTACAAATAGATAAACTTAGCCTATGATAGGATTACCACATAAATATCGAGGATATTGGAATTAGTTATTAAGATTAGGTGAATGGAATCCTTAAGAAAACACCAAAAGAATTAGAATAATAAGTTATTGACCTAGAATCCTAGAATTTTATATAGGATAGTTGTATGGACATTCATTAAGGTTTTCACCATGTAGATAAGCCAATAGGAAATTTTAGTTTACCTATACCTAGTTTCTTAAGCTATATATCTCGTATCAGGATTTTATCTCGGAAGATACTATGGATATTACCTTACCTGGCTTTAAGTACCTAGGTCATAAGCTAGAAAATTTTAACCAAAGAACAATGTAAGAAACTTCACCTAGAAACAATGATACTTCTATTAAACCCTTAGCTATAGAAACCTTTCCTCTCTCTAGCCCTCTTCCCTCTATAGGATCTTCTTCACCAGTTAGGTCAAATATCCCACCCTTAGATTTTAAGTCTATAGGAAACTAGATAATTCATTATGAATTATACTAAGATTTTTAGGAGGGAAACAAACTTCAAAGGAATCTAGTAAATCTTATCCTCATTAGGATACCATCCTCCCAGGCATCCTATTCTACCATCTTTCCTCACTCTACCGCTTAATCCTATCCTCCCGTCTTTCCTCACTCTACCATTTAAACCTATTCTTTCGTCTTTCCTACTCTCTCGTTTAATCTTACACTTTCGTTTTTCCCACACCTCCTTTTCTGTTCATTCTTTTCCACTCCTCCATTCTCTTCTATTCTTTCCTATCCCTTCATTCCATTCCATTCTCTACCCTATCCTACCCTACCCTTATACTCTTTTCCTCCGTCTTCCTACAATGTTCTAAGTGTTAGAACTTGTATTTCTAAATTTCTCGTCATTTCAAAAGTTTCTATTAATTAGAACTTGTAAGAATATCTTTGTCGAACTTTAATCCTCATTATGTTCGACTATGATATTAAATCATCTTGTCTTGCAAAAGTTTTAAGATTGAGATTGTCGACATTCGTTATTTCAGCCATGACTCGGGGTACAACCATGTAACTAGTTGCTAACAGAATGACTGTAGAACTAGAAAACTTGAGCTCCCAACATGACTAAAATACCGATAAAACTCCTTGTCCAACCAGTAAGCATATAACTTACGGGTTCTAAACAAAACATTGTAAGTTCCACAATTTTTTCCTAAACTTCGTGGGTCAATCTCATGGAGTCTCTCACTCTCAAATCTGAGTCAAAACACTTGTCCACTCTTCCCCCAGAACACTCTCATACCACACTTCCTTAGTATGGTTAACTCTCTGCTTTCCTGCCAATACTATCCTAGGATGGTTTATAATCATCTTATTAAAATGAATTAGGATGCTTTTTCATTTGAAAAGAAAGTTATAAATCACTAGATCATGAGTTTATAAACCCTTGCCTACAAGAATTGGGATGCCTCTACTTGTAAGCAATGAGATATACACAAATGAATCTAAGTATTTGGCAATCGTACAAACATTTCTTAATCCGTTTGTACAAAACAATTCCCTTCTTCCCTCGGTCTCACCCCTTTCTTTCCCTCGAATCATAAATTCGTTCTTTCCTCTCCACCTCTACTCTTATATTCAACTAAATCTTGGGACGAGATTTTCTCTAAGGGTGTAAGACTGTAACCACCCATAAAAATCCCATCAACAACATTTCCTCTACAATACCTATAGTAGGTATTTTCATAGGTAAAATTTTTGCTTTACTTCCTTTTACTTATCATGCATGACTCACTAGACCTACTCACGTATCCTCTTAAGCCAAATATCCTTACAACCATAACACATGAACTCCTAATCTAAGATCATTACAACATCACAATAAATAATCTATCATCACAACATACTAAATCTATCATAATACCGAAACAAACCCTAATCAAACCCTAAGTAAATATAGTTATCTCTAAAACCCTAATTCCTAAACTAAACTAGTTTGAAAGTACTCAAGGCTTATGTAGGAGTTACATTAGCAACTTTAGGATATCTTAGACTCCCTAAACCTTAGTACAGCCCTTTAGAGCTTAGGTACAAGTCCTTTATATAAGTCCCGAAACTAGGTTAAACCTTCCCAAATCTTTACCATAAGGGAAGTGATACTTACACCACATTTTTTGATGCACACACTACAATTATGCATATACCATGTTGTAACTTGTGCAATAATGATGTGATATTGTGCTGAAAGAAACAAAAAATGTGGTGTAAGTATCACTTCCCTTACCATAAGCTACCACCACTTAGTATAAGTCTCCTAAGTCCTAATCCTAGTCACTAAGCACCCATAGAACCCTAATCTAGGCACTAAACCCTAAGCTAAACCATAATCTCTTACTAAGCTAGATTAAGCCTAAACTAAACCTAAACTAGTTCAAACCTAAACCTAAGCACCTCAAGCACCTAGCCTAGCATCTTAGTCACCCTAAGCACACTCCCTAGCACCTCCCCAATTAGCACACAAGTAGGTGCATCACCTACTTGTCACCTACTTGAGGTCGCGGCATCACCACCACCATACAACCCTGCACCGCCCTATAGCCATCATTAGTCACCCTTATAGCTCCTCTTAGTCACCTTGTAGCAGTCATGAGTCACCTCCACCCCCCCCCCCCTTCTTGCCACCTAGCCTTCCCTTTCTTCCTCCCCAAGGCTAACAAGCCATATATAAACCTGTCTACCCCCCCCCTTTCACTTCAAACCACACCACCACACTTCTTTACCTTAAACATTTTGAACCTAGTAGTAGTACACAAGTCCTATTACCCTTAGAAGTCGAGTGAGATAGCCTAGAAACCTTGTCGAGTTCCATTTCCATCGAGAAAACCCTAATTCCCTCGTTAACCCTAGTTCAACACAAGTAAGCCTAATCTTTGATTCTAATAGCTTTAGTACAGTCCTAGGATAGATATTAGTTGCCTTAGATCACCTAGGAACCCATGCTTGAGCATTGATCACTTTCATTTTCTTGTTTTCATATTAAAACCCTAATTTTGGTCAAATTGCTATTTATATGCTAAAAGGTCTTATCATAATCTATAAGCTAGTTTAAGTCACTTAGATAAGCTAATATTAGTAATTCATAAGCTAGGAAACTCTTTTGTTTCATAAAAATATAGTTTTCATGGAATTAGGACTAGTTTTGTAAATGTTTCCATGCATAGGGGTATATATGGTAAATTTCTGAAAATATTAAGTCTAGGGACTGTTTTTGACATTTATTAGAAGTATTCTCAATAAAAGTACACGTTATATGTCACACCCCCAATTTACCTGACTTGCAGCGGAATGGAATGCCTGAGGGTGTGAGTGTCATAGTATCACAAACAAGGATATATTGAATGACCTAAAGTGTCGTTTGGAAAATACATCGTTTGATTTATTAAAAAAGAGTTCAGAGTTACAAAACATAGGTCCAAAATGACTCCATGCATACCATGAGATATACCTTAGTTACCTGAAAATACATTGCTAAAATGGTCAACATAAAGTTGGTGAGAAATCATAGGTTTATAAGTTAAATCGGATGTACATTAGCCATAAGTAAAGTAAAGTGACAAAAATGTCAAAAGAAAGCTACATTGACTCTTAAGCTCATGACCCTGAAGCTAGAAAAAGTGACTTGGCCCCAAATGAGTGTTTACCAGACACTCTAATATATTAGACATGAAATGCATCCGTAATTCCGTTGGAGCAACCCAAACACGGATGGAGGAGTCTGATGAGGTGAAAAATGAACCACTTTTAGGGGGTCATTTAAGCCCAGAATTGAATTTATTTGATCAAATATTGCCCTAAATCGTTCCTTTTGTGATTTTAGGTACTTTAGGAGTGAAATCTGGAAAAGGAAGCAATTCGGACGTTTTTGGAGCATAAAAGTGAAGAAAATGCCAAAGTCTTAATTTTCCTTGCTGGGAACAGTAGGTGACGGCGTCAAGAAGGAATTTATGACGGCGTCAAGAGTAATTTCCATGACGACCCAGTACAGAATTAACGGCGTCACAAGGTAGGGCGTCAAGAGTAAAATGCATGACGGCGTCAAAAGTAGATCAAGGCAGTCCGAGAAGTATTTTGGCGGCGAGATGATGGCGTCACACATTTTGTCTTGACGCCGTCAGACCCTATTTCCTATATATAGTTTTCTAATTTTCACATTAAAAAGAGAGAAGTTTTGGAAAAACCCTAAGTACGAACTTGGTACGAATTTTACAGGTTTTTCAAGGGTTCTAAGCCCTTGATCCCTTTCGTGTGTAATTGAGATAAGTATTCTTTTAATTCAATCAATATGTCTATGTGTTGGTTGTCTATATCTTGTTCTTGTCTTAATTCCATCATGCTAGGCTAGATCTATCTTGTGTTTGCTTGGATCTAATGAAACCTAGATGTTAATTATGTGTTGATTACTTGTTTATGGTTGTATTGGATGAATGATTTCGATGTTAGGCTTAAGAAAACTGGCAGACTTCCAAATGGTAACATGCTTGAACGTCTTAGGAAACATGAACTTACGTGCACTAGGTTTTATTGGTTGTATTTAATGCATGAGTAAATTCTAATGATCCCATGTTAGGAGCTTCTTAGCCGGCTCGACATAGGAGTGAAGTAGGCACTCATAGGATTGGGGAATTAAGTGCGCCACCCCATGAATGGTATTAAGGAATACAATCCGTCATCCACACAACTATAACAAGTAATTAACGTTGTAAAAGATATCTAGGGAGTAGTGAAATCTAAGTAAACACATTTTCTCCACTTATTGCTCACAACCTTAGTATAATTTAGTTTATTTTCATTTCTAGTATTTTATTTTGATTGCATCTTTAGTATTTGGTTAGTTGACTAGCAACTAATTCCACCCAAATCCTTCAAACCCGAGATTTTTACTTGCTTTCTAAAAAAATATAAAAATACAAAAATAATCATCCCTCATCTTTAGAACTAGTATTTAGGTTTTCTAATCCTAGCGACACTATTCCTAGCTGAACGATCAATCCCCCGGTACTTGTCAATATACTATACTACAACGATCAGGTACACTGCCTGGTGGGGGTTGTAAGCTTCTCAAGATCCCTTGAGAGGTAAAGCCTGGTGCGATTCCCACGTATCAAGTTTTTGGCGCCGCAGCCCAGGGAATAGTTATTGTCTAGGTTAGAATCTCTTTTTATTAGGTCTACTTGCTAGATTCCTTTCTAGTAAGTTTTTATTTTTATTTTTAGGTTTTCTTTAGTCTATCTTTTTCTTTGTGCCTTTGTTAGTAAATTAAATTCATTGACTATTCCGTTGACCATTATGGAAGACGCGAATCCACCCCTTTCCCCTAGAGAAGTGGCTGTGTTACGTGAACAAATTGAGAGTGAGATTATGGAACTTAGGGAGCTTAATAGGTTGATTAAGGTTGAGCTCGAACATGCATTTAGTGACCTAGCGACCGCCTTGTATTCAAATGAGGACCTAGGGCCTAATGACTTTGTGAATGTTGTTGAGGGACTAAAAGAGGAGGAAATAGATCCGAAGCTTAATGACTACTTTAATCTATACCCCACTAAGGAGGAGATTGCATATTATAATAATCTCATTGATAACCCGCGATCTCCTTTCACTATAATAGAACCTAAGATAAAGAGAGGCGATCCTAAGAATGCTAAAATACCATGTATGATTGGATATAGACACGTTGAAAATGCTTACATTGACTTTAAATCCCCAATCAACATCATGTCCTCAAATGTTTATAATGATATTGTGAAAACAAGACTTGAACCTAGAAGAGATCCCAAATACCCCGGTGGAGTTTGTAACTTTGTCGGGAGAGTTAAAGGATTACATGTCTTTGTTGGTAATTTCACTTTTGTCACCAACTTTATGATTGTGGAGGATCTTGCTAATGTTATTGATTGTCGATTATCCAATGTTGTGTTTGGCAAACCGTTTGTTGAGGAGTCTAAGTTGGAATATGATGAGATAGAAGGGACAATCCGATTTGCAGGTAACACCGATAGTATCACTTATAGGATGCCTAATAGGATGAAAGAATTTCGCTTTATATCCCGATTTGATAAGGACAACGTTGGTGCTTTTGAGGACATCAATGAAGAGGATAAGAAAAAGGGCATGGATTATGTTTGGGAAAAGAGGAGTCTTTTTTACAAAGATTGCTTGGCCCTAGGACCAAGGTATAAAGTCGATAAGGAATTGGCCCAAAGGATTATAGGGGCGATTGAGAAAAAGGTGATTGGTTTCTACAAAGAATATTTACAATCGAAGAGTGGAACCAACGATGAGGTCACGTAGTAACCCATGACCTTGAGTCTAGCTACAAGACTCGTAAATAAAGAAAAGCGCTTCTTGGGAGGCAACCCATGTTTTGTGTGATTTTATTTTGTTTGTTTGTTATTTGCTTCCATATGCATGCTTTATTTTTATTGTTGGTAGATCATGTTTCTAAATTAAATAGTGGAAATACTTTACTTTGTTGTTTTGGCCTAGTCTTAACTCCACCTAAAAGTATTTTTTGCAAAAGATAAGTGTAAGGGGAAACCCCAAATATGTTTTTAAGAAACAAACCGATCATGATTCTCCACAATATTAAATGAACATGTGTATTCATATTTGTTAGAGTCAAATGCTTGTATTGAGTCATAATGAAGTTTTGCAGAATTTTCCAGGAAGTATGACCAAGTTTTTCCAGAAATTTTCCGGAAACTTAACATAAGAATTTCTGCAGGTCACTTCTGACGGCGTCAAGAATTAATTCTTGACGGCGTCACGTGTAAAAATCTGGAAATTTTACCAGTTTTGTTTTTCTAACGGAGTCTTATGGTTTTTGTGAATTATTAAGTTTTATAATCTCCAGGAAATCTGCAAACTTCATTCCACAAGCATTATATCTTATTTTGTTTTCTAGGATTTAGTAACTTATATAGGATGCCGCCGATTTTATGCGAGGTTGTCTTGTCTATTTTCTCAGGATTTACAGGTTATGTATGACAAGAAGATGATTTATATTCTGGAAGGGAAGCTTTGATTGTTCATTTTCTTGGAGGAAGATTTAACCTGGCCACCTTATTATCCATACCGAGCGAATCAGGGGAGTATTTGATTTCATTCGTTTTACTTATCTCACTTTTACATTCTTTACTTGAACATTGGCCCCAATGTTCATCCTAAGTGTAACGGGAGGGTAAAATGATGATACCTTACAAATACACTTTCGCTTGAGTTTGTTTTGTTTAATAGTAGATGTGTAATAAAACTATGAGAAATACTTGTTAGTGTAATTTTAGCGCCAAATTTAAATTTTTTTACAACATTTAGGAGTGAAACTTTAGCCATAGCAAGCGTCTCATGGATAGGAGATTGTATGACTAGCACATAACCGTATATTCAGAAAAATTTTCCACCCAAATATGCGAGGTTCGCCATTAGATTTGATAGGAAAAGCATTTACTATTAGTACTTATGAGTGTACCGGTAGCATTTAGATTCTAGAACTTGCGTTAGTGATGCATCCCGAGACCGCTAGTGAGACAACATTCGTGTAGTAGGATTTACTACATGATAAGAGGCATTAGGATCACCCTTGTGTTAAACCCGTATCATAATTACTTGACCATTTATGCCATATTACTTGGTGTTAATACAAATATCGCCTAAAAACGTTATTTATATTTTACGATCTTCGCTAAGTTTTGTTAACGACAAAATGTAAACTTTAGTTTTAAGCAAAACATATTCTTAGTTTTTAAGACTTGCATAAACAAGACTTTTGCTACATTTTACATTTCATAAAACATAACACAAGTTTATTTCTTAAATTAGAAATAGTCACATCACATTTATGGCAAGTTTTGTCATTATGTATTTATGGCAAGTTATGTGTTTGACTTGCTTTCATGTTGCTTGCAAGTATCATGTTTGACTTACTTTAAGTGATGTGACACTGTTTGGTTGATAGAAGTTATGAGACAAGACCTTGTTTGGTTTGAAGAGTAATTGCAAAAACCTACTGCAGACCCGGCGGTACCCTGGGGGTACACGGGCGGAACCCATTTGAGGGTTCCGCCTGATCCGCCGAGCACACAGTTTGTTGTGCTATAAATACCAAGCCATAACTTGATTTTTGGCTAACCTCTTGAGATCATTTTTTACACACACACTCATCTTTCTTTCTAACATCTTAACATTGTAAATGTGAAGTTTCCTTTTGTAGCAAAGAAGCTCACAAGGTCGTCTAAAGTTACAAGTTTCCAACACAACGTTGCAAGACTTGGTAGCTTAGTATTGTGTAAACTCGTGTTGTTTACGTGTCATTTGTTTGTGTATATTCTGAAGTGAGTGGTTAGTATTTTAGTCCTCAAAATACAAAGAGTGTTGGGAGTTGTTGTACCCTAGTAAAAGAACTAAACGGGAGTGGTTGTGCCCTTGTAAAAGAACTCGACATTTAGCTTTGTGTCGGTAAAAGTATAAGCGACGTGTAAGGTTTTCTCCGCCGGTGAAAGGAGCTTGTTGACTAGTGAAAGAAACTCTCGAGTTGGATACTCGGGGCGTGGACGTAGGGCAAGGAAAAAGAGTCCTTGTAGCCGAACCACGATAAATACTCGTGTTGTGGTTTGATCGTTTCTTTCCTTTACTTGCATGTTATATATATTGTGTTTGTGCATATATCTTTGATCAAACGGAAAGTTTCAAAGCTAACGAAACAAGTTAAAAAGATTTTAAAACGCTAAAACTATTCAACCCCCCTTCTAGTTTTCCACAATTGGCATCAAGAGCTACGTTACTCAAGCTTTTAAAATATATTGTGTTTTAAAACTTGAAACGATCCATGGATTTTGAAAATTACAAAGAAGGGCAATCTATGCAAAGACCACCACTCTTTGAAGCAAATGGTTTTATATATTGGAAAAACCGTTTTGAAACTTACGTGAAATCTAAAGATATAGATTCATGGTATATAATTGTTGATGGTGATAATATAGTTACTAATATTAAAGATGATGATCAAAAGAAATTGATAGGTAAAAATAATGAAGCTAAAATGATGCTTTACAACGCTTTGCCTAAGAAAGAATATGAAAGAGTCTTTTTGTGTAAAACCGCCAAAGATATTTGGCAATCTTTAATTGTCACTCATCAAGGAAACTCACAAGTTAAAGATAACAAAATTGATCTTCTTGTTCAACAATATGAACAATTTGTTATTTCCGAAGATGAGATTATTGATAATGCTTTTGCTAGGTTTAACACTATTATTACTTCACTTAAAGCACTTGATGAATCTTTTTGTAGTAAGAACTTTGTCAGGAAATTTCTTAGAGCACTCCATCCGAAGTGGAGAGCAAAAGTGACCGCAATTGAAGAATCCAAAGATCTTTCAAGCATGTCACTTGATGAGCTAATTGGAAACCTCAAAGTTCATGAAATGGTGATGGAAAAAGATTTGGAACTAGTTAGAGGCAAGAAAGAAAAAGTTAAGTCCATTGCCTTGAAAGCTAGAGTCCAATCAAGTGATGATGAAGAATCTACTTCGGATAGTGATGATGAGGAATATGCTATGGCCGTGAGAGACTTCAAGAAGTTCTTTCGTAGGCGAGGGAAGTTTGTAAGACAACCTAAAGATGACAAGAAAACCTTCCGGAAAGATCGTGATGATCAAAAAGGAAAAGTTGAACGAAAATGTTATAGGTGTGGAGACACAAGTCATCTTGTAGGAGAATGTCCAAAACCCCCCAAGAGCAAGCCTCAACAAGCTTTTGTAGGTGGTGCTTGGAGTGACTATGAAGGAGATGATGATGAGCCAAAGAACGATGATATTGCTCTCATGGCTCACAACTCAAATGAGGTACTCTCCGACTCATCTTACTCCTCTATTGATGATGACACTTTACAAAATGAATATAACAAACTTTGTGAGCTAAGCTTAAAAATCATAAACAAAAATAAATTTTTGAAAACTAAAAAAGGAGTTTTTAGAAAATGAAGTTTATGAGTTAAAAGAAAAAGCTAAGAGATTAGAAAAGAGTAAAGGTATTGACACCTCATGCAAATCATGTGAGGAACTTAAACTTGAAGTTGAGAAACTTAAAATAACTCAAAATGATCTAATCAAACAAACCACAAAGTTCAAAAAGTTCGATAAGAGCATTTCATGTGCGGATGAAATTATGAAACTCCAAAAGTCACCTTTTGATAAAACAGGTCTAGGTTTCAGGAAAGTAGAAATCATTAAGGGTCAAACGAAACAAGAAACGAACACACATGAAACAAACAAAACTGCTACAGCAGCCCGCGGACCAGACGGAACCCAAAATAGGGTTCCGCCCGTTGGCCCCGAGGGTTCCGCCAGGTCTGCTGCAGCAGTAACTCCATCCACATCGGATCGTTCTAAATTTGTTAAAGTTACATATAAAAATGGAACCAAACCTGCCTTTAAAACTGGAGTAGGACTTAGTAAAAATGAATTTAGAGCTAAGACTACTCAACCAAGACCTAAGACTCCAATTCCCAAACGCCCCTTTCCAAAGAGCAACTTCAATGCTCGACCAAACTACCAACATGTTTGGAACCAAAACACTTCTGGACATTACCAAACCTCAAATTACATGCCATGGAACCCTTATGCTCTATTTTCGTATTTGGGACAAATTAATGGTATGCTTAACCAAAATGGATCCATGAGAAATTGGGGACCAAATGTTTGAGTGTTTTTCATAAAATAGGTGTGCCTCAAAGTTTGTTTGGATCCGGATGAATGGATCAAAGATAGCGGTTGTTCAAGGCACATGACGGGTAATAAAAGCCTCTTCTTTACATATCACAAATGTGATGGAGGTAATGTTACGTTTGGTAGTAATGCTAGGAGCAAAATCATCGGAAAAGGTACAATCTCTCATGACTCCCTTTCTATAGATGATGTTGCTCATGTTGATAACTTAGGATTTAATCTCCTTAGTATTAGTCAACTTTGTCGTAATAAGTATAATGTTCTTTTTAGTGAGAACGGTAGTAAAATACTTAAAGATGGTATAACCATAGCCAAAGGTGTCCTTAAGAACAACGTATACGTCATGAAGTTGGATTCTACATCTAGAGACAAACTTTGTCTTACCTCATTAGATGAATCTTCAACTTTATGGCATAGACGTTTAGGACATGCTAACATGAGACTTATCCAAAACCTCTCCTCCAAAGACTTAGTTCGAAACCTACCCAAGTTGAAATATGACCAACACTTTTGTGATGCTTGCAAAGTCGGTAAACAAGTCCATAGTAGCCATAAGGCTAAAAACTTGGTTTCTACATCTAGGTGTCTAGAACTTTTACATGTGGATTTATTTGGTCCATCCGCTATACAAAGTTATGGAGGTAACTTCTACACTTTGGTCATAGTAGATGATTACTCATGTTATACTTGGACAAAATTTTTGAAAAGTAAAAATGAAGCTTTTGATAAATTTGAGATTCTAAGTAAGAAAATTCAAAATCAAGCAGGGTCTAATATTGTGTCTATTAGAACGGATCACGGTCGTGAATTTGATAATGAATTTCAATTTGGAAAATTTTGTGATAATAATGGAATTACTCATAACTTTTCGGCTCCACGTACTCCTCAATCTAACGGTGTAGTAGAACGTAAAAATCGGACATTACAAGAGATGAGTAGAACAATGCTTAATGAACAAAATATTCCACAAAAGTTTTGGTGTAATGCCGTAGACACATCAACGTACATTCTAAATCGAGTCCTAATTAGACCATTTTTGAATAAAACTCCTTATGAACTTTACAAAGGTAAAAAGCTTACAATAGGATTCTTTAGAGTGTTTGGTAGTAAATGTTTCATTCTTAACACCAAGGATTATCTCACCAAATTTGACCCAAAGTCTTATGAAGGTGTATTTCTTGGATATTCACAAAGTAGTAAAGCTTACATTGTTTTAAACAAAGAAACCTTAAGAGTCGAGGAATCGTTAAACGTAACATTTGACGACAGTCCACCTCCCTCTAAGACATCACCTTTGGTAGATGATGACTTAGTTGAAAGCCAAGCAATTGAAAGTCAAGAAATCTTAGATAATGACAAGGAAGATGAACTATTAAACAAGGAACTTGTTAATGTCAAAGAATCTAAAAGTCATCCATTAGATAGCGTCATAGGCAACATTAATGAAAGAACACTAAGATCAAAAGTCCAAAATGAAAGTAATTATTTTTGTTTCGTGTCAACCATTGAACCTAAAAATATTAATGAAGCCATTAAGGATGAATCTTGGGTAATTGCAATGCAAGAAGAATTAAACCAATTTGTTAGGAATGATGTATGGACATTAGTTCCTCAACCAAAGAGTCAAACAATAATTGGAACGAAATGGGTATTTCATAATAAAATGGATGAAAATGGAATTGTGTCTAGAAACAAGGCTAGGCTAGTAGCACAAGGATATAATCAACAAGAAGGCATCGACTACGATGAAACTTATGCTCCGGTAGCTAGGCTCGAGTCAATTAGAATCTTACTTGCTTATGCGTGTGCACATAATTTTAAACTCTTTCAAATGGACGTCAAAAGTGCATTTCTAAACGGAGTCATTAATGAAGAAGTGTATGTTGCTCAACCACCGGGCTTCATCGATTTTGAAAAACCTAATTATGTTTACAAACTTAAAAAGGCTCTTTACGGACTCAAGCAAGCTCCAAAAGCATGGTATGATCGACTTAAAACCTTCCTAGTTGACCATAAGTACACCATGGGCTTAGTTGATAATACTCTCTTCACTAAGAAGAAAGATTCACATATTATCATAGTCCAAATCTATGTTGATGACATTATATTCGGATCAACTTGTCAAGAATTATGTGTGGATTTCTCAAAAATCATGCATGACGAGTTTGAAATGAGTATGATGGGAGAACTCAACTTTTTCCTAGAACTCCAAATTAAACAACTTGAAGATGGTATCTTCTTTAACCAATCTAAATACATTAAGGACATGCTTAAGAAATTTGGATTAGAAGATTCGAAACCTATCAAAACTCCCATGTCCACGGAAACTAAACTCACCAAGGATGAGGAAAGTGAATCCGTAGATAGCACTAAATATAGAGGTATGATTGGTAGTCTACTTTACCTAACGGCTAGTAGACCCGACATTATGTTTAGTGTTTGTCTATGTGCTCGCTTTCAAGAAGATCCTAAGACTACACATCTCGAAGCCGTTAAAAGGATATTTAGGTATATTAAGGGCACTACACATTTAAGTTTATGGTATCCCAAAGGAACGGGAATAGACACCATAGTGTATGCCGACTCGGATCATGCCGGTGACTATGTCGATAGAAAAAGCACAAGTGGTATTTGTACTTTTGTTGGACATTGTCTCACCTCATGGTTCTCAAAGAAGCAAACGGCTCTTGCTATCTCAACAACGGAAGCCGAGTACGTTTCGGCCGGAAAAGCATGTCAACAAGCTCTTTGGATGAAGCAAGCTCTTGTCGACTACGGAATTCAACTCAACGACATCACAATTCTTTGTGACAACAAAGGTGCCATTGATCTCAGCAAAAACCCGGTTCAACATGCTCATACCAAACATATTGAAATCCGTCATCATTTCCTTCGTGACAACGTTCAAAAAGGAAATATCTCAATTGAGAAAGTTTCTTCCGAAGACAACATAGCCGACATCCTCACCAAACCTCTTAAACGTGAACCTTTTAACCTTCTTAGGCTAGGCTTAGGACTCATGGAACCTACATTGTAGTTCTGGACATTAGACAAAAATCACAAAAATCAAAACAAATCCATAACAATTTTTCTCAGCAGGGTCGGCGGAACCCTGAGCCATAACGGACGGAACCCAAATTTGGGATTCGCCGTGTCCGTCGACCTGCAGAATCAATCCATTAGTTTATATTAAACCAAACACCCATTATTTCACACCACCACTTCCAAAACTGTTACTATTCACCATTCCTCTCAACCATACCCACGAAATTCTGGTATTCCATTCAATCACATTACTAATCCATCATCATTGTGAGTATTCTAACTTGATTACAATCCTGATCTGAGTCTAGGAATTCTATTTTTGCACAAAAACAAAAACTTGGGGTTATGTATTAAACTTGTAAAATTCATGCATAAAATTAGGTGTTTAACAAAACTAATCATGTTCCCCATTGTTAGGAATTGCATTCTTACTTAGTGTAAACATGTTTGCTAAACCACCCCATGTCAAATTCTTGCAAAAATTTCTCACAAGTAGGACAAATATTTTTTCGTCTCACATTGAGAATACAAAATCAAAACGTTATGTTCAAAACATCACTTGCATAATGTCTCTTGAATGCTAAAGGGAATACATAACCAATATGTATTTTCGGGTACATTCAAACGAAGCTACATTGACTTAGGAGTGTTTGGGTTATCTTTTGTTTTTATAACAAAACTTGCATTATAAAACTTTTTTGATGCATCAAAATGAGTCAAGATAACCGCACCTCTACATTGTCTTCATATAGGCACACACTAGAACATCCACATTAAAATAGTAGTTTACTTAAACTAAAATATGAAATTTTTGTTGTTCTAGGTATCATCATGCCTCCTCTAACCCATTACGACCATAAGGACACAATTAAGTACCTCCCAAAACACCACAAAACCAAAGGCCTTACCCCAAACCAAGTCAACATTTTCAAAGCCTTAGAAAAACACTATGTCCATGAGGGTAGAACCATTGACCCATCTTTCCTAGAAGGCACAAACCTATATGACGAATTCGCCGCAATCAACTTTGAGTGTCTTTTGACTATCGACGAGCCTATTTGTCCTAGATTCATCCTAGAATTCTATGCTTCCGTCACCCTCTCCACGGGTGATTATGATTTCATATCCGTCAACTTTAGGGCTAGTGGTAACCAATACTCCTTCACTCTCGAGGAATTTGCTCAAATCCTAGGGGTCCCAAACCATGGTACTTGTATCTACTCCGATTTGCACTCTCTCTCAACCCTTGACACTCTCAATGATCGTTTCCATCCTTATGACACCCCTCTTGTGTCCAAAGATGTACTCCGTAACCATCTCTTTGTTAGAACAACCACCACTAGGAGAACCCGTGGGGGAAATGAAGTCGAAAAGGATCCATATGGAATGGAACTTAATGAACTATTGCCCCAATTCAAGAAATGGGAGGAAGTCCTTAGAGCCAATGTAATAAGCACCATAGGAAACCGAGACCATATCAATCTTTGCCTATGCTACATGCTCTACTCTTTGTCCGTTAGGCAACCTTTCAATCTTGCCTACTACATGGCTAAGAGAATGGCCGACATTCCCATGCATAGCACAACGGCTATGCCGTATGGAATGCTCTTGACCCGTCTATTTAGGTTTATTTCACCTATTCCACCAACTCCTAACCGTCTTCGTCTTGACTACTCTCTCATCCCTCATACCTTTGTTCCACTTAGTGATAAGAGAATGTACAAAGCCCAAGGAAAACGGCCACATCCTCCTACCTCATCTTCCTCTTCCTCAATGAGTGAAGATGACAATTTGCCAAACTCTAGGCTCCCACCTCTAGAATACCTTTCCCAACTTCCGGATATTCCAAATGAGTCGGAGGAGTTCAAGCAAACAAAAGGGATGTTCAAAAACATCGGGAGATTCCTCGGGAAGATGAAGAAGAAGATGGACCGTCAATGAGTGCGGGTGTGTTAGGAGTGTTTGGCACAAGGTGCTATTGGAACAATTTGGTAGTTTAAACAATCTTTGTGATGTATTTGTGTGTTAGTACAATGTTTGATACACTTTGGAACATGTTTCAACTAACAATGTTGCAGGAAGACAACTTTTGGCGAGTTGTCAAATTTTCATGGTTATGGAATTTTCACTAAGTATGGTGAAATTCTCGACCTCAAGGTCAAACTCCTATGATATGTGTGTTTAGGTGTCTAATTTTTGCATTGCCTAACCAGAAATGAAGTATCTCTTTGATTTTAGGAGTTTTCAAAAATTTTGAAAATCGTTTCGCGGGTCAAAAACGCGGACTGTGAAGTTTTTCAGGCCTGGCGGATCCGGCGGATCCCAAATTTGGGTTCTGCCAGTGCAAAATCTTGGTAACCCAGGTTTGGCCCAACGGACCAGACGGCACCCTAATTTGGGTTCCGCCTGTGTATTTCCAGGGTGCCGCCAGTTGACTGCAGAATTTCAATTTTCTTTTTCGCCAATTCAACATTGAAACAACAAAATCCAATCCTTTTAGGTAGAAACCCATTACTTGCAATGTGTTTAGCATAATAGGATACTCCTTCTTCCATGAACTTAACCAAAACCAATTCCCGCCAAAATTCAAATTTAACCATAACAACCTCAAGGACCCCTCAAACATAAAGGAAGGAACCCTTCTAAGGGATCCTTGAAATCCCTGAGATTTATACAACCAAAATCTACCAAAACCACTATGCATTTAGTGCAAAAACTTGTCTTCTCACTTCACCATTTTCATTGGATTGACTTCCATGACATGACAACCCACAATTAAGTTTTCCAAATCATTAGGAACCACCATTTTTGTATGGATTAACATCAAATCCAAACACTCCTTCCCACAAATCTTCATCACTATAAATTAAACCATCCTAAACACTCTCAAACCACACCTTCTTCATCACAAATTCTGAAACTTTAAACCATTTTAAACAATGACCAAGTCAACAAACACCTCTCAACCATCACGACCCATCCGTAGAACCGCCCGAATAAGTGTAAAACCACTATGGTCAAACCAATCCATCAACCTTAGCTCCTCATACTCGGATGAATTCACATCACCCATAAAAAATGAACACTTTTTGAATCTTGCATCTCCATCTCCATCACCCAAACAACCAAATGAGCACACTCCACCACCTACTAAATCACCTATTGACCCAACTCCACCAAGTGCTCCAACTCAACCATCCGAAACCTCATCACCATCACCATTACCCAAAATTGAGCCAATGGAACTCTTTGGGTCTCCTCCCACATCACCACACCCATTTGTCCAAGATCTTAATGATCTTCCACCAAGACCTACACAACCTCCACCTTTTGCAAATCAATCACCAAGGTCAATTCTAGACCTTAATGAGGATCTTAACCTTAACCAACCATCACAACAAGTGTACCATCCACCCACACCATTGTTGTTTCACCCCATCTACCATGACATTCATGGTCCTCTATATGGAGAACCAAACTTTGAACACCATGATCACCCAAATCCACCACACCCTCAACCTCAAACCTTTGAGTCTTTATTTCCCTTTTATGAGGATATCCAAAACATGGTTGAAAACCATCTCCATCAAGCAATGGAATTTCAAACTACATTGCTTGACTCAATACCAAACCCATCATCCACCCAAGAACCACAAACCAACCAACCCTCAAACCAAGAAACCAAAAACAACCCATTTCAACCCACTCATCCCCATGCTTGCTCAAATTGTGAGCAAATGGGTGAAACCATCAAAACCTTGCTTCACCAATTCCAAAATGAAACCCGGTTTGCATTCCAACATGTCATTGAACGTTTGGATGCACTTTCCCACCACAACAAATCCTAAACAACCCTTGGAGGCCGTTTGCCCGAACTTAGGAATGTATGATTTTTTTTTATTTTCTTGGTTATTTTTTTAGTTTTTGGCCACTAAGTAGAAGAATAGTTAGCATTTCTTGTCTTTTGACTTTTATAAGTCAAAATTTTACTTGGAATGAAATTTCTTTCTACTTACTTTTGTGCATTGTTGGTTGATCAATGTTGTGTTGTCATTGTGGTTGCATTGTGTGTGGTAACTACAAGCTTAACTATATATATCACCAACTAACCATTTTTTTTTTGTAGGTCTCAAAATCCATGTTTCCCATATTGGTACTCCATTTAGGGGGAGTATCGACCAAGGGGGAGCATGGCGATTATTCCGCTTCGCTACTCTACTTTTTGTTTCGACAAAAAGGGGGAGAAATATATTAAACCTTCAATACTTGATGTGCTTTTCATCTCTTAAGTAAAACAAGGTTAATATAATTTTTTTTAAGTCTTAAAAACCAAGATTTTGTGTGTTACTTAAAAACAAAGTTTATCTTTTGTCATCAACAAAAAGGGGGAGATTGTTAATACAAATATCGCCTAAAAACGTTATTTATATTTTACGATCTTCGCTAAGTTTTGTTAACAACAAAATGTAAACTTTAGTTTTAAGCAAAACATATTCTTAGTTTTTAAGACTTGCATAAACAAGACTTTTGCTTAGTATTGTGTAAACTCGTGTTGTTTACGCGTCATTTGTTTGTGTATATTCTGAAGTGAGTGGTTAGTATTTTAGTCCTCAAAATACAAAGAGTGTTGGGAGTTGTTGTACCCTAGTAAAAGAACTAAACGGGAGTGGTTGTGCCCTTGTAAAAGAACTCGGCATTTAGCTTTGTGTCGGTAAAAGTATAAGCGACGTGTAAGGTTTTCTCCGCCGGTGAAAGGAGCTTGTTGACTAGTGAAAGAAACTCTCGAGTTGGATACTCGGGGCGTGGACGTAGGGCAAGGAAAAAGAGTCCTTGTAGCCGAACCACGATAAATACTCGTGTTGTGGTTTGATCGTTTCTTTCCTTTACTTGCATGTTATATATATTGTGTTTGTGCATATATCTTTGATCAAACGGAAAGTTTCAAAGCTAACGAAACAAGTTAAAAAGATTTTAAAACGCTAAAACTATTCAACCCCCCTTCTAGTTTTCCACACTTGGCTAGTTAAGTCAACTAATTTTTCCCACACCCTTAGCGTTGTACTCATTTTTAGTACACGAAACCCCTAGTACACCCCTCCGAGCCTATCCTTTCGTTTCTAACTTTAAGCATCTTACTTAAAGGAAGAATTCGTTACACCCCACTTAAATGTACACCCAAATCGCCTTAGCCTTCCGTGTATGCGCTCATTTTTAGTGCATTATTGTTATTTGTTAAACCCTAAGTTAACTATCTAATTGATTACATGGTTGCTAAGTCGAGTCATATCCTTGTACATATTGTTTTGGGATGATTGGGACTCATGGGTAAAGTACTTATTTATGGAGTAATGGAGAAGAACATCATATTATTACCCCCATATGTACGTTAATCTTAAAAGTGCTCCAAGTGTTTTGATTTTCTTAATTCGAGTCGTTAGATTAGTTTATTGTAAAGTATGTAAAAATTCAAGTGTAAGGAGAATTTACATTCCCTATGATGTATTATTTTGGATGGTAGGGTAAGAGTGTATGCAAAAAAAAAATAAATAAATAAAAAAATAAAAAAACATACGGACTACCATCCCTTTTTATTCTATGTTTATTTTATGTTTTTGTTATTTTTCATTTATTAGCTTAAGTCGAGTCTAGTCTTGGCTTAGCAACGCCATATTGTACATGTAATTAACCAAGATTGTTAACTCGCCACCAGTAAAAACTTCCTTTATCCAACAAAACCGTGTATTTCATATCCCTACACCTAACGTTACAACCCTTTAAAAAGACCTCTTTGATAGTTTATCCTAGGTTCTTACACCATGTGGTGGAGGTTTGATCCTTTCCCAAGCCTATGGTAATCTATTTTGCTATGACACGTAGTGAGAGATATCTTCCGTTTCCATATGGTAATTTATACTTTATTACACCCGAGAGATGTGAGTATCTAAACACTATTTGTGAGGTGCTAGTGTATGACCTCCGTGCTTGTCTATTGGTCTTTAGTGGAACGATTATTTGTTGTAATTACTTTTATATTAGTGTTAAATGACCCCTAACTTGTATTTTGACTAGAATAAAATCGCATTTGCTTAAGGATAAGCAAATCTCAAGTGTAAGGGTATATGATGAGGCAAAAAATGAACCACTTTTAGGGGGTCATTTAAGCCCGGAATTGAATTTATTTGATCAAATATTGCCCTAAATCGTTCCTTTTGTGATTTTAGGTACTTTGGGAGTGAAATCTGGAAAAGGAAGCAATTCGGACATTTTTGGAGCATAAAAGTGAAGAAAACGCCAAAGTCTTAATTTTCCTTGCTGGGAACAGTAGGTGACGGCGTCAAGAAGGAATTTCTGACGGCGTCAAGAGTAATTTCCATGACGACCCAGTACAGAATTGACGGCGTCACAAGGTAGGGCGTCAAGAGTAAAATGCATGACGGCCTGGAAAATGCTAACACATGACGGCGTCAAAAGTAGATCAAGGCAGTCCGAGAAGTATTTTGGCGGCGAGATGACGGCGTCACACATTTTGTCTTGACGCCGTCAGACCCTATTTCCTATATATAGTTTTCTAATTTTCACATTAAAAAGAGAGAAGTTTTGGAGAAACCCTAAGTACGAACTTGGTACGAATTTTACAGGTTTTTCAAGGGTTCTAAGCCCTTGATCCCTTTCATGTGTAATTGAGATAAGTATTCTTTTAATTCAATCAATATGTCTATGTGTTGGTTGTTTATATCTTGTTCTTGTCTTAATTCCATCATGCTAGGCTAGATCTATCTTGTGTTTGCTTGGATCTAATGAAACCTAGATGTTAATTATGTGTTGATTACTTGTTTATGGTTGTATTGGATGAATGATTTCGATGTTAGGCATAAGAAAACTGGCAGACTTCCAAATGGTAACATGCTTGAACGTCTTAGGAAACATGAACTGACGTGCACTAGGTTTTATTGGTTGTATTTAATGCATGAGTAAATTCTAATGATCCCATGTTAGGAGCTTCTTAGCCGGCTCGATATAGGAGTAAAGTAGGCACTCATAGGATTGGGGAATTAAGTGCGCCACCCCATGAATGGTATTAAGGAATACAATCCGTCATCCACGCAACTATAACAAGTAATTAACGTGTAAAATATATCTAGGGAGTAGTGAAATCTAAGTAAACACATTTTCTCCACTTATTGCTCACAACCTTAGTATAATTTAGTTTATTTTCATTTCTAGTATTTTATTTTGATTGCATCTTTAGTATTGGGTTAGTTGACTAGCAACTAATTCCGCCCAAATCCTTCAAACCCGAGATTTTTACTTGCTTTCTAAAAAAATATAAAAATACAAAAATAATCATCCCTCATCTTTAGAACTAGTATTTAGGTTTTCTAATCCTAGCGACACTATTCCTAGCTGAACGATCAATCCCCCGGTACTTGTCACTATACTATACTACAACGATCAGGTACACTGCCTGGTGGGGGTTGTAAGCTTCTCAAGATCTCTTGAGAGGTAAAGCCTGGTGCGATTCCCACGTATCAGAGTCACCCTCAATAGATCTATTCACTCACTCTCGCTCGTACTTTAATTAACGGTACATGATAATAAAAGGGACTTGTCAAGACGTGGTAATAAGGCAACTTAAGCAATGTAAGGAATTTAATACTTAGGCATGTACGAAAATAAGTGGTGCAATGTATTCTCCCCCGTGGGATTTGAAATTAAAGTATTGTATTAAAAACGGGGCTATGAAAACTCTCCTCGAAGTGATGATACAATGCAATGGAATGATAAGGACAACAAGTAACGAAATCAACCGCAACCTATGATGAATGAGTATGATCTAATTTAGATCATGAAATGATGTAGAGAATATGCATGCACATGATACCTATACCACTCACAACTTGAAAATACTAGTTATAGTCATATGAAAATACATTCCATACTTAAGAAAAAAAATAAGTCTTAATGATTGGTCTGAAACAGTCAGATAATATCAACCAAAGGATGGTCAACAAGTCAAACAGTCTAGGCCAATGCTTCTGTGGAATACAGTGTTTCCCCGGGTCGTAATGTCCCAACGAGGTGTGCGATGGTTTATTAAAAATGAATCTGTGATCGGGTGAATATGAACAGGAAAAGGTATAAGTGTGTGTGTGAGTGATTACACTAGGGTTTTATAAAATAAAATAACTTAGATAAACTATTGGAACGATTACGTAAAACCTAGATATCTAAAAACGTTTAATAACAAAAAACGCGTACGTTTAATTTAATTCTACGTAAACGTACGAAACGAAAATGAATTTAACTAAAGTAGTAATTTGCATACCTTAGGGGCTTAAATGCAAATTAAATAAACTTAAAATATTTATTTTATAATTACTAATTATTTAATTAATTATTATTATTTAATAACTATTATTAATTATTTAATAATATACTAATAATTAAGAAAATGTGAAATAAGTCTTAGAAAAATAAAATTAAACTTTGTAAAAGTCTAAAATATTATAAAACTTATTTTAAAAATAAATTTATATTTTTAAGACTATTTATCTAATTATTATTAATTATTAACTATTTAATTATTAATTAACTATTTATATGACTTAAATTATTATAAATACTAAAAAGACTTAGATAATTTAAGAAGATTTTTATAAATCTAATTAATCATCACAGGAATCCTAAAAAATTATAAAAACTTTATTTAATATATTTTTAAACTAGTTTACTAATAATTATTCTAATTATTAATTACCAATAAAACTATTTAAATTAAGAAAACTAGTAAATGAACAGTAAAAGTTACAAGAAAATTTACTAAAATTATATTATGACTTATAAAAGCTAGGAAAAATATAAAAACTAGGTGTTACCTTATAAAAATTAATTATGCTATTTATAACTTGATTATTGATTAATTATTAATAAAACTAATTTTAATTCTAATAAATACTAAATGAAATTATAAAAATCTAATAAAATTACTAAAAATACTTTAATATAAGAGGAAATTAATAAAAATATAAAAACACAACTTACTTAATAAAAATCTAAAAATGAAAATTAAAATTAAATTATATTAAATAGAAACTATCACTTATTTTTATATTGGTTTTTCTTGATTTTTCTTTTACAAAACTAATTTATATCTAAAAATAACTAACTTTTGTGAAAACAACTAATTTAGATCTTAATAATCAGCTAATTATAAGCTACTAAGCTTATCAATTGACTTTAGTTGACTGAAATTGGAAATAAGCTCACAAGAGCTTATGTGGGGTCCACCTAGGTAAAACTTGATTCTTCTGAGTTACTTGAACATGTATAAGCAAGATTTGCACAATTAAGCTATTGGAATAAGCTAATAAGCAGTTGAAAAGCACTAGGTTACCTTGCTCAATACAGAAAAAAGGGACAGACTTGAGGGTCTTATACAGGTGGGGTCCACTGAATACTAGGTCAAATAAGTGGTCAACTTATGATCCCTGGTAGGAGGGGAGTCCAAAGGAACCAAGTATGACAGGTGGGGCCCACTGAGGTGGTCACAAATCACCACCAAAGTGGTGGGGATGGACTGATAACTGCTGATGCAGGGGAACTTCTTTCCCTGCAGGTGAGTTTGAAGGTAAGTGGGGCCCAGGGTAAAAATCCTAAAAATACAAGCTATGTGGGATCTTAAAATAGAGCTGGTAGACTACAAGTTCACAAAAGCTCAAAGCTTGAATCACAATATACAAATCTACAAAATTATTGCAAGTTTTGAGATTTCCTAAGGATGGTGACTTTTGACTTTTGATATAAACCTAAGATTTGACTTTATTGAACTTCTAATGAATCCTACTTACTAAATAAGTTAACATAAGCTATTATTAATCTATATTAAGCTTAATATGAAAGTTATGAGCCAAAGTGTGGAGTTTGAGATCCCAAATCCTCAACAGTCAACTGTTGGAGGCTTGGGGGTGTGATTTTGACTATTTTATACTATGACTACTAATTTTATGTTCTAACTTGTCTAATATTACCTAATGAATCATGTTCCAACCAGTGTAAACAACATAAACAACAAGAGTATACCTAATGAATCATGTTCCAACCAGAACCAAGAAATGTAATTATAAAGTTTATGACTTACAAATGATTCCAACTGAGAAATGAGTGAACCAGTGAACCAAATCATAACCTAGTGTCCCCCATAGGACTCTAAACCATGATCCATAACCATTATTGCTACCTTACTTCCACAGCTTCTTCTTCCTTTCTTTTTTTTATTTTTCAACTATTTTTTCTATTTTTTTTTTTTTTAGTATTTTTCTTTTTCACTGAGTATTGCTGATTTATAGTTTCTCAAAGATCAACAAGCTTTGTCAAGGCTTATATAAGCTCAGAGAATCCACTACAACACTTAATAACAACAAATTCAACAACTTGATATTTTGGAAATTTAATGAAAATACATAAACTGGAATCAAACTTAAAACTTGAAATTGATTATTATAAAAGATCATAAAGATACTGAGAATGATAAAAAAAAACAAGCTTTTAATTAAAAATTACAACTAGAAAATGGAATTATACTAGCTACGACTAAATTACACTAAAACTACTCTAATACTACTTCACCACTGCTTCTCTTTACTTTATAAAGTCTTTTTAGGGTTCCCACTTGATCTCTGAGTCATTCCCACTTTAGTTTGTAGCCTTTGGATCACTGAAACGTATCTTGGCCGTTTAAATAATTTTGGCGCCAAAAAGTCTTGGGGGCAACTGTGGTTGCGTGGAGAGGTTTTCAAGGCAATTAATGGGGCTTGGGAGTATGTGTGAGGTGGAGGGATTGCGTAGAGAGGCAGAGGTAGCAAGTTGGAGGTGAAACCAGTGAGGTGGTGGTGGTTTTGGTGTCTGTGTGTGAGGGAGAGGGAGATGGTGGTGTTTGACCGGGGTCAAACTGGTATTAATATACCAGGGTATGTTTGGTTTGTAATTTGGGCTTAGGTGGGAAATGGGCCAAGGATAGTGGGTGGGCTGTTGGTGTATTTTAGTTTGGATTTGGTTTTAATAAATCAAGGGTCCGGTTTGGATTTAGGTTAATAATACCACAAGGACTAATTTTGTATTTTCTGAAAAGTTGGAGGGTATGTTGTGGTATTATTCTAAAGTTATCAAAAGGGCCTAACTTGCCAAGTATAGATAATACAAGGGTCATATATGTATTTTTTTTTCATTTCTGAATGCCCAGGGACCAAAACTGACAAACTGCCAAACTTGAGGGACCAATTATGTAATTTCACCAAACTTCACACCAAGGACCATTCCTGCAAAAGATTAGTAGTACAAGGACCAAAATTAATTTTCTCAAAGTTTTTAACATCCCAGGGACCATTTATGTCAATTTCCAAAGTATAGGGACTAAACTTGTAATTTTATGAAACTTTGCACCAAAGGACTAAATATGTAATTTGTGATTCAAAAAGGACCTTTGGTGACTTTTTCATGTTTTTAGAATAACCAGGGACTAGTTTTGACAACTTTTGAAACTTGAAGGACTGAAACTGCCAATTATGCAAACTTTGTACGTTTTTCATCTGTTTTTGCATATTTTTGCATTTGAAACATATAAAACACACTTCTAAGATATTTTAAGTATTTTGATGCATATTTGAGTGTTTTTGGATGTTTTGGCAGTTCAGATTGGTATAAAATGATGAGTATTTTAGACACTCATCAATCCCCCACACTAAACTATTGCTAGTCCCTAGCAATCTTTTGAGAAAAACTTAATGGATTTGAAAAACTCTTTACCAAAATCCATCACTTCTGGAGTAGCCAGATGTAAGAACTGTGGTCCACCTGATAACCGTGTGATTTTTAGCAAACCACCAGCTGTCAACGGATTTGATTAGTCTTTACCAAAAGCCGTTTGCTTCTGGACTAGCCAACTCTTGATGGAATAGTCAACATCTTGGTGAGCTGATTACCAATTATGGTTTTTCCACTGCCTTTACCACAAGCCATAATCTTGCGGGCTAGCCAACTCATTCGCTTTTTAGGATATGGCGAGTTGAGGTACCATACAATTTTGGGCAAATTGCAAGCCATCAACGGGTTTGAGATATCTTTACCAAGAACCGTTTGCTCCTGGATTAGCCAATCCTTATGTGGGTTAGACATGGCGGACTGATAACCATTTATTGCGTTCTAAGTGAGAAAAAATTTTAAAATTTTGGCTAAAATGGGGGTTCTTGATGGAACATGTGTTTAAATTTGTTAGAATAACGAATCTCCCCCCACACTTAGAACTGAATATTGTCCTCAATATTCAAAGTACCGGGTGTTAAACCAACACTTAGAACGTAAGAAGAAAATACTCTATAGCCTTTATTTAAGTTTATGTATTTTATTTTTATTTTTTTTTAGAGGATATATACATATATACAACATGTGGGTTAGTATTTCCCCCACACTTAGGGTGAAAACCCTAAGTACATGCTACTGTTTTTGATTACCGAGTCGCTAGCTTGACTCGACCCCGAATTCATTTGTCCATGGGGAAGTATGATGTGGAAGAGACAATCTGCATCGGACTTTCATTCAAGATATTTGGATAAACATTTGAAGCACGTGAAAGTTCCACACCGATGAGATAAGTACCCGGCTCAAAATTTATAAATGAGAATGCCGGGGTCAAAGATAATGTCTTCACTCCTGAAAGAGTGAAGAACAGGAGAAGCCACGGGATATATGAAGAAAAGAAAGAAAGTCATGATGAAAATCATAACTAACTCCTCATCTTCAATAGGAGAATTCATTATTTCATGAATCTCCTCTTTTAAGCTCGTTTGATCAAGACATATTATGGGTATGTCTAGATCAAAATAGAATTTATCATACTCCGGAGGAGATATGATATGAGTGAGTTCACATGAGAACTCCTCAAAGGTGAATGATTCGTATTCGGGATTGATTTGAGTGAATTCACTGGGGAACTCCTCAAAAGTAAATGATTCATAAACGGGAAGAGAATTATACGAATGAGAAGTGGTGATACCACTTATCTTCTCTCCCGTTTGATCAAAATGGAACGTTTGCAATTCCGGAATAGAATCATTGATCAAAACCTCACTATCCTTTACGGGGATAGGAGATGAAATAGGATTTTCATTAAAAGCCTCGATTCTAGAAATGAGAAGATTAGCATTTAATAATGTAAGACGAAGAGATTCATCTTGGATTATTTCTTCATCATTCTCTTCTTCTGAGTTGACAAGCTCAGAAGGTAATTCCCCCACATAACTTATGTCTCCACAAGATAAAGAATAGTCCTCATCAGAATCAGAGAACATCTCAATATGATCATTTGGAAAGACAAGAGGGGGAGGGATATCACACATGTGATCAAGAATTCCCTGTGACTCACTTGGGATTGAGACAAGGTTCTCAACAATAGACTTTATGAATTCGTCCGATTCCTTTGTAGGAATAGTGTCAAGATGCTCGTCCCCCATGCTCAGAGAGTGAGTGGGAACCTCGGGTGTGATAACAGTAGACTCAGGGAGTTGAGAAGGACTAGCAGTAATGGATTCTACAAGTTCCATTATTTCTACTGCTAGTGATTCAGTTATATTCTTTTATCCCTGTATTTCTACTGAAGTGGCTTCAACTGAAGTTGAATCAAAAGGTTTCTCATATATCTTTGGGATTCGAACAAGGTCATTTATTTCCTTAAGAGGAGTTACTTTGAATTGCTTGTCCCCCATTATTAAGATATCTGAAGGGTCCTTTGAGTTTTTGTCTTCAATTGGTTCATCCTCGTCACTTTCATCCTCAAGATATAATGCGTTAACAAGAGGTTTTTGTTTCTTAAGAATCAGATCCTTAATTCTGTTTATTCCATCTTGAATGTTTTGGTTGAATTGAGTTTGATTAATCATCATTTTAGTAATCAATTCAGCTTTAGCTAACTCGTCCTGAGGAAGTGGTTGAGGGTTTGTGTACTGTGAAGGCTGGTTAAAACCAAATTAATGATTGTTACAAGGAACCTGTTCATAGACAAACTGATTCCTAGTTTGAAAATCAGAGCCGTAGTGAGAGCCTCCACAATACTCACAACAGTAAAACTGCTGGGTCTCATGGTGTGGAAGCTGATGGAATGAGTCAGTCGTGTCATAGTAGGAATAGGAATTCTGGTTATAGACAGACCCGTTTCCTGACTCTACCATGCCACAACTGGGGCAATTACCACCATTATAAGGACTACCACACCATTGACAGACAAGAGGGTGAGAATAAGACATAGAAAGAATCAAAGGGTTTAGGGGATGAGAAATGAAGAATCAAATAGGTAGGAGTGTAAAGATGAATATTTTTGGTATTTTTGAAAAATTTTGTAGTACTAATAAGAAGGAAAATATTTTTGGGTTTTTGTGTTCGTTGAAAACTGATTTTAAAAAGTTTTCGGGAACAGTTTTGTTTTTATATGATAATAATATGAATAAGGATGGGTAAATATACAATGAGCGTGTATTCGGGTTCACTAATACGCAAAATCGTTTAGAATAAGCGCACAACCTCCCCGGAAGCGGCGCCAAATTTTGGTTGGCCTGAAACAGTCAGATAATATCAACCAAAGGATGGTCAATAAGTCAAACAGTCTAGGCCAATGCTTCCGTGGAATACAGTGTTTCCCCGGGTCGTAATGTCCCAACGAGGTGTGCGATGGTTTATTAAAAACGAATCTCTGATCGAGTGAATATGAACAGGAAAAGGTATAAGTGTGTGTGTGAGTGATTACACTAGGGTTTTATAAAATAAAATAACTTAGATAAACTATTGGAACGATTACGTAAAATGTAGATATCTAAAAACGTTTAATAACAAAAAACGCGTACGTTTAATTTAATTCTACGTAAACGTACGAAACAAAAACGAATTTAACTAAAGTAGTAATTTGCATACCTTAGGGGCTTAAATGCAAATTAAATAAACTTAAAATATTTATTTTATATTTACTAATTATTTAATTAATTATTATTATTTAATAAGTATTATTAATTATTTAATAATATACTAATAATTAAGAAAATGTGAAATAAGTCTTAGAAAAATAAAATTAAACTTTGTGAAAGTCTAAAATATTATAAAACTTATTTTAAAAATAAAATTATATTTTTAAGACTATTTATCTAATTATTATTAATTATTAACTATTTAATTATTAATTAACTATTTATATGATTTAAATTATTATAAATACTAAAAAGACTTAGATAATTTAAGAAGATTTTTATAAATCTAATTAACCATCACAGGAATCCTAAAAAATTATAAAAACTTTATTTTATATATTTTTAAACTAGTTTACGAATTATTATTCTAATTATTAATTAATTACCAATTAAACTATTTAAATTAAGAAAACTAGTAAATGAACAGTAAAATTTACAATAAAATTTAATAAAATTATATTATGACTTATAAAAGCTAGGAAAAATATAAAAACTAGGTGTTACCTTATAAAAATTAATTATGCTATTTATAACTTGATTATTGATTAATTATTAATAAAACTAATTTTAATTCTAATAAATACTAAATGAAATTATAAAAATCTAATAAAATTACTAAAAATACTTTAATATAAGAGGAAATTAATAAAAATATAAAAACACAACTTACTTCATAAAAATCTAAAAATGAAAATTAAAATTAAATTATATTAAATAGAAACTATCACTTAATTTTATATTGGTTTTTCTTGATTTTTCTTTTACAAAACTAATTTATATCTAAAAATAACTAACTTTTGTGAAAACAACTAATTTAGATCTTAATAATAAGCTAATTATAAGCTACTAAGCTTATCAGTTGACTTTAGTTGACTGAAATTGGAAATAAGCTCACAAGAGCTTATGTGGGGTCCACCTAGGTAAAACTTGATTCTTCTGAGTTACTTGAACATGTATAAGCAAGATTTTCACAATTAAGCTATTGGAATAAGCTAATAAGCAGTTGAAAAGCACTAGGTTACCTTGCTCAATACAGAAAAAAGGGACAGACTTGAGGGTCTTATACAGGTGGGGTCCACTGAATACTAGGTCAAATAAGTGATCAACATATGATCCCTGGTAGGAGGGGAGTCCAAAGGAACCAAGTATGACAGGTGGGGCCCACTGAGGTGGTCACAAATCACCACCAAAGTGGTGGGGATGGACTGATAACTGTTGATGCAGGGGAACTTCTTTCCCTGCAGGTGAGTTTGAAGGTGAGTGGGGCCCAGGGTAAAAATCCTAAAAATACAAGCTATGTGGGATCTTAAAATAGAACTGGTAGACTACAAGTCCACAAAATCTCAAAGCTTGAATCACAATACACAAATCTACAAAATTATTGCAAGTTTTGAGATTTCCTGAGGATGGTGACTTTTGATATAAACCTAAGATTTGACTTTATTGAACTTCTAATGAATCCTACTTACTAAATAAGTTAACATAAGCTATTATTAATCTATATTAAGCTGAATATGAAAGTTGTGAGCCAAAGTGTGGAGTTTGAGATCCCAAATCCTCAACAGTCAACTGTTGGAGGCTTGGGGTGTGATTTTGACTATTTTATACTATGACTACTAATTTTATGTTCTAACTTGTCTAATATTACCTAATGAATCATGTTCCAACCAGTGTAAACAACATAAACAACAAGAGTATAGCAGACAGTCTTAAACCAAACACCCCTATAACTGCTATATAATACTACAACTATTGATTTTACCCTTTAACCTACAATCTTTTTGCTTGAAACATAAACTAGGAACATAATTAAACCTAAATGAACACAAATACAACAGAAATAATAATAAGAACCAAGAAATGTAATTATAAAGTTTATGACTTACAAATGATTCCAACTGAGAAATGAGTGAACCAGTGAACCAAATCATAACCTAGTGTCCCCCATAGGACTCTAAACCATGATCCATAACCATTATTGCTACCTTACTTCCACAGCTTCTTCTTCCTTTCTTTTTTTTATTTTTCAACTATTTTTTCTATTTTTTTTTTTTTTTAGTATTTTTCTTTTTCACTGAGTATTGCTGATTTATAGTTTCTCAAAGATCAACAAGCTTTGTCAAGGCTTATATAAGCTCAGAGAATCCACTACAACACTTAATAACAACAAATTCAACAACTTGATATTTTGGAAATTTAATGAAAATACATAAACTGGAATCAAACTTAAAACTTGAAATTGATTATTATAAAAGATCTTAAAGATACTGAGAATGATAAAAAAAAAAAACAAGCTTTTAATTAAAAATTACAACTAGAAAATGGAATTATACTAGCTACGACTAAATTACACTAAAACTACTCTAATACTACTTCACCACTGCTTCTCTTTACTTTATAAAGTCTTTTTAGGGTTCCCACTTGATCTCTGAGTCATTCCCACTTTAGTTTGTAGCCTTTGGATCACTGAAACGTATCTTGGCCGTTTAAATAATTTTGGCGCCAAAAAGTCTTGGGGGCAACTGTGGTTGCGTGGAGAGGTTTTCAAGGCAATTAATGGGGCTTGGGAGTATGTGTGAGGTGGAGGGATTGCGTAGAGAGGCAGAGGTAGCAAGTTGGAGGTGAAACCAGTGAGGTGGTGGTGGTTTTGGTGTCTGTGTGTGAGGGAGAGGGAGATGGTGGTGTTTGACCGGGGTCAAACTGGTATTAATATACCAGGGTATGTTTGGTTTGTAATTTGGGCTTAGGTGGGAAATGGGCCAAGGATAGTGGGTGGGCTATTGGTGTATTTTAGTTTGGATTTGGTTTTAATAAATCAAGGGTCCGGTTTGGATTTAGGTTAATAATACCACACGGACTAATTTTGTATTTTCTGAAAAGTTGGAGGGTATGTTGTGGTATTATTCTAAAGTTATCAAAAGGGCCTAACTTGCCAAGTATAGATAATACAAGGGTCATATATGTATTTTTTTTCATTTCTGAATGCCCAGGGACCAAAACTGCCAAACTGCCAAACTTGAGGGACCAATTATGTAATTTCACCAAACTTCACACCAAGGACCATTCCTGCAAAATATTAGTAGTACAAGGACCAAAATTAATTTTCTCAAAGTTTTTAACATCTCAGGGACCATTTATGTCAATTTCCAAAGTATAGGGACTAAACTTGTAATTTTATGAAACTTTGCACCAAACGACTAAATATGTAATTTTGTGATTCAAAAAGGACCTTTGGTGACTTTTTCATGTTTTTAGAATAACCAGGGACTAGTTTTGACAACTTTTGAAACTTGAGGGACTGAAACTGCCAATTATGCAAACTTTGTACGTTTTTCATCTGTTTTTGCATATTTTTGCATTTGAAACATATAAAACACACTTCTAAGATATCACTTAACTAGACTTGTATACACTTGTCGTAATATATATATATATATATATATATATATATATATATATATATATATATATATATATATATATATATATATATATATACATATATAAAGTTAGTGTTATAAACCTCGCCTTGAAAACCTTGAAGTAACGTCTAATGGTCGTAAAAATAAACTCATAAGCATAAGTACGTCGTTAGTTATGAATTCGGAAATTTAGTAGTATTTCTAGAAAATCTAGGATTTAGTACGTAGAAGTAGTATTATTATTATTTCTAGTAAAAGCTGTCAATTATATAGAGTTTTTGTCGATATTGAAACGTGAATAACTTGGTCGTTTTAAGTTCATTTTCTTCGTTCATTATATCCACGGATTTGTCTTAGTATGTAATAATATATTTTTGATATTTCGGCTTCTCTAGGTTACGTCTAACGCCTCGGTTTGTCCACCAAAAATCGTCCAACAGCAAACAATTTTCAGAAAAATAGTTTTCGTCAATAAACTTGCAAAAATCATATCTCCTTTGTTATAAACTCGCTTTAATCCGTTCTTTCGCCTACGGCTTCGTTTTTGAAAGTATTTTCTAAATCTTTGGTTGAAAAGTTCCCCTAAATTACTGAGTTTTCCAAGATTTCAAATTTGGGACAGTAGGTTTGCAAATAGGTTCCAAATCCATTTCTAGTGTTCTAAACTAGTTTCTACTCCACCCAAATCACTTTCAATCACCACAAATCTAGTCTAATCCTACCATACACCTTCTTAAGGTGTCATGGGTTCCTAAACATCATAAATCTAGTGGATCTAACAAAGGTTTCCATTTCTAGGGTTTCAAAGACATAAGTGTATATTATGAGTGGTACAAGCTAACATATGCATGAAATATTGTATGAAAACCATATGATTATAGTAAATACTTGAAGAAATGAAGAAAATAAATTTTGTAACTTACTTGAATGATTATAAAGCTTGTATGATTAAAACCCTAAGAATCCTTAAGTTTATATTTCAAAACCCTAACAAGGATGACAATATAGACTTAATTTAAGCTTGATCTTGTAAAATTTGATGGATCTTGGTGGATTTGGTGTTTGGTCGTGGGTTTTGGAGAGAAAAAGAGAGAAAAGTGAAGTTTTTGATTTAAAATGATAAGTGTGAAGTAAGGTTTTTGGTTTGTAGATATTTTGTATAAATTTTGGGAAAGTTAAAAACAAATTAATGCCTAAGGTTAAAATGGGGGGGGGGCTTGGCCGGTTTTTCAAGGGGTGTAAAAGGGAAAATGAGTTTGTGATTTAATTAGAAGGATTGGTGGAGAGTAGTGTTGTATAAGTATAGATTTTAGGTGTTAAATTTACGTATTTGTAGTTAGTTTTTAGTTATAATCGGGTACCGGGTTTGCGAGAAATAAATTTTAACAAGTTAACCGGGACATAATAAAGTCATAAAAATGTTAAAAATATGCTGGGTACAAAATTTGAGCGTTTGGATAATTATTATTTAGTTTTCACAAAAACCGTCGTAATTATATTAAACTTACGTTATAAATTTAATAAATTCACAAAATACCGGGTAAATGAATTTTATAATTTTTATAACGTTGTAAGGAGTTTAAAAATATATCAGAACCATCGTGGGGATTTTTAGATATGTTGGTTATATTTATTTATCGCGGGTTAACGTTTAATTAAAATAAATATACGTAAAACGTTAAACATACCAAAAATAATAATATGAATATTCTACGAGTGGTATAATATGCATATGTTATTATGATGATATGTAGACTATTTCTAGTCCGTATGAAGTGTCCCTAATGATAATGCATGAATTCACACCTGAACCAATACGGTTACGCGAATTTAAATACTCGTAAACTAAATTTACGATAAAATGAGCAATGCACGTGAATAGTATTTTCTTTCCGGAAATGAATAGTACTTGGTGAATAGTAAAATTTTTGAACGTTTCTCAGAATATCAAATTGACCTCAAAAATGATGAATAGTAAAATGATGAATAGTGTTTTGATGAATAGTGATTTATGAATAGTAAATTGTCGAAGTTTAGGAAATGACCTGAAATTGTGAGTTGTGACAGTCGCCCACCCAAAAAAGGAATTCAGTCCCTGAATTCAGCTAGTGTTGGTCTCAGTAATAGGTTTGGTGAAAAGATGTGGATACTTGCGTTGCATTTGGTCTTCTCGTTCCCAAGTAAACTTGGGTCCTCTTTGAGAATTCCAGCGAACCTTCACGATCGGAATTCGACTCTGCTTCAACTGTTTGACCTCGCGGTCCATAATTTCAACTGGTTCTTCCACAAAGTTAAGCTTGTCATCTAGTTGTATTTATTCTAATGGTATAACTGAAGACTCGTCCGAAAGACATTTCTTGAGGTTTGAGACATGAAACGTGTTATGTACGTTGCTGAGTTCTGATGGAAGTTCAAGCTTGTAAGCTACTGGACCAATCCTTTCCAGTATCTTAAATGCACCAATGTATCTCGGGTTCAACTTTCCGCGTTTCCCAAATCATATCACGCCTTTCCAGGGCGAGACTTTCAACATGACTTTGTCTCCGACCTGGAATTCCAATGGTTTGCGTCAAACATCTACGTAGCTTTTCTGTCTACTTCTAGCGGTTTCAAGTCTTTCTCGAATCTGGATTATCTTTTCTGTTGTTTCTCATACCATCTCCGGGCCAGTACATTGTACCTCTCCGACTTCGGCCCAACAAACTGGAGATCGACACTTACGACCATAAAGTGCCTCGAATGGTGCTGCTTTTATGCTTGAATGGTAGCTGTTGTTATAAGAAAACTCGATCAACGGCAAATGGTTAGCCCTACCATTTCCAAAGTCAATCACACATGCTCGCAGCATGTCCTCAAGTGTCTGAATAGTTCTCTCACTCTGACCATCGGTCTGAGGATGGTAAGCAGTGTTCATGTCTAACTTGGATCCAAAAGAATCTTGTAATGACTTCCAAAATTTTGAAGTAAAGCGACTATCTCTGTCAGAAATAATGGAGATTGGTGCTCCATGTCTTGAGACTATTTCCTTGACATAAAGTCTGGCAATTTGTTCCATGGAATAAGTCTCTCTAATGGGTATGAAATGGGCTGATTTGGTAAGACGATCAACAATTACCCAAATAGCATCGTAACCTCCTGACGTCTTGGAAAGTTTAGTGACAAAGTCCATTGTAATACGCTCCCACTTCCATTGTGGAATTTCTGGTTGTTGAAGTAGTCCTGACGGTTTATGGTACTCAACTTTCACTTTAGCACAAGTAAGGCATTTGCTGACATACGTAGCTATTTCTGCTTTCATGTTCAGCCACCAATAAAGCTTTTTGAGATCCTGATACATCTTGTCAGAACCTGGGTGAATAGAGTACTTCGACTTGTGTGATTCATGCATAATAAATTCTCGTACTCCACCATAGAGTTGTATCCAACTTCGGTCCTTGAAGCATAACACTCCATCTGCTCTCTTTACAAAGCCATTTTTGTTCTCTGGCATACCATAAAGTTTCTCCTGTGGTCGATTTTCCTCCTTGAGAGCCTCAATCTGAGCTTCTAGAATTTTTTATGGTAATGGTGAAATGATAGTCATTCCCAATGACCTGACTCTCAAAGGTTTGAGTCGTTCTTTTCGGCTAAGTGCATCTGCTACAACGTTTTCTTTTCCTGGGTGATATCGGATTTCACAATCATAATCACTCAACAATTCTAGCCAACGACGTTGTCTCATATTAAGTTCCTTCTGATCAAGTATATGCTGTAAGCTCTTGTGGTCGGTAAAAACTACGCACTTGGTACCATAAAGATAGTGTCTCCAAATCTTGAGTGCAAAAACTACAGCACCCCACTCCAAGTCGTGTGTAGTGTAATTCTTCTCGTGTGTCTTAAGCTGTCTAGATGCATACGCTATCACCTTCTCGTTTTGCATTAGCACAGCTCCAAGTCCTTTATGCGAAGCATCACAATATACCACAAAGTTCTCAATACCTTCTGGTAGTGACAAAATCGGTGCACTACAAAGCTTTTGTTTCAATAACTGAAATGCAGATTCTTGCTTCTCTCCCCACTCATACTTTTGATTCTTTTGTGTCAGCTTAGTCAGCGAATTCGCTATCTTAGAAAACCCTTCAATAAACCTTCTGTAATATCCTGCAAGTCCTAGGAATTGACGAATTTCCGTAGGAGACTTGGGCGTAGCCCAATCCTTTACTGCCTCGATCTTTGCTGGGTCGACTTGTAATCCTTGGCTATCAATGACATGGCCAAGAAATTGAACTCTTTGTATCCAAAAGTCACACTTTGAAAATTTGGCATACAATTGCTCCTTCTTGAGTAGTTCCAGAATTGTTCTGAGGTGTTCTTCGTGCTCTTCCTTACTCTTGGAGTAAATCAAGATATCGTCAATGAATACGATCACAAACTTATCAAGATACGGTTTGCACACTCTATTCATGAGGTCCATAAATACCACAGGTGCGTTGGTTAATCTGAAAGGCATTACTTGAAATTCATAATGACCATAACGTGTTCTAAATGCCGTCTTCAGGATATCTTTTTCCCGAACTCTAAGTTGATGGTAACCGGATCTTAAATGGTGCAAGTTGTGCAAAATCTTCAGGGTGAAGAATCAGGAAATTTTACTGATTCCCATCACACACCCAATTTTACTGTATCTGCTACACAACCCAAAATACACTATTCCCGTAGGAAAACCAATAAGAACATTGATCTACCTTAGGATAGTGTTAAGATGGATGGACCAGAAGAGGATGCAATGGGTTCAGGGGAGGCTAATTTGTAGAATGCTGATAGTGCTCAAGTCAAAGAAGTTTAAATTGCTGAAAATATGGAGGTGGAGAGTCCTGATGATGTAGATAGTTTTGTGATTGCTGATAAATCAGGTAATGAGGTTGTAATGGAAGAAGTGGTTGCTACTCAAGAAAAAGTGGTGGAAAAACTTAAAACTTTGGAACCTGAGCAATTAGTGAAGGCAACAGGGTTGATAGGTGATGCATTGAAGACTTTGGGTGACTCTGTAGCAAAAGAAGTTGATAATGCTGCTATTGGTAACAAGACTGCTAACTCTGCTGCTGCTCAAGACACTACTGCTATGGGTTTTGCTGATTCTGCTGCTAGTGAAAAGGTCAATTCTGCTGATGCACAAGACTCTGCTGCTGGGTCTAGTGACAATGCTGCTGCTGAGGCTATGGTTTTGTTAAGTAAGAAAACAACAGAGGGTCCATCTGAATCATCTTCACAACCAACTCAACCACTACTACAACAACCAACATCCACAATCACAACATCTACACCAAGAATACCTCAAAAAGGAGTAGTAATCAAAGAACCTGCTGCTCAACAAAAGAAGATTGTTTCATCATCTTCATCTGATAAAGGAAAGGGCAAGATGGTTGAAGAATCTAAGTTAATATATAAGGGGTTTGATTATTCTGTGTTACCTTTTCATTTATGGCCTAAGGAATTACAAATTGAGCATGATTCAGCTATTACTTTGAAAGAACAAGAACTAATTAATCAAGAAGAGCAACAGTTGATTCAGGAAGAAAAGGAAAAGGCTGATAAAGAAACTGAAGATTTGAAGAGGTATGAAGAATGGGTGGAAGAAAAGATAAGAATAGATGCTGACATAGAACTCTACAAGATGGTTAAAATTGAAGAAGAGGATGTTTCAACTTTTGATGTTCAAGCCTGGATAAGAGAGTTCTTAGCAAAGAAAAGAAAAGAAGATGCTATTGCTAGAAGAAAGAAGAAGATTCTCAGGGGACCAACACCATTGCAACAAAAAAGAGAGCAAGAAAGATATATAAAGAATATGAAAGGATGGAAATTGGTACAGTTGAAGCCTAAATCTGATCAAGAGATTTTTAACATGTATCAAAAAGCTAGAAAAGAGATGGATACTTTCTATCCTATGGGTAGTGCTGAAGATGAGGAACATATTGCTCAAATGAATAAGAAGTTGGTACCTAACAAAGTTGTTGAAGCAGAGCATGTAAAAGAAGTAGAGCATGCACAAGAGACAGAAAATAAATTTTCTGCTAGTCAAAATATTAAAAGAAAAGGTGTTATACAAAAGTCTTTTGCTAAGAAGAAGAGAAGAGTAGAAGAAGAAAGCAGTTCTAAGCCTGAAAAAGATAAGCATAATGATCATATTCCTTCTGAGCATCTTAAACAACAATTGAAAGTTTTAACTAAGATTGCTAAGAGGGATGAACCTGAAGTAATTGATGCTATACCAGTTGGAATCAAATATCCAATCATTCAAGTAATTACAACATATGATCTTAATGTTGGAGTATTTCATGAGATCAAGAGGTCTGATGGTAAAACAACAAGATTTCTTGGACTTCAACAGATGTTGTATTACTTTGATAGAGATGATGTTTGTACTTTATGGAGATTGATCAAAGAGAAGTATGGTGCTACAAAGTTTAATGTGGATACTCATAAGGATCAAGAAACCTTATCTGATTTTGTTCTTTGTAAATTTTTTAAACTTATGTTTGATCCTTCTCTAGAAGATTCAGAATGGACAGAGATCAACGAACAAAAATTCATTAGATGGATGCTTTTTCAAAGTTCTGGGGTTCATACTTCAAAGATTGGGCCACACACTTTGTATATGTTAGCTGAAAAGGATTATCCATTAGCATCTTGTTTGGAGATTATTTATCAGATGGTGAATGGAGGTAAACAGCTTAAGCTTGAAAAGGCATATGACACTGATGATCAAGCTTTCAATTTGTTGATGAAATATAAGAAGATACTGAGTCAACAAACGTCACAAGAATTGAGTGTTTGGAAGCATCCTCCTGGGGTCTGATCAAGCTTTGAAGAAACTTATTATTTAGAAATAAATATTAAGTTTAGGGGAGGATTTTTGGGTTTGAGTTCTGCTGCTTGGTGAAAATGCTGCTTGGAGAAACTGCTGCTAAGGTGAAACTGCTTCTGAGATGGAAATGCTGCTAAGAATAATGATTCTGCTGCTGTCATTCAAAGTGCTGCTATTGGAAATACTGCTAGTGGAATCTACTGCTGAACAGATATGCATGTACATGAGTAGATAAATATAGAATAGATTGCTTGTATATTTTATACGTCTAGAATATTCTTATCTTGTGTAGAAATGTATTGTAAACCTAGTAGGACTCCTTGGCCTATAAAAGGAGGATCCTAGGGTTAGTTTTCGTACGAATTATTATTCACTTCAAGGTTGTAAAACCCTAGCATTGTCGAGTGCTCGTATAAGTAATATATTGAAGTGTTGATTGAAAGTTACATTGTTCTTCTTAAGTTAAGCTTTTATATTCCGCGTTTTAGCTTAAGTGTTTACTAAAGTCAACTTCTATATAAGATCGTTTAGCTAAACTGGGATCAACAACCAGTTGTGGCAGGAAATGGCAGAGGTACTGCAGACATTGAAGGACCACAGGTTGATGCAAAGATAAGTGTTGAAATAGAGGAAGAACTTAGAAGCACCGAAAAACATATGTACAAGGACGATGATCAAGAAGATCATCATGGAACAACGAAAGGCAACAACTGAACATGGGACAAGTAAAGGCGATCAGAATGTAGATGAGAAGACAAGGAAAAAGGAACAAGGCTGCAATCAACGATGAACAAGAACAGAGTGAAGATAATGATGAAGATTATGATGTCTTGATTAGGGGAGTGAATGTTGGCATCGATTTAATCAAGAAATCATAAGTCTTGAAAGCTGAAGGGCTAAACATGTTAATTAGATAGTTAATAACCATTTAGTTAGTTAAATGGCGGTTAGTAAGTTAGTTATTTCTGTAAAATAGTGAAAGGTTGTGTTGCTTGGAACATAACTCTTGGAATAGACACATCAGTTCATGGTGTCGATTAGTAAACTATAAATAGGTATCAAATGTAAACGTTTTAGTGTGTGGTTAATAATAATAAAAGTGTGTTTGTCAAATAAACCCACCCTCTGTTGTAAACGAGTCACTGCACAAATCTGATGTGCATACTCATACTCTTTCAATACACGTTCATCCATGATTGATCCAAGATCCGTAGGACCTCAACATCTCAAAGCTAAAAAGACAGAAATGTTGATGTATGTAGATTGCTTTAACCCATTTTGTGACGAATTTCTCTATGGTTTTACACATGTTCTGGCATGTATGATTACTTCAACTAAGTATGGTTTTTCCTCTGTTTATAACTTCTATTGTTTGCAGTACCCAAATGATAGTCTTCTGATCTTCACAAATTTAACTTTTGAATCATTACTATAGTTATAACTAGTGAATTCCATCAAACTCAAAAAGTGTATTTTAAAAAGTTGAAATACTAAAAGATTGCAGTTCATTTTCTTGTACCTGGGTGAACTTCCTCATATATGTAGCCTGATGTATCAGCCTGTTTTGTTGCTGAGATTGTTTTCCTTTTGAACCATACTAAAAATCTTTCTAAATGTTGCCTGCTGCAAGACTCGTATCTTTAATGACGTGGTCATTTACTTTCAAGACATTAGAGTGCAAATAGTATCATTTCGATCATGATTATAGGAAAAAAGAAGGGACTTCACTGATCTCTGACTAGACTTGGAGAGTATGCTAACGGATAAAAGCAAGAAAAAACAACCACTGACAGACAGGAATAACATATACTTAACATTAAAACATTACTTAAAAACATACTAGACTGTTAGAGATCATTGTTTAACACAAATAGAATGGCTCACAGACCATCTAAATAGTTGCAACTTCAAACAGCCTACAGGGCAACTATAAGTTGCTCACTATTTCAAAAACCAAGTTTTCAACATTAACGTCTGTCACAATCTCGTAACTTCCATAATCAACTTCAGCACTAATAACTTCCATAATCAGCAGAACCTCGGCTCCAACAGGAAGTGAGCAGGCTGGGTTCGTGCAACATGACCATATTTTGAAGTGCCATACTTCTTGAACACTGACTGGAGTCTTCTGCTGCCTGATTTCTGGTGTAAAGCAACCATTAACTTTGAGCATTCCCTTCAAAAAAATGGCAAATTGTTCAAAACAAACTTCTATTACTAATAAAGACGCCAACAAACTAGAAATGCTTTTGTTTAGTTACCAATTAAGATTTGTACAGTAACTCCCCTAACTTGTTTCTCTTAAGATTTCATGACAGATTAAGTTCACCAAGTTTCTTATTTTGTAAAAATTACCAAAAAGGGGAAAATCAATCTTGCAGTGTGTAAAATAAGGTGTAGGCACTTTCCAGAACATCTGGCAACTTTCAAAAATCTTACTAAACATGACCAGTTGTTTCAGATCTATCAAAAAAGGGGGAGAGGAATCTATCTTACAATAGGTGATGCTCGGAATAGTTTGAATGAGCTTCACAGATTCTGATCCAGTTCTTTTTACTGTTGAGAGTACACTCAGCAGTGAAAACAGCAGCTGCTGCTAGTAATGATGGCGGGTACTTCAGCATGTCATATTCCAGAAGTGATGTCGATTAAGTAGAATCACAGCATCTCCAACGATATATTCACAAAGACAATATTGATCAAATAGGAAACATATTTTGTTAAAGAGCAGTCATATTATTCACTTTTAAATCAAAACAGAAAACAAAATAGAACTAACAACAATCCTTCTCGAAAATATTAAAAAGAAACTTTATTTTTGGTAATAAGTCGTCGTATTTATCACAACTTTGCAAGAAAAAAAAAACATCATTCCTACTTCGTATTTTAGACAAAAGTTTCATATTTTTGTTAATTAGTAGCAATGTCACTCTTTATAGAAATAAAATCACATGAAAGGCCATACCTCTTTGCGAGACTCTGCAGCTTCGAGAAATCACTTGATAAAAACATACACAGTTGGGTACGAGAGATTGAATTGAAGTGTATTCACCATTTCCTTTTCCTGTAAACATCGAGTGAAAACACATACAAGTCAGTAACAGATTATAATCTAATTAAGAAAAGCAGAAAATCTATCAAATCTTGTTTTCTTAGTTATACCATCATCAGAACTTCATCTCTAGTGTACGCCTTGTCAGATATGACAATAAAGTCCTCGACAACAGGCTCAGAATTCTCTTCATATTTGCATGCAAGGAGTGTTGGTCTAATTTAATGACCCGAGCTAGTGGGCAGTTGGACCGAATCCAAGCAAATGGTCGGTCATAATTATAGTCTGATTAGGATTCCATAATTGTAGTCTGGGATTATCTTATGGAATTAGATAAGGATTATCTTATGGAATTAGAATTGTAATTTGATAAGGATTGGTGAGCATGTATCAATCTCTATAAATACATAACCTACCGAGCCTGTGGTAAGGTGTGATCATCAAAGTTTTGAGCTTACTTTCTTTGTTAATTGGAAAGCGTATTCCAGTTACTGCGTGTCTTTTCAGTTTGTTTTGTGAACTATCGATTCTGTGATTATCAGACCTGCGATCTTGAAGGAGCATTGGTATCACTCCAACCAGCTGAAGTTTCTTTCTTGCAATAGGCTGACGTTCGAGGAACCGGTCGATAAGATTGACAGTGAGGTATAACGTCTCTTCCATCAGCTCGAACTTATAATGAACCTGTTTGATTACATTAAGTTATGACATCAGTAATCACTCTCATTCTGCATATGTCATAAAAAAGTTTCAAGTATATAAAAATAGTAAAGTAATTTTACCTCCACCAAACAGTCTATGAGGATGCCTCTAATCCGTTCCGTTATATCAGTTTGTATTGATATGTAGCCAGTCGACATACAGCTTGAAATCTGAAATATCATAGAAATATTTTGACAAGTACAACCGCATTATCATCAAACTTGAGCTCACTACCATCACACCAGCCCTTTTGCATGGCAGCACGGACAACGAGACAATACACCACCTCTAACCTGGCTCCTTTCTTTCCCTTCAAAGCTTAAATGCACATAACTCGTTTTGCCCCGGAGTTGTCTACCACTTTGGGAAAACATTTAAAGCTGTGCAACTATTCAATAGTCATGCGTTCATTTGACCATTGCGAAATACACACTTTAAAAAGTAAAATTAACGAATGTCATTGTTTGGGTGTTACCATGGGTAGAACAGGGGACACCTTTTGGGGGACAGACAAAATAATTTGACTACATTTTCAATATAAAAACGGTCGAATCACAAGTGACAGCAACAAATGTTTTGAGTGAGGCATTTCAACAAACCTGTTATGTACATTATCATACAAAAGGCACCAATGATTTGGGTTTTTAGATTAGCATAAAAATCAAAGACGTTATGTAGAAATTTGCGGTTTAAGAAAAGAATAGATGTCGCCAACTTAAACGGTATGATTTGTAATTTATATGAGACCACGGCGTCATGGCTTGGGCCATAAAGTAAAGCGGTATATTTTGGAAGAATTTTTATATAAAAAGTTAACTTCTCACTAAAATCTATATTCGAAATAATTTGAGCAAAAATATATACGTGACAAATGATTGCTCAGTTTTCTCTTATCCTAAAATCGAGAGGCTGGAAGCGAAATTAAAGTTGACTTAGAGTCAACCAACTTGCCTTTTTCTAACTCTAATGGACTTCCATTGTTATCCCATTCAATCATTCACTTCAAAAACATTCATCGATCCATTCATCGCTATATTGTAAGTCATTTCTATTCTATTTCTAATTACTTTTTATTGCTTCATTTTTGCATTTGCATATCTTATAACTCGTTCTTCTATGTCATTATATATGCTAAGTTGCTAACTATACTTCATTTCAAAAAATTAAAAGTTACTGTACGTCATTAAAATTTTGTAGACCAGATTTTTTACTTTAGTATGAACAATAAAAAATAGTTGTCAAGATTGAATTGCAAAATACACGTAACAAATTTTTTTTTTTTTAATATTAAGTTGTATCAAATTTTCTAGCAGCTAATGTGTTTAAGCAACTAGCATGTATGTCCTATCTACGTGTTATGTACGTGGTATAACACAAACAGCACTCGCATGTTTGATGCTACTTAGTCATGGATTCTTGGTACTATATTTCAGTGTTTCATCTGCATTTGTATTTTTACTGCTTCTGAAAATCTTTACTTGTCAACACAGCTCGATCTCATTATTGATCATGGCTACTTCGTCCATTCCTCATCGGTGGAAATATGATGTCTTTGTCAGTTTTAGAGGTGAAGATATCCGCAAAAACTTCATGGATCATCTATTCAATGACTTCAAGCAAAAAGGGATCCATGCTTTTAGAGATGATAACGGGTTGCCTAGAGGAGAATACATATCCCCTCAACTATACAAAGCCGTTGAAGAATCGAGGTTTTTGATAGTTATCTTCTCCAAAGATTATGCTTCTTCATCATGGTGTCTGAGGGAACTTGTCAAAATACTTGAGTGCAAGCAAATGGGAAAGCCTAAACACGAGGTTCGAATAATATTTTATGATGTTAAACCTGAGGTTGTTAGAAAACAAACTGGGAGCTATGCTGGAGCATTTGCCAAACATGATGTTTCAAATGGAACAGAAGTGTATAAATGGAGGGAAGCTCTGTCCATGGCGGCTAACTTATCTGGATGGGATCTCCAGGACATGACAAATGGGTAAATTTCTTGTTTTTGTGTAATCATCTTGTAGCTCTACTAAAGCTTAACACTATGCAGTTTCTCTCACTTGTTGTGTCTTTGTGGCTAACAGGTATGAGTCCAAGTTCATCGATTCCATTTCCAAAGAAATCCTCAAAACATTATGTTGTTGGAATTATGTCCAAGTTCATAACTAATTGGTAAGACTATCGTCAAAAGTAGAGTCCTTTTTGGGTCGCCCTCGATGAACCGTAAAAGAGAAAATGATTCAAAGAATAGGTTACGGCATAACCACGTTTGGTGTTACGCCGTAACAAGGCATGTGATGTTGTTTTTGGGAAAAGTCCCACATCGCTCCAAAGGGTAAACCAAGACCCTTTTCTTTCCTTATAAATAGAAGGAACATGCCTTGGATTTTATTACTTATTTTCCCTTCTTCTCATTCTTACTCCTTATAAGAGTCTTTCGTTTATCGGGACCTTAGGAGTTTGAAAGAATAGTTTCTTTTTGGTTCTTGAGTGTGAACTATTAGAGGTACTCTCGTTTGGGTACTCGCCTCCAAGTTCGACCAAGGTGGTCCCCGTGAGAAATTCGATTTTCTCAAAGGTTAGTAATTTTCTTCTTTCCTTTTTAATTACTTATTTATTTATTTCTTTTAAGTTGCTTTTAGTCAATTAGGTTTAGATCCTTTAGGGTTTAGTTCCCTTCTTGCCCTAGATTATTATTATTTCCGCTGCGTATTAATCTAGTTAGGGAATAGAAAACCCATGAGTGGCATCAGAGCTTTAGCCTAATTCTATTAGCACTTAAAAAGTAAATTGTTAACATGTGATAAGTGTAAATAATAATTGTATATTATATTATTGTCTTATGATCATTGAATGTTAACATGAATTTACATTTTGAACCTTATATTTTAAATTGTTTAAAATAGAACCCTAAGGTTTAAAATGTTTTGTTTTTAACCTTATATTTTAAAATGTTTAAAATAGAACCCTAAAGTTTAAAATGTTTCATTTTGAACCTTATATTTTAAACTGTTTAAAATAGAACAAAAATTTTAAATGTTTAAAAGGAACCTTATATATATTATAATTGTTATATTATTTGAAACTACTAAAACAAAATTCCCGTTTTAGATATATAGAAAATGTGAATGGTATGCTAACCCATGAAAACCGCACATCTATCATATGGGCTATTAATGGAGCGTGTGTGGTTTACCGGCACATTAATAAGAGAACATAAGTGAAAGGTGATGTGGGTCTCGCGATTCTCGGGCTGACGCTTTTGCATGGTTAAATTCACTGTCTTATTCATGATCCTCGGCATCCCAGTCATGAATTGTAGATAAGCATATACGAGATTAACATGCCATTGATCAGAATCAATGAATCTCAAAAGAACTAGGAATTTCATAGAGAATGAAATTGACAAAGACATTGTCTACCTAAAATAATTTCGTGATGTGATTACGGCAACCCTCTTCATAAAACGAATCTAAAATATGGATCCTAGCCTTAATATAAAATTGGGTAATTGATTAAGGAATATTCATTCTAAACTAAAATTGTTTTATCTCAAAGATGTCTACTGAAAATGGTGTCAATCCTCCCGTTCCCAATCCCTCACATAACCCTAACTTCTCATTACTCTCAGTTCTTGGGAGGGAAAGACTCACCGGTCCTAACTATATGGACTGGATGCGAAACCTTAGGTTCACCCTAAGGTACGAGAACAAAGAGTATGTTCTCGATGAGCAAATTCCCAAAATTGATGATGACTCAACCCAAGAAGAGATTGAAGCTCACCGAAAGCACTATGATGATGCAAACAAAGTGTCATGCATCATGGCATCTTCCATGAGCCCTGAACTGCAAAAGACTTTTGAGAACACTTGGGCTTATGAGATGAACCAACAGCTCAAAGAAATGTTTCAGGCAAAGGCAAGCAAAGAACGCCTTGATGTTGTTAAATCCCTCATGGCTTGCAAACCAAAACCTGGAGCCTCTATTTGTGCTTTTGTCTTAGAGATGAAAGGGTACTTTGACAGATTGGGATCTTTGAACATGGTATTCGATACTGAGCTTTCTATCAACATAATCCTATCTGGTCTGCCAGCTGATTACAATCAGTTTGTGCTCTCGTATCAAATGAATGGGAAAGAGACCTCAATAATGGAACTCCATAGCTTGTTGCAAACCGCTGAGCAAGGGATCAAGAAGATTGATATGCCCTCTACCTCAGCGGCTCCTGTGTTGACTGTTGGTCATAATGCAAAGAAAAGAAAGACTTCTCATTCCAACTGGAAAGGAAATGCCACAAAAGGAAAGTCCGATCATGGGTCTAAGAGAAAGGTTGAATCTGATATTGCACCGACAAATGATCCAAAGGAAGCAGTGTGCTTCTACTGCAACACAAAGGGACATTGGAAGCGTAGTTGCCCAAAATATCTGAAGGACCTCAAAGACGGAAAGGTCGAAAAAGGTAGTCACTCAGGTATGTTTATGATCAAACTCCACAATACTACAACTTCTGATTCGTGGGTCTTGGATACAGGGTGTGGTACTCACATTTGCACTGTATCGCAGGGTCTAAAAGAAAGTAAGAAGTTGAAGCATGGAGAGCTCAACTTAGTCATGGGGAACAGGAAAATCACACCTGTGACGAAGATTGGAAAGTACGAGCTCATGCTAAAGTCTGGAGTTAGGATAAATTTAAATAATTGTTGTTATTCGTCAGAAATGACAAGAAACATTATTTCATTTCATGTTTTGTTTAAGGATGGTTATCAATTTTCATTTGACAATGAGAATGGAGATATTTTGGTTTATTCAAATGGTTGTTTTATATTTAAAGCTTCTCCTTGCAAAGGCATATATGAAACTGTTGAATGTATTAGTGATAATGGCAATGTGATTTTAAATGTTGGTTCGTCAAATGAGCTTGATAAATCAAAATTGTGGCATTCTCGTCTTGGGCACATAAACAAGAAACGCATCGCCCAACTCCAAAAGGATGGAGTGTTGGAATCATTCGACTTCAAATCAGATGATGTATGCGAGTCTTGCTTATTGGGAAAGATGACTAAATCACCATTCACAGGAACATGTGAAAGAGGTGAAGGATTATTGGACTTAGTACACACGGATGTGTGTGGACCATTCCGATCAACCACAAAAGATGGAAACCGCTACTACGTTACATTTACTGATGATTTCAGTAGATATGGATATGTTTATCTGATTAAACATAAGTCAGATACTTTTGAAGTATTCAAAAGGTATCAAACCGAAGTAGAGAACCAACTGGGCAGAAAGATAAAGGTACTCCGGTCTGATAGGGGAGGAGAATACCTTAGTATCGAATTTTTCGATCATCTTAAAAACTGTGGTATAGTTTCACAGTTAACTCCTCCTAGAACACCACAACTAAATGGAGTTGCGGAGAGGAGAAATAGAACCCTGTTAGACATGGTTCGATCTATGATGTGTCGAGCAACACTTCCAATAAGCTTCTGGGGTTACGCATTAGAAACAGCCGCCCATATCTTAAATCTTGTACCCACTAAGAAGGTTTCGAAGACACCTTTTGAGATGTGGAAGGGAAAAAGTCCTTCCCTTGGGCACATCAAAATCTGGGGTTGTGAGGTTTTCGTTAGACGAGAAGCTCAGGACAAACTAGAAGCCAGATCCGAAAAGTGTCTTTTCGTCGGTTATCCTAAAGAGTCATTTGGATATTTGTTTTACAGACCCAAGGATAATGTGGTGTTTGTAGCTCGAAGAGGAACGTTCCTCGAGAGAGAAATGATATCCAAAGAGGACAGTGGGAGTAAAATAGACCTTGAAGAAATTCAAGATTCTGCCGATGAAGAACCTATAGTAAACACTGACATTCAACAAGAGGTGGTGACACCTGTTGAACCTGATGATATATCCTTACCCATTCGCAGAACAAGTAGTAGAGTAAGCAAGCCTTCTCAGGATCCTCAATTCTATTATGGTTTCCATATTGAAGAGGACAAGATTAGTGATAGTACACTAAGTGAGTTGGATGAGCCTGCTAACTACAAGGAAGCGATGGCAAGCCCTGAGGCTGCTAAATGGAAGGAAGCTATGAAAAGCGAGATTCAGTCTATGTATGACAACCAGGTTTGGAATTTGGTTGACACTACACTCGGTCTTAAGATTGTGGGATGTAAGTGGATCTTCAAGAAGAAGACAGACATGGATGGGAATGTACACACTTATAAAGCTAGGTTGGTAGCGAAGGGTTATACTCAAACCCACGGGATTGATTATGAGGAAACCTTCTCACCAGTAGCTAAAATAAAGTCAATTAGGATAATGCTTGCCATAGCTGCGTTTCATGATTATGAAATATGGCAGATGGATGTCAAGACCGCTTTCCTTAACGGAAAACTAACAGAGGATGTGTTTATGGCACAACCAGAAGGTTTTGAAAATGCAAAGTATCCTAAAAGAGTGTGCAAGCTTCAAAAGGCCATTTATGGACTTAAACAGGCATCTCGTAGCTGGAATCTCTGCTTCCATGAGAAAGTCACACACTTTGGATTTTCTAGAAGCGAAGATGAGTCCTGTATATATATCAAAGTCAGTGGGAGTATTGTAGTCTTCCTGGTATTATATGTGGATGATATACTACTCATAGGAAACGATATCCCAACATTACAAAGTGTAAAAGAATGGTTGGGGAAATGTTTCTCTATGAAAGATTTGGGAGATGCAACATATATTCTCGGTATAAAGATTTACAGAGATAGGTCAATGCGTCTTATAGGACTTAGCCAGGACACGTACTTACATAAAATTTTGAAAAGATTCAAAATGGAGAATTCTAAGAAAGGGAATCTACCCTTACATCATGGCATAAAGATTAGTAAGGATCTATGTCCGAAAACTAATGAAGAACTGGACAGAATGAGTCGAGTCCCATATGCTTCGGCTGTAGGATCGATCATGTATGCCATGACGTGTACAAGGCCTGATGTCTCCTTTGCTTTGAGCATGGTGAGTCGACATCAGCAGAATCCTGGTGAAGGTCATTGGACAGCTGTAAAGAACATTCTTAAGTATTTAAGAAATACTAAAGACAGGTTCTTAGTTTATGGTGGAGAAGAAGAACTCAGAGTGACTGGTTATAGTGATGCAAGTTTCCAAACAGATAAAGATGATAGTCGTTCACAGTCTGGTTGGGTATTTTTGCTAAATGGGGGAGCAGTGACGTGGAAAAGTTCAAAGCAAGATACAGTGGCAGACTCCACATGCGAGTCTGAGTATATTGCAGCTTGTGAGACTTCAAAGGAAGCTATTTGGATGAAGAATTTCATTGGAGATCTTGGAGTTGTTCCAACCGTACAAGACCTTATTGAAATATTCTGTGATAATGAGAGTGCAGTCGCCTTGACTAAAGAACCCAAGGATCACGGAAAGTCAAAACACATTGAAAGGAAATACCATTTTGTTCGAAGAAAGGTAGAAGAAGGACACGTGATTGTGAAAGACATACGATCAGAGGATAATCTAGCTGATCCATTCACAAAGGCATTGGCTAAGTCCAAACACGATGAACATGCTTGGAGCATAGGATTGAAAGATAAAATAAAGTTTTAGTTGTTAGTTTGAGTTTGAAACATTATAAACAATGATTGAAATCGTAATAGATTTGGTGATTAAATAATGGAGATTTGTTTATTTGCAAGTGTGCTACCATTTACTATTGTTTATCATTGTGTTTCATTTTGCATGTTTAGAATCCACTTCCTGAGTACTTAGTTTACTCGAACCTCCTCAGTCATTTATACTACAGGAAGTAAGTATTGATTTAAGACTGTCATGGAGTGTTAGTAGATTGTCTATGGAGATTAGACATAGCATAGAGAATGCTGCAACACTCATGAGTACTTAATGGGAATTAAGTATAGGACAAACCCGCACTTAGAAAGATTACTTCATGGATTGAGATCACGAGTAATTCTAAGATGATAGTATCCTCTATTCTTAAAATGGAGATACATCGAGTATCTAGTTTCCAAGTTTGTTATACTTTAGTTTATTCAAACGCTGTGCGCAAATGCCAGTTATAAAAGGTATGCTAGGTATGACATGATAAGTTGACTAGTTCTATGTATTCAAAGTTTATTTGTTCCTTTCGCCTAAAAGGGAAAGCGATATCAATGGGCCCCTCGATGATTAAACATTGACTTAAATGTACTAGGCCTAGCCGGGACTAAATTGATGTGTTCAATTCAGTAGTCTCATATAGTCAAATAATCGGAAATCGAGAAACATAATGTTGAACCTGGAGATTGATTAAAATCCATGTCTCAGGTTCATACGATATCAGTAGAACAAAGGAATAGTTGATCGCTTATCTAAGGGCTGACTCTAAGATATGATTCAGAGTTCGGCAGTTGCATTGGATGGCACTCTCTGCTTAGTTGATCGGAATAGGCTTAGACCAATTATAGTTGATGAATTGTCCAAGTGGGAGACTGTTGGAATTATGTCCAAGTTCATAACTAATTGGTAAGACTATCGTCAAAAGTAGAGTCCTTTTTGGGTCGCCCTCGATGAACCGTAAAAGAGAAAATGATTCAAAGAATAGGTTACGGCATAACCACGTTTGGTGTTACGCCGTAACAAGGCATGTGATGTTGTTTTTGGGAAAAGTCCCACATCGCTCCAAAGGGTAAACCAAGACCCTTTTCTTTCCTTATAAATAGAAGGAACATGCCTTGGATTTTATTACTTATTTTCCCTTCTTCTCATTCTTACTCCTTATAAGAGTCTTTCGTTTATCGGGACCTTAGGAGTTTGAAAGAATAGTTTCTTTTTGGTTCTTGAGTGTGAACTATTAGAGGTACTCTCGTTTGGGTACTCGCCTCCAAGTTCGACCAAGGTGGTCCCCGTGAGAAATTCGATTTTCTCAAAGGTTAGTAATTTTCTTCTTTCCTTTTTAATTACTTATTTATTTATTTCTTTTAAGTTGCTTTTAGTCAATTAGGTTTAGATCCTTTAGGGTTTAGTTCCCTTCTTGCCCTAGATTATTATTATTTCCGCTGCGTATTAATCTAGTTAGGGAATAGAAAACCCATCATATGTGACAGGTCCTTACATGTTGGTGAGAACCTTGTTGGCATAGATTTCCATTTCGACAAATTAGACTTGTCACGCTTCATTGGGTCAGATAAGGTTAACATGATTGGATTATGCGGTATAAGTGGGATAGGAAAGACAACCCTTGCCAAAGCTATTTATAACTTAATGTATGTCCACTTTGAAGGAAGTTGCTTTTGTGAAGATGTCAAAGAAGTCACAAAACGACAAGGCATAATTCAAGTTCAAATGCATTTGATTAATAAGATTCTGAAAACAGAAGATATGAAGATATCATGTGTTGGTGAAGGTTCTACGGTCATAATGCAAAGGTTGGCATGTAAGCCGATCCTGCTTGTTTTGGATGATGTGGATCATCGGGATCAGTTAAAGGCACTAGCGGGTTCAGCTAGTTGCTTTTGCCCGGGAAGTTTGATTATTTTCACAGGTAAAGATAAACAGTTGCTAAGATCTCATAGAGTGGATCAAATCCATGACATGGACTTTCTAAATAAGGTTCAATCTCTACAGCTCTTCAATTCGTATGCCTTTGAGGAAAAATGTCCTTCTACAGGCTTCCTAGAACTGGCTGAGAAAGCTGTGAACTTTGTGCATGGTCACCCTCTGGCACTCATAGTTTTAGGTTGTTTCTTATACGGCAAAACTGTCGGTCAGTGGGTTAGTGAACTGGAAAGACTCAAATTACATCCCAATGAAGAGATACAACGAGTGCTTCGTTTAAGTTATGATGGGCTAAACCTCCAACAGCAAAATATCTTACTTGATATTGCATGTTTATTCATTGGAGAAAACAGTGAATTTGTAGCAAGCATATTAGATGGCTGTAACTTTTTTGCAGATACAAACATGCAAGTTCTAGTTGATAAGTCATTAATTACGATCCGTAGTGACATGTCACTTCAAATGCATGACTTAATTAAAGCAATGGCAAGGGAAATCATTCATGAAGAATCTTTCATGACTGGGAAACAGAGGAGATTGTGGAATTCATCTGAAGTTTACAATGTATTGAGTGAAAAGAAGGTAAGTAGTGGTGTACGATTCTTTTTTCTCTACACTAATACATTAAAGTGTTAGCAAAATATCCTAATGAAGCTACCTGTTCTTGCTTTTCCAGGTGTCAATAATTGAAGCAGTTGAAGTTCTATTCATTTCTTTAGAGAAATTTATTCAAAAGGTTCATATAAATGCTAATGATTTTGCTCGTATGAAAAATTTGCGGATCCTGAAAATCTATCAAGAGAAAGAAGTATTTGAACAGAAACTTGAATTGAAGGGCCACAATGTGATATTCTCAGGAAATTTGTATTATTTGTCCAATGAGCTAAGCTTGTTTTATTGGCATGGATGCCCTTTCAAGTACTTACCTTCAAATTTCTATCCAGAAAACATTGTAGCCATTGACCTGTCTTACAGCCAGATAAAACATATTTGGACAACACCTAAGGTATTTCCTTGTACACATATGTTTTTCTATTTGATACCTAATGACACGAGAACTTACCTTCTTCTTTTTTTCTCTTTCGATATCAGTGCTTTAGAAGGTTGAAAGTAATGAAGCTAAGGTACTGTTATAACCTAACAACCACCCTTGACTTCTCAGAGATTACGAATCTCGAAGAGCTAGATCTTGAAGGTTGTGTGAATTTGGTTAGCGTTCATCCCTCCATTGGAATGCTGAAGAGGCTTGTTGTGTTAAATCTAGCGGAGTGCCTAAAAGTCAACCAACATCCTTCTTTTGTATCCTCTCTAATAAACCTTGAATCATTGTCATTCGGTGGCCAATGGAAGATTCAACCTAGATGGTGGACTTCAATCAATGCTCCTTTTGGTTTACTAATTAAACAACATCACCAAAGATCAATTTCATTGGCAGGTTTACATATGTTAAAGAAACTGAATTTAAGCTACTGCAATTTAGAACAAGTGCCTGAGAGCATTGGAGGCTTATCATGTCTAGAAAGTCTATACTTGGAAGGGAACAATTTATTAGTAGTGCCTGGAAGTTTGAGTCAACTTTCTAATCTTCAAAAACTTAGACTTGATGGTTGCAAGAAGCTGGAAGTGTTGCCCGAACTTCCACCCCACGTATGGAGAATTAGTGCATGTGATTGCACCTCCTTAAGAGAAGTGTCGGGATCATCTAAAGATCCATTCAGGAATAGGTACAATTATTTTAGAAATTGTCCAAAGCTGTTTAAGAATGTTACCATTGATAGCGAGGGGTGTATATCGAAGAATCAGTGTCTTGACTCATCTATAACTTCCCAAGGCCCTATTCAACAGCTTTCTGCTTTCCTTGGGTTTTTGGGTTTCCGGACTAACAGATGTGAGTTCTTCTTCCAAGACATGCACTATTCTGTTATAGATATGGTATATCACGGGAACAGCATTCCAAAGTGGTTTACAAATAGAAGTATAGAAAATCATGTAAAGGTTGAATTACCATCAGATTGGTGCTATGATAAGTTTAGGGGATTTGGAACTTGTGTTGTTTATAAGAGAAAAAAGCCTCACAAATTGAAAGGATACTCTCTAAAGAACTCCGATGGAGCTTCTCTCAGTCGATATAATGACTTTCCTGTTTTAATTGAGGATTATTTTGAGAATGAGGTGATAGGAATTCAAGATACATATATGATATGGTTGCATTATATGACGTCTACATGGAAATGGGAATGGGAGGAAGCAAAGAATTTTGTTACATTTAGTTTCGAAGAGAATAATGAAGATGTTGAGGTTAAGGAGTGTGGTGTAAGACTAATTTGTGAAGAAGATTTAGAGCAAGAAGATGTCACAAACTTGAGTATGTTACTAGACCTCCCAACTCTATCAAATGGTGGAGCCATGAGCTATCACGGGCCTTTTGGAGATAGCAGATGGTCGTGGTAACAGTGTATATTTGTTAGCCACCCCGGTTAGACAAATTCCTTCTTATTATATTTATATGTCAATACTTTTGATTTTAACACCAATTACAAGTTTGATTTATTAATCGTGAATGTTAAATTTTAGTTTTTTGTTAATAAATTTAAGTTAAAAATAATGAAAATGATTTTCTTTTCCAGTAGTAGACACCCCACCAGTTGTTTGATGAAATGCATATGAGTAGAATTCATTTCCAGCATAACCTATTCTTCCCTTCCAATTTCCAGAAAAGGTAAATTCTTCAAGCCAGATAATTCACCTGATCAGAGTCATTTTTTTTGTTACCTATCAATCTAAAGACATAGACATGGGGACCAATGTTAAGGACCACATGTCCATACATATAAGGGTGCAGGGTGCACCAAGGGAAAACTTGTGGGAAACTAGCGGCAATAAGAAAATCCCACACCCCACTTGCAGCAAAAGTAAAAAACTTTCATTTTGCGGCACTTTAGTCCCGCCCAAAACAGAGAGTTTTTTTATTTTGTGGGTATATTTTGTTATTTTGTGTGTATATTGTGAGTGGGTATTTGAGTTTTAGGGGTATTTTTAAATGATAAAAAATAGAAAAAATTAATAGAAGAGAGAGAAGGTGCTCCAATGGTTGAGGTAAAGTTGAAGGAAAAAGTATTAGAGAGAGAAAAAACTGATGTTGAGTCTAGGGGTGTAATCGAGTCGAGCCGAGCTCAAGCTTAACAGGGCTTGAGCTTGGCTTGATAGCTTGACGAGCTTTAAGCATCTTGGCTTGAGCTTGGTTTGAAAAATTCGATTAAAGCTTGAATGTATATAAAAACATTGTATCTAATAGCCAAACTCATTAATAAATATATGTATAAAGTAAAACAAACCTAAACCATAATGGCCAAACTCACTAGTGTTTTACAAAAATGATAACACTATAACAGTCGATAGTCCAAGAAGTGTGAAAAATAAAAATATTTAAATTAATTAGGTTTAAATGACCTTCTATAATACATGTTCAATTATTTTCAAAGTACGTCATAATTATGGTAATATTCAAATTATCCCTAGTTAGTTATATGAATTTATAACGGAAATATATTTATATTAAAGCTCGAAAAAGATTGATAGGAGCTCGAGCCGAGCTATCAAAAGCTTGAGGTTGGCTTGTTATATGTTTCGAGCTAATTTTATGGGCTTGAGCTTGATAAAAGCTTGACTCAATCGAGTCAAGCTCGAGCTCGAATTGCTTGATAAAAGCTTGACTTGATTGTAGCCTTAGATGTGACGAAAGAAAAACGCTTAACACACCCTCCACACTAATAATTTTTGGGGCATTTACATACATCCCCATATCCAAACCTTTTGTGTAAGTATTTGATAAAATGTATACGAGTAGAAATCATTTATTATTATACCGGCAAACTATTACTCTTCAGCTTGTTTGTAGATTTTTGGATTTCCTATGGATTAAATAGATTGTGGTGTTTTGAAGTTGCAATGCGTAGACTAAGATAATAAACCTTGCTACAGTTTGCCTTTTGAAAATAAGACTATTTTCCCAGTGGAGTATCAAATACAAATGTTTAAACTTTATCATTATTTTTACAATACGCATCTAACAATTGAAACCAGATATTCATAGTAATCGCAATCCAATATTAGAGTTTCTAGTCAAAATTATACCAAAGAAATATTGCAAAGTTCCCATGCAAGGGAATCAAAGACAAGCGAATGCCACAAATAGAAATTATCAATCTGGTAGAAGAAATAAAAATACATGGTAATCCCTGCCATAAATGTGACACAAACACATCGGGAGTCTTATGGAATCAAAGATAAGCAAGTGATAGAAACACAAACTATCAAGCCGGTAGAAAAAAAAAAAAAAAAAAAAAAAAAAAAAAAAAAAAAAAAAAAAAAAAAAAAAAATCCTTCATGAATACAAAAACCCTCTTCACAGTATAATAACACCACCAAACTCCAAACTAAACTGCCCATTTATCAGTTTCATTTTTCCCCGTTTGACTTTCTCACTTTAAACAGACCGCTTGACCCAAAGGGATCTGAGTCATCAAATGAGTATGTATGACCATGGTCATAACCTGCATTGCTACTCATTGAATCAAACCTTGCGAAACTACGGTCTTGTGCTGTGCTGCTCATTGAGTCGAATCTCGAGAAGTTATTATCCTGTGTGGAGCTGCTCATGGAATCAAATCTCGAGAAGGTTTCTTGTTTGGGAGAACCTCGGTCAATGGCACTGAAAGAGTCATATCTCGAGAAATTATCAAAGAAAGAATTCTCTGCTCCTCCCCCACTGTATCGTATTGAGGTGCCAGCTCGAGAAGCTGGTGAGCCAGGAACCGAATCATCAAACCTAAATGGACTCTTTTTCTGGAAGAAACTATTACTGCCTTGCGTGGAATCACTTTTTCTTGGACTTGCAGAGAAGCTATTGGAGTCAAAGAAATAACTCTCTCCATGCTTCTCATGTTCGGCATCCTGTATAAATGAAGTTATTTGCAAGGGCATATCTATCATTCATAATAGAGATAGGTTTTCTATTTTCTTTTAAATTCTAAACAGCTTCGTTCTAGGTTTATATTTTTCAAATTATGACATACATACCAAAACGGTTCGCAACTGATACAAAACCAGTTTTAGATTGGTTCAGTTTCCAAGTCCACTCTAGAGTAGTACGTTGAAATGTACTGTATTAATTTTCACTTTAAAGCATTTATTTTATCTTTTCATTTAGTAGCATTTTTCCATCTTACGCTGTAATACCCTGATGCTTGTTGTCACTTCTATAACCTCCTTACACACTATCCATTGAATGCGATTGTTGGGTAATCTTGATGGGTCTGGTTCATGGGTTTTACCAAGTCTTGGGTTTGACCGAGTATTATGGAATACGTGGGTTATATCAGTGTAGTAGTCATGCATGTGTAGCTACTTTGTAAAACTTGTACTCAGTTTCCCTTTTAATAACCAGTATATCAATATCACATAGCTGTTTTGATTGGTGTTTGAGGGTGTGAGTTCGGGGTGGGGAAGGGACTGAATACCAACAGCGATGATATAATCGAAGAAAAAGATATGAACTCACCATAGTTGTGTCACTATTGAATCCCCACACTGAATCTACATCATCATTGCACTACAAGAAAAAAGGGCTATAGTGACAACAGGAAAATCGTCACTAAAGGTGGAAAAATCGTCACTAAACCGGATTAGTCACGAAAATCAAGGTCGTCACTTGTCGTCACTATAGCTCCGTCACTAAGTTAATAGTCACGAAAATAATATTTGACACTAAATTAGTGACGAACTAAAGTTGTCACTTATGGGTGTGTGACAACCAATTTCGTCACTTAATTTCATCACTACAATGGCTAAAGTCGTCACTATTTGCCGGAATTAGTGACGAAAGAAAGGCGTCATTTTTGGGTGAACTTGACGTCCAATAGTGACGAAATACTTCGTCACTTTCCAAAATCCTATATCCTGATAATGCAGTACCTACAATAGAAACAAGTAATCTACTATTCTACTGTCAAAAATAGTAATACCCTATTAGCACAACATTAACATCAAAGTAAGGTCTTAAACTCTTCCACTCTTATGCACAACTATGTGACGAAAGAAACCAAAACAATCTCAGTACTATTCAACAGATTCCAAGATCCAAATACAGGAAACTTGGATCACGACCTACTGTACCTCTCAACTATTGACATGATTCAGATCCAAAACAATCAAACTAACAAAAACATTGAGACATGACGACACAACTTTACTACCAGCAGTAACAAATAACAGCACTCTAAACGGGGTTGACCATCCTAGTTCTTGGACTGAAACGAGTTGCTCATGGGCCAGCTGCAGCTCCTGCTCCATCCTTATTAGGTTCATCATCATGATTTCTTCCCTTCTTAAACTTCTTACACCCTTCCTCAGTATCTGCTTTCACACTTCCATGAACTTCAGCATCCGATTTCTTCTCCTTTCCTTTACGTTTCTGGCCAACTGCTTTTGTTGGATTAACAATCATATCCATCACATTCGTCCCTTTGCTGCCTGATCTTAGAGCATACATACTTTAAACCACAGGACGCCTGATATCTTTCGGGACTTCAAGTGTCAGTCCTTTAGCTTTCTGTGTTATCTGATCCATATTTGATTGAGTCTTCTTTCCCACATTAGTCGGCCTCTTACCCCTGCCTTTTTCCTTAGCTGCAGCTTCAGCAGATTTTAAATTGGACGTTAAGCTAATCCTAGAAGCAAATAAGCACAGAATCAATCAATAAGCAATGAAGCAAAAACTGACTTCCATAGAACCAAACAGTCCCTAACCTCCTACTTTAAGCTAATCAAAAGCTGTCCTAAAGCTAATGAAAATGGCTAAGAATGATCAAATATAAAGATAAGCTGCCAATAAACTACCAAACCAAAATGCAGACTAAATAAGCTTAAATTGAGCTTTTGAGAGCTGCTTTTAAGGGGGGAGTATGGACAGGTATGCAACTTTTATAAACAATAGTAGTCCTGATAGGCAACTACTTGCAGGCCTAATTTTATGCTATCAAATAAACTCAAAAATGAAAAATAAGCTACAACAACCAAAGACCTATCTGAAAACTTACTAGTGCAACAATATCGTATATGACATCATTTGGAGAAGGAAATACAGCCATGATGGTAGCTGATTCTTTGCGGACAGTAGTATCTGCAAACCAGTTATGACAGGTGCAATTAATGTAACGTTCATCCAGTTTGACCATCAAAATCTACTAGAATGATGGAAACCTCTATACCAGTTATCTCTTTGTACAAAGAAGAGAGCGCGGGCAACGTTACTGGGACTGGGTAAGGAATCTTGGTCACCAAGAACCAATCTTGAATCTGCATTCATGACTTCGACATCGAACATCGGCCGTAAACCCACGTAATGTTGCATCGCACAGGTACCTCTGTTAAACTGAATAACATAGTAATTTAGTAAGGCGCGCGGAAATCAATTGCTTTGGTATATATAACTAACATTATCCTTCTTAACATTTTAATTATATGTACATTTCAAAATTCCAACTTGCCTAGCTTCTTGAAACTTCACTAGTTCTGAAACCTATTCTTTAGGTAAAAAGAAATTAAATTTACAAATAAATTGACAAACAAAGAAAGTGAAGAAAAAACCTGAGATAGAATCTTTGCACACTCTGCCATGATAGCCAATTCTCTCTTTTGAGATGCATTGTCAAAACGAGACAGCAATCTGTTCTCCAATTCTGTAAAAAATAATTGACCATGATGGCACTTCAATTTAGTAATGCAAACAGAAAGCTAATTCTATCTAATGACTCCCGTTGTCCCAACTAAGCATGTGTACCCCTCTTATTTGTTTAGATGTACAAATTAAGCATGTTGCAGAAATAAGAGAAAGATACAAGTTTTTTAGTGGCATAAAGCCATAAACCTTTTTGTGTTATTTTTAAAGAAACAGAAAAATATCGAAATTAAAAGAAGGTAAAAAAATGTGAATACTAAGGATGGCTGCAAAATTATACAACACGAAAAATTGTGAATACTAAGGTAGATTATAAAAAAATCAAGAGCTTGATTATAAGTTACCATTGCAGTACTCCTGAAGGTTGCCAACAGCAATCTCCAATCCTCTACTAGCAGTTTCATTCACACCTTGTCTTCCAATATCTTCTTCCGCAAATGAACCTGAAAAGAACAATAAATATATAAATTATTTCTTTACAAAGACTTATTGATCCTAAAGAACAAATCAAAGGGATGGTTACAAGCAGGGCCGGCAAAATGGGCAGAGCCACAACTTCGGAAAGGGTCAATGTGGCAATACTTTTAAGGGGTCAAACCAGTTGGGACTGGTTGGCCTGTGAATATGTTTTTCTTTCTTTTGCCTGTAGAATTTTATAAATAACTTACATCATTACAAAAACTGTTAATTACAATAATCTTCAGGTTTTCCTTTTAAAAGACAAATTAGAAGGATTTATACAATTAAAATACACTTTGAGTGCGTTTTGACCCGTTCTACCCATTTGTCTGGTTTCCGATTTATCTACTTACTTAAGTTTGACCTGCTTGATATAAAATGCCATAATAATAACCTATACCCACCCATTTACCTATTAACGAGTTGCAATTGTCTTCTCTAGTAACAATGTAGGCAGCTTGGAAACAACCACATATCATAACCTAACTATAAGCTCAGTTGACGATATCCTAACTATAAGCTCAGTTGACGATATCCTAAATAAGCGCTGCATTTCGGATAATATCGTTCCGTAAAATCAAGTACAAATCCAACCTAACTATAAGCTCCGTTGACGATATTCTAAATAACACTACACTGATGCAACACTTCAATTAATGACAATTCATAAAATTCAAGCGCAACGAGTACCAATCTAACCTAACTGTAAATAAGCTCAATCGCTGATATCCTAAACACATACGCATCTTATATATAGCAAACTTAACTGATACAAACACTAACATAATCAATTACAACTACATTTCGATCATTCGTGTTCCCTAAATTCAATAAGTACAAATTTAACCTAACTATAGATAACAAATTTATACTACAAAAACAGCGGCGCAATCAATCCGCGCTAAATCTCGTCTATCCGCAAACTAACCGCAACAAGTACAAATTCATCCTAACCAGCAATCAAATAACCAAAGATACGAATCAAATAGTGAAACAGTAACCCTAACACTTACAACAATCAATAACACTTACAGCAATCAATAACACTTACACTTAACTGAATGAATGAGTAACACATACAGCTTATGAACCTGATATGAACGAAAAGCTTAATTGAAAAGCTACATAGTCCGCAAAGCTTATGAACTGTTGTATTGAATTTGAAATAAAGTTAATTTCCCCCAAATAAAGTGAAAAGCTTATGATTGCAGTTGGGGATATATTGGGTCGGATTGTAGAAGAGAAATATGTTGATTTTAAAACTTAAAAAAGAATATGCTGACTTTTTCAGTTGGGGATATATCGGGTCGGGTCGGGGTGCATAGTCCGCGTGTTTTTTAACTTGGACTTTTTTTTTTTTTTTTTTTGACTTTTTCTTCTTCTTTTTTACGGAGTAACAATTAGAAGTAATAGATACTTTTTAACACTTTTCTTTTAATACTTGATTTTTTTTTTTCTTTTAAAACTTGAAAAAGTGAAAAATTAGAAAAATAAATTATTATTGATTTGATTGTAATAAATATAATAATTAATAAGATTACACTAAAAAAAATTATTGAATTAATTGCAATAGTTAACTTAGTGACAAACTTTTTCATGACTAGATGAATGACGAAAATTTCGTGACTAATATATGCAAGTGACGATATATAGTGATGACAATTCTATATCGTCACTAATTAGTGACGAAATATATAAGTCGTCATTAAATTCTCGTCACTATAGCTCTTTTTTCTTGTAGTGTTGTTGTCAAAAGTACCCCATCCTTGGTCATCAAAACCCCTAATAGAAGAAGATCGAACTCAATTTTTTTATACTAACAAAAAATGAAAACAAGAGTAATAGACTAGTGCATGTTTAGATCTTTCCACCAAACAAGGTATAGCTACACGTTTTGTTGTATTTAGACATCAGACCATAAACTAAATCCAATTTGTACCTTTCTGTGTCAGCATCAAAGCTCTTTCCAAAATGGTTAAATGAATCCTCCTTGGTTGGACTTTCAAATATTTTTTGCGCCGTGGGACTACCAGCTGGGCTTTTAGCCCACTTATCTTCGCTATGTGCGTATGCTAATTCAGTCTCGAAAGGGTTCTCTGACTTCTTGTCAGCATTTGAATATGAATCCTCAGAAACATCATCCATCGTAGACGATTTTTCTGCCTGAGATGTTGATTTGGTATTTGCAGGCACAGTAGCATCAAATGAGAAACATGTCATAGGTATGGGTCAAAACCGATATTTTGTTTGGAACGCGGGTTGAATTGACCCACAACACGAATATCTTTTAACAGAAATGAGCTGACATTGCTCCTTTTCTGATAAATAGTTACTATAAAAGATAGAGTGTCATACCTTCGTCTTCGAATTTATCCCAATCCTCATCCCACTGGAACTCCAGGTTGCCAACCTTGACAAACAAAATAGGTGAACCATAACGTAATATCAATCATTTTATTATAATATTATGCAGATCCAGTGACATTATTGCTATGATACCCTTTGGAAGCTCAATAACTGCAGTTGACATCAATTCCATGTTTTTTGCAACGTTCAGTTAAAGCCTTCAGTAGTTCCTAGAGATCGGATTGGATACGATCAGCACGAACCTGGGTCAGCCGTGTTGTCCATTTAATTTCATTATATGCCAAAAGTCAAATATGTATTTTAGTATATTGTTATGGGTCGAATTAATAAGGCTGCAATGGGTTGAGTTTGGGACAAAACAGTACCCGTTATTATAGCAGTTAGGATTTGGTAGTTAAAGTAGTTATTAGTTAATGTCAGTTATGTGTCAAACGACACAATGGTTACATGTAACTGTCATGTCGTTTAGTATTGTATAAATAGGTGTCCATGTGTCTATAAACAAATGATCAATCAATCAAGTATCAATAAAACCATTGTTCACTATATTGTCCCGTTTACTGTTTCATTCATTTGCATACATTGTCTCATATTCAAACTTCTGAAAATGGTTCATTACAAACACATAATGCAACACAATTGGCTTGGATTCAAACCTGTGCAAAAAGCCGAAGATATGTTTAATGATTTATTATTTTATATTTATTTGATTAAAAACAAAAGGTGAAAAAAAATTATGGGTCAGTCAAGCCGTCCTTAAAACTTACTAAAATCCGTTACCCGGGATCATATGGAAGTAAATGAACGTACTTGAAGGATACCATCAGCGCTGCCACCCTGATCCATTTTCACAAGTGCCTGATTCAACTCCATTTTCCTCTCCTAAAAGTCAACAAAAAATTTAATTCAATTAACAAAAAGATGGAATGTATTACATGTTACGATTAATGTGCTTCAACTCCAAAATATGTTCAAACCAATCACAACATACTAAATTGACTTGTTTAAACAAAATTAATAGGCCTTGTAACAAACTTCAATAAATTTATCTTTAATAAAATAAAAAGAACAAATTTGTCAACACGTCAACCCCAACACAATCCAAACCCATTACCCAGCTAGCCCATCCATGTGCCACCCATAATTCCCAGCATTTTCTGTTCATTACTTCTTTTATGGCAAGAGAATTATAAACTTGTAGCAATGGGCTCGTGAGTCTGGTCCCATTTTTTTGACATAAGACGAAAAGGGACAACACCCACAGCATGGTGAATAAAAATGTTGGTGAAGTGTGGAAGGAGCATTAGCAATCGCTAAGAATGGTAAGATTTATCAGCACAATGGACAAAGACAAAGCAACTGAAACCATTATATTGTTAAGTCGTATCGTTTTTTATCGTTTTTCTAGGTGCAAATATATTTTATTTTGTGAGAGAGAATAAAAAGGGGGATTTTACCTGAATATCACGGAAAGATGCCTCCTCAATAGTTAACTTACAGGCCAGTTCTGCCGCCTGTTTGTAGTTCTCTTCATATTTTTAGCAAGCATCTCTGCCTGGAATTAGATAATGACAAATCTCAAAAACTGCGAAAAAAGCAAAATCAAAAGATAGAAAGAAAGAAGACATGATTTCGAATCGCCAATAGACCTCACGTTTATCAGCTATTGCTCGTTCTGTAATCTCATTAAGGCGATTATCACATCTGGTTTTGTATAAAACCTGGTGAAGAAATCAGGTGAGAACACGTCTTCCATATACAGTGTATTTTTTTTATTTATTTTTTTTGAAAGATGGCTTTATTAAAACAAGAACAAGGCCACAAGCCGATACACAAAGGAAGCAAACAATATCAATACAACAATATACACAACCTAAACAGCCCCAAGATATGGGCATCCACACAACCCTTCTAGCAAGAAAACGCGAGAGGAAACAACAAAACCAACAAACCAATAACTACAACAGCAATGAAAGAGTTAAAAATGTAGATAAAACCAACAGATGTGTGACCTAGTGGTTGAAACCCGCCAACTCGGATCAACTTTCATCTCCTTTCTCCTTTAAATGACTCAGTCGTCCTTCCATATAGCTAGAGGAGATGTTCGAAAAACCCCATCTTTAGCCAATTTATCGGCATCTGAAATGCATTCCCGATGAACATGAACAATCGAATGACTTGAACATCTTGATAAAAAAATGTCTACCTCCTGAAAGAAAGATAATAACCTCCATGGTCTCTTGATTGGAGTACGAGCCCATGAAACCGCATTCAAAGAATCACTTTCAAGAACGATATTTACCGAGATGAACTCCACCTTTTTGTTTAACATCTTGCACGCTTCTCTTATGGCCAACACATCTGCAACATTAGAATCCATAACACCAACTGGGACAGAGAACAAAGCAACAACACCTTCACTATTGCGTAATAAACCTCCTATGCCCGCCAAACCCGGTTTACCCTTTGCCGAACCGTCTACATTAAACTTTAACGATCCATCATCAGGCGGACACCATTGAAAAGGCCTTTCAACCTTACCGACATCATTGAAACAAACTGAAATTGAGAATATATTCACATAGAAATCCAATAAAGAATAAGAGCATGCCGGAAAGAAAGCTTTGATCCAACCCCCAGTCCTAAATTTTACTAGATCTATTATCTGAGACGAAGAGACTTTCTTTTTTGAAAAAACAGCCTTATTTCGAGCTTCCCAAATGTTCCACACAACAGAAAAGAAAAACGTAAGCCAAACTTCTTTACATTTGGTGTCTTTAGCCATATCACTCCACCATACGAGCAAGTCGGTTATGCTACGAGGTATTACCCACCTGCAACCCCAACCCTCAACTACCGCCCACCAAAAAGTAAGCGAAATTTTGCAATGAACAAAAAGATGATCAATTGACTCCACATTACAGTTACAAAGTGGCCATTCAATATGATTCTCAGAAATAACACCAATTCTTGATAAAAGATCTCTAGTTGGCAACTTACCCGACACTACTTGCCAACAAAGAAGACGCGCCTAAGGCGGAACCTTGATTTTCCAAATTGATGAGAGAAGTGGATTACCATGGTAACTCATATTTTCCACTTCATAACTAAACGATTTCGTAGAAAACTTGCCAGACGACTCAAAAAACCAAATCACTTTGTCATCATTGGATGCCACTAACATCACTGAATTTAAAAGAGCAGAAAATGCTTCAAACTGTTCCACCTCCCAGTCGAATAATCTTCTTCTAAATTTAACATCCCAATTCCATTGACCGTCCTTCCAATTTCCAAAAGCCAAAGTTGCAAACTGGACCAGATTTGTGAATTGCCAATGCGAACATCCTCAGAAATGATACTTTTAAAATATGACCTTCCACCCAATGATCTTCCCAAAATCTTGTTTTGTTCCCTCTCCCGACACAATGCATCAACCCTTTTCTTGCCACAACACCTTGTTGGAATATTGGATAAATATTAATTAGTTAAATGTCTAGTATCGAACCCGAGACCTCGGGATTGCACACATTACAAACGAGAGTCAAAGATTAATAAATATTAATTGTTAGATATATTTATTAATAACACAAGTTTAAGGACTAATGGTCGTTAGTTATTAAATGTACGGACTAACTATCGTTAAAAGGAAACGAAAAGGACTAGATTGAAACTTGGTAACAAGAAGGATCCAGAACACCCTTCTTTGGTGTGTGGCCGGTCGATCAAGGCCCAAGGGGAAACCCATTGCCTTTGCTTGTTCACCAAGTATTCTCTAGTAAATATACAAACTCAAGGGTCATTGTTTTCTTATCTTTTGTGCACACACAATACCCTAAGTTTGGTTTTCTTTCTTTGTTTCTTCCTTGGCCGATCGTACATCCCTAAACCCTAGGGATTTCGATTTTGGTTTTTCCAAAACAATACTTGTGTTTAATCTTGCAATTAATTTGATTCGGTATTAGTTTGTGTGTACAAGAACGAGGTAACAACACACTATTGTTGTTATCAAGGGATCGATTAACAAAACGGTAAGGGGTTAATCATTGATCCATATAAACCCTAATTAGGGTTCTTCATATTGTTAAAGACAATTGCTTTTGATTCTTGTTCGGGCTAGAATCACCACGATACGTTCCTATTCAATTTATGTTAATCTCTTATGTGTTATAGATGTTCCTACGCTTCCGCATATGTGTTTACCTGTTTATATGATTGTCATATTATTAAATTCTAACAGTGGTATCACGAGCTTGCTATAACATGTAATTGATTACATAAAACACATAAAAAAACGAATTTGGATTGTTTTAGATACATGTTTTGGATCTAGGGTTTTGTTTTTTTTAATTTTTTCAAAACCCTAACCCTAATTTTGGGGGGGGGGGTCGATTTATTCCATGAACCCTAATTAGGGTTTGTGGTTTTATTAATTAATTGGATTAGAAACCCTAGGTTGCCTACATGTTTATGTGTTATTTGGGCGTATCCTTGACCTAATTGGTAATTGTTATGCTTTGATCCGTGACGAAACATGCATGTTAGTCATGGGTTATTAATTGTTTATTAATTGTTAAGCTTTTTCACATGTTTAGATAGATCTAACATTGGGGAAGACCCCATAATTATTAAAATCAATTATGTGTTATGTGGTATGTGATTAGCTTTGGCCTACGCAATTGACTTGTCAATGTATGTGGCTCACTTCCATTAAGAGGTGAAGGCCCTAGTTAATTATATACATATAAAAACCTAGAATTGATTTTGTTAGGATCTTTTCTAAAAAGATTGCATGTGGCTAATTGTTTCACCTTTATAATTGTTATGTTATTAGTTGTTTTGATTTGTCTTTATTACTTGTTTTATTGTTTAATTGTTGGACACGTTTGTAAGCAATAAAAGGGTAATTTTTTCATAAAGAAAATAAAATGGACTAATAATGGTGAAACTTTAAGTGATAAAGATTGAATCTTGCAAGGTCTTAAGTGCCGCTAGTGGTCCGATTCGCACGGTAATCAGCTCCCAGGCAAGACTAGCAAAATTCATACTTTATTACATGATTTTGAGATTGAATCCATAAACTTTTGCTTGATTGATGTTTTGTACAAACATGCTTTTAAAATTAAGTCCTTTAAGACGATATTCATAACCGTGATTTGAAGGCTTAGAAAAGAGCCTTAGAGTCTGCCTTGGTTATCACAATCTTGAATATGTCTTAAACGAATTACTTTTAAAATCATAATTGTAGAAAGTCATCTTAGGGTTTATTAAACCTCAAGTAAAACTTTGTGTATTAATTTCACGAATTGGTAATAAAAAGATTTTGAAAACTTATGTTATAAAGATGAGTGCATGCATCTTTATACATGTTTTGATTTTCACATCAAAAATTTATAACCCTAAAATTTAAGTTACATGCCATCTAACTATAAGAAACACTTGAAGTTATTATTTAGTAAACGTGAGACGCAGGCTAAATTTTAATGACAAGGTAAATTTCCGAGTGTGCGTGAGACCACACATGGAGAATTTGCAGTTTCTAAGTTAGACGACTTAATTAAGTTGATGCGTGAGACCTAGAGCTTAAGGCATGAGATGGGATGAAACATGCTTACATGACAAATTGATGAATCAATTTGATGTAAATCCCATAATCATCTAGGAATTGGAAAAGTGTTTGCCAATTATTGTTCGACAGATTACCATCTTTTATACTTTCACCACTAGCAGATCAACTGATGTGGTGGAATATATGTAAAGTTGGATCCTAGATTTTCAAGAAAATAGGTTGGTTATATGAATATATCCTTGGGTATTATATTTTCTTGAAAATATGAATTATCGAAAATACTAAAATTGAGTTTTGTAAATTCTTTTAAGTGTATTAATGCAACGTTAAAACCGTAAACGTAAGTTATTCTTTTATCAAGTAAATTGATCTACACCCATATGGGTTTTTGGTTAGAGTCAATTTTACTAAAAGAATGAGCCTAGTCTTCTTTCCATTAGGAGAAGTGTGAGACTTAATCCTATTCCTTTTCATGAATGAGAAAGGTATAATAGGATGATTAGAATTGTCTAAATTCTAAATACATAACTCAAAGCAAACTTTAATAGTAAGAGTATATGCACCTTATGAGTTATTAAATTAGAAACTAGACTGATTACTGCATAATGGTAAAAGACGAATTAGATTATTTTATCTAGTTGTTTTGGTTTGACCATTTACAGATACTACATACAATTGTTGGAATGGTAAATCTATAAAGGAAGAAATTGCATGCCCAGTTTTTTTTCAAGTTAATAGTTTGGAATGTGATGAATCACATTTATGTAGTAGATTACATCATTTTATAACCTATATAATTGTTTGAATGGGTTTTCTTAAAAGATGTAGGAAAGTAAACAAGTACACTATTTCCTTTCACTGATTAATGAAACATTTACAATGTTGTCAAATTCAGTGGGAGTATTGTGTTCTTATGGCTGAATAAGGGATTATTATAATGTTCTCTAATTCAGTGGGAGTTACAAGACTTATTGTATTGATTGTAACTTAGATTATCTTTTGAATATCTCAAGGTAATTACTTTCCAAATATAGACACTAATATTTTCAAGGATAGTCATGTACGTTTCCTTGATTGATTGAGTAAACTCTATATCTACTAAGTTATGACACAAATCATATTGTTCACATTAACAAACGCGTGCGTGTTGTTTATATGATACATGGTGTTGTACCATGCACAAGTGGGAGAAATCTTCATTATGTGCAAAGTACAACACATAAGAATATGATTTAAAAGATTCTCTTAACTGCAAAGTAAGAGATTATAATTCTAATTAGATTAATACATCTAATCTAAGAAACACTTGGTGTTAAAATTTAGTAAACGTGAGACGCAGACTAAATATTAACAACAAGGTGAATTTCCATGTATACGTGAGACCAACATGGATAATTTACTGTTTCTAAATTAGACATCTATTAGAACATATGTGTCAAATAAAAATACTACTTCAGCTTTAATATTTATGTATTATTGGAATGACATAAATGCATGAAGTAATATAATACTACTTCAATAATTATGTATTCTTAGAATGACATAAATAAATAAAGTAGTGTGTTAACTTGAAAATATTATTGAAACCAAATGATGGTGTTCATGATTACTTTAATTATACATGTTTATACTTTATTGTATAGTTATAAATATGAAGTCTTCTAAGTATTACAAGACTTATAATTAAGTAAGACGTTAGCTTGTTATGGTCTTTTAATTAAGACATATACAAGAAGTCATTGAGTTGATCAATGATTAATAATGTATAGTGGGATTATAACAAGTTTATGTTTTATAAGACATAAACATAAAGTGACTTGATTAATAAGTACTTGGGTTATAAAGCATGCAATTGGCTTGAAAATACTATTATACCATTAAGTTGATTTAGTTGGTAAATAGGTATGCCAACAGGAATATGGTTATCTTATATATATTGTTAGATCTTCTTACAATATTAATTCTAATTGAAATACCACATACAGATGGTATGTTCAGTTAGGGAATCAAACTCTTGTTAGATTGTTTGATTGAAAATAACTATGATTTCTATTCTTCTAAAAGTTATCAAGGTTAGAAATTGAGTATGGCTTGAATATACTCAATTAGACTCCTAGAAGATTAATAAGACGTTATTGAATTATGAAATGTGATGAATCACATTAAGTCTTAAAATTGAAGTTCTAAATTTGTTAAGTTACTTATGTGAAGGTTATTAACAAAGAGCTATCAATGCGTATTTGTAAAGTCCTAAAAGAGAAAATTGGATTGTTGCTCTAATTGCTAAGTACTTATATTCTATATAATGCTAAAGGCAAGTGGGAGTATTTTATCTTGAAAAGATAGAATTACAAGATAAATAATCTTCTAAAATCACACTAGTTAAAATCATGATGAGGCTTAACATGTAAATGATAAACCTCAAGATGATGGAATTATCATTTATAGATCCACTTGGATATCTCATATATTTAATAAATATACTGACGATTATATGATGTAGTATTACCAAAATAATGAATTGGGTAAATTACTCATAATATGAATGTTATAGATGTTGTTCATTAAGATATTCAAATTTAGAAAATTTGGTTTATCTTAATTCTTAATAGTTAGAGAATGAAGATGAGTTTATTCAAAGATAATGTAACCCTAGTGGTTTAAATCTTTGTGAAATAATCATATGGACAAAATTGTACACATATCTTAATGCATGTCTTATGACAAGATTATTAATCATACTTAAGCAATTAACTATGATTGAATACTCTTTCCTACGCACATTAAAGATACAAAGATGGTAAATTGTCATATTTATATGAATATGAAATTTGACAATGAATATCAAAAACTCTTTCTTGAATAATTACTTGAGCGAGGACGATAAGTAATCAAAAGGAGTTTATGAATTCAAGAAAATCTTTGGAAGTGTACAAAGTGCAATAATCCATGAATGGATAAATGCATGCATCTAGGAAATTATTCTTATGATAAATTATTAAATCTATGTTTAGGTTTATAATTAAAATAAGGTAATTTCTATGTATTCCTGAAAGCTAGTGGGAGTATTATGCTTGATTTACTAAATCATATATGTCGTATAACATATAAGAAGTTACATTCCATATAAGTGAAATGTTAAGACTTAGTTTGGAATGAAACTGTAAGTGAAAGATTTAGAAAATAAAACATACAACCTTGGAACAAAAGTTTATTATTTAATAAACATGTGCGGTAAATGATTCTAATAGAATATGATATATCATTTAGAAAATGGATATACATATTTGTAAAGATAGTACATGAATAAAATCTAAGTTTGACTGAAGGATTTTCATGTGCATTGTATTATTGTTGTATCATGCTTAAGTGCTTAATGATTTGACAATATTTGATATCCAATTAAAAGTTATTATATAACTTGTGTAATAGATATTCTAATGGAAAATGTTTGAAATTAGAATAATGATCCTCAACCTGGAAGAGCTCCTAAACATTACACAATGGATATTAAGTTTACGAAAATTTTAAAGAGCATATTGTAATTATATACAATGATGCTGGTTTAATTGAGATGACACTCAATAACTAGTCATGGTAGGATTTTATCCTTGTTAATGGCCATGTAAACTAGTTGTGCTCAACTAAGAGCATAGTTGCATTATACATTAAAGAATTAGAATACTTTAAACTTTAAAATGTTTGAAAGTTTGATTATCATAAATTAGTGATTGAGGATGTCACACCATTTATGAATATTATGTGGCTATATCAAGAAAGTTGGATAAACACATACAAGAATCTCGCTTATTGAATTCTTGAAATAAGTATTCTCAAAATTCCTATAGATCAAGGTTAGTTGATTTATGCCTTGTCAACAAGTATGAATGACATGACTTAAGGCATAATTCATTAACTAGAATTATCATGCATTGATCTATTTAGTGTTTGGATAAAGGATATTAAGCAATTATTATTTATAATGAATTAAAGTACTTAGTACGTTTGTTTTCATTAATAATAAATTGTGTCCTATATTTGCATGTTTAAATCCGTGAATAACTTATGTTATTCTAAATTGTCCATTGTCGATTAATGATATGGGAATATCATTAAACTAAGACAAATCTGAGTATTGGTTAAGAATATACTTGAAAGTATATTGATGCGTTGACATACCTATTTCACATGATATTTGATGAATTGAATATAGGACTTATCCCAACTACATGATTTTACTTTATGGATCTTGTCAGTAAGTAAATCATGAATTTGTTATCCTTAGACTTGAGATACCAGATAAGAGTCATGGATGTAGTGCATTTTTGTGAAGCAATCTACCGCTCACCGTAACAGGGAGTTATAAGGGTTGTTTTCAGAAATGTTGCAAAGTCCATGGGTTATTCTTGTAGTCAAGAAAGAATTTGTTCCTTCAAATTTGTTTTGAAGTTTAATACTGCTGGGGCCCTCGTAGGGTTGACAAGATGTTTGCGTGCGCATGCCCAAAGTCTATCTGTAATACGTTCAGATGTTTTGGTAATCTTGCTCAATTATAAACAACGAGAAACAGAATTGTTAATTAAAGAATGACTAAGATCCATATTGTAACAATTCGCAATTTCAGGTTAATTACTATTCCCGGAAAATTTTACTATTCATTTCTTTCCGAAATATTCCCGAAAGTTGATTTTTATTTCATATTCTCGAGTGATAAATCATTTCCATGGCAAATTAAATGTTTGACATTCGTCAGATCATTTTCGTGAAAGTTATTAAGGAATTACACGACATTACACGTTTTAGGGTAAAACGGCAATCAGAAATTCTACGCACAACGAAATTTGACCCCGTCAGGTGACCCCACATCAGAAAAATGTTTGACACACTCATGATTTATTTGAGAATAAATCATGACTGAGAAAAATCATGACCAAAATAAACTTCGGCCGTGAAAAACTGGAATTTTCAGTTTTAAGCGTTTTTACTCAGCCGTAACCCTAGCCTATACCTGCACCGCATTTCTAAGACGATTTGAGTTTTCAACTTATTATAATAAGTCAACATATTTTTCCCTCCTCCATTGACCAAATATCATCCCTTGATGTTATAAGTCATTCCTTGATTTTTAGGTTTACGGTTTGATGTCTAAAAGACATTTAATACCAACCGACACTAGACTGAGCCCAGTCTAGACATGATAAATCATTTTAAATCATTTTTATCATATTAGAAAAGTAACATTTTACTTTTTCTCAATTTTACGCAATATTCGTACATTTTACGTATTACGCGTTTTAGACCCGTGTTTCCAGTTTTTAGCATGGTTTACCACCCAAATGGAACCTACCACTCATTTTATATTTTATTATGGGACATATGGACATGTCTAACAATACTTTCAAGTTTCATAATTTTACGACACCCGGTTTTACGTTTTGAGGCCTAATCATTTACGGTTGTCATTTCCCGGAGTCAAAACTCATCCTAATACTTAGGATATTATCAAGCCAAGCCACCTCACCCCCTTATCCCTTGTGAACCGCCATAAGGGGGGGGGGAGTCACACCCTTGTGTTGCTTGATCTTGTATCACTTGGTCTAGGATGTATACATGTGTTATTTTTGCTAAAATATCCTACGTCTTGTAACCTCCTCATGAGACTATAAAAGCCCCCTCTCCCCCCTTCCTTGTGCCGTCCATACCACACCTCACAACACTCTCTCCATAGCTTTATTTCCTTCAAAGTTCTAGCAAGGTTCAAGTGTTTCTTCAAGGTAGAAACCCTAGTTGATCTTAGGTTACCAAAACTCTTCCAAACCCTAACATACTTGGTGATTTATCTTGAGTTTAAATCCACTCAATTCACCTCAACCTTCATCATCCATCTTTCAAGAATACCAAGGGTAGAAAGGTTGCATGAAGTGAAAAAGGGTTGAAGCAAGTCTATCAAAGTCCATTTCCTTACTTGTTACTTCCTTTCTTTATTAGAAAGCCAAAAGTTGTAAGCCTAAACCTAACATGCTTCTTGTTAATTTATCATGTTCATATCATTTACATGTTATTCTTGCTATATTATGTCTTGTATGAATGTCCATGGTGTATAAAAATGAGTAAAAGATGTTGTTATAATGGATTGTTACAATAAGTTACTAAAACAAGCAAACTAGTGACTTTCTTGGTAAGACCTGATCAAAATGGTAAAAATTTGATATTGGATTATTACATATTACAGTAGAGGACTTAACAAGGAAACCGTAGCAATTTGAACCACCTAAAAAGAGTATACGAGTCAAAAGTTATGGCGATTTGAAGTTACCAAAACTTTCCGGCAAAACTGCCTAAAAAGCTTCTGTGACAGAACCTAAAACACGCAAAAAGAGGCCTTTCTGGTCCGATTCATGAAAAAGTTAAAACACGAAAGTTGTCCGGAATCACGTTTTCATTCAGGAACAAAGAGGCTCGAGCCTTGAAAACGCTTTCCGAGTGAAATATTTCTCAGTTTCTTAACAGCTATTTACATATTTATAAGACACTAGATTATGGCTATATTCTAAAACGAACAAGAGGTCTTATGACCTATAATCAAGACCACAACCATGGCTAGAGCCAAGGTTGTGTCTCATGACCTTGGAACAAGGACCAAAGGTCATGGCTAGGCCATGACAAAATGACCATACCAACTTACATAGGTGTAAACATGAAACAATGGATTAGCCGATAACTTGAACAAGCAATTTGGATCTACTTCACTTAAAAGGGAAACATGAGATATCACCAAGAGAAAATGGTCATTCAAGACTTATGAAACTACCCCTAATAAAAATCTTCATGTACTAATAAACTTTCCTAAGTTTATACAAATATCGGACATGTAACTTTTCGGATCAAAACTTATATCTATATATTTTATCAACTACTACAATAGTAGGGAGCCTCATGTGAGGAGTTCATTATGTAAGCCGTCGAGATGAGTTGTGGATTTACGAGTTAAAGTGTCCTGGCTCCTCGAACGCTTACTAACATGACTTCTGAATTATATCGGCCCGAACGGTAGTAAACGATATACAAAACATACATGTTCATGAATCTTTTCATTCAAGGACTTACAATATACATCATACCACATCATGGACTAAATGCAAGATATATATATAGGCACTCCGTTATATTCATTACTCAAATCCTAAGTCGCGACATTCTATTATAGGTTGCTCGTAGAAACCTACACGATCCAATCATCACCTTCATTACTTGCTATCCTACTTAAGGTGAGTTCATAGCCCCACTTTACATTACTTCAATGTTTTACAAACCCTTGGGGGGAATACATGCTACTTTTAAACCGAACACAATGCTTTGAAACTGTATGCTGCCTGATTGTTTTATTATTACTAAGTACCTACCTTGCCAATCCTAGGCCCCTATCATGAACCATTTAATCACTAGAATTAGTGAGCGCGAGTATTGTGAATAGGCCTATTGGGATTGATGAATCCCATTTGTTTGAGCAGATTAGTTCAAACGAATGCACTATATTTGAACATTAAGTATGACGGCAAAGTACTTACCGGGGCAACATAACCGCCGATTGATATTGGTTCCCGTTAACGTCTTGGTTGCATGAGCTTATTATATAATAATAATTGTTTTGTTTTCTAACATGAGTATGAGTCTAATTAACTCTTACTACCAACATATTGTGTTCAACCGTTAAACAAACTCTATGAAGTTCACTCAACCTTTGTGTTGACCTCTTAAGCATGTATTTCAGGTCCATGATAATCAAGAATGGAGCGGAAGGGCACGTACCGAAGGAAGAAGGCTATAAACTATATTGTCATTCTATAAAAACATCAAAGACTTTATATTGATGTATTTTGAAACATGGAACCGTTTTGGGACCTTACTATGTAAACTCTGATATATTTGAATAATATGAATGACAACTCTTTTTATTACGACTCGGTTAGAGATCGTTTTCTATTATTATGACTGTTGTGCCGTCGAGTAACACCCAAGTTGAATTCCGCTGCATCATGAATTGGGGGTGTTAAAGATTGGTACCAGAGCCATGGTTATAGAGAAACGGGTCTAAGTGAGACCTAAACTATAACTACAATAACAAGCAAAAACGTTTTTATAGCCTTCCGCTCTTCGTGCCTTCCATCCTCCAGAAGATTGTGGACTTATTACACATGTTATGCTACATGAACATATTTGTATATTGTTATATGCACATTGCCATAGTTTGAGTATTTTCCATAAGCATTTGATTTATTTTTGACATCGAATTACTAATTGTAGACATCATGTCCGCACCTCCATCTCCCGATCATCTTCCTGCTATGCCTGAATATTTACCAATTCTTCCTGGACCCGGTGATCCTTACTTTGAAGCAATTGACTACGACGATGAGGAAGAACCTTATGAGGATCTTGACAACGAAATAGATTCGGACGAAGATCCTGAAATGGATATGGACATAAACATCGATGAGTACGAAGAGGATCCTGAAATGGATGTTGACATCGAAGGCATCGATGAGGAAGCGGAGGAACAAATAGTGGTGCCACATCTATCACCATTAACATCTCCACCTCCTGTTTCCCCAATTTCATCCGAATCTAACCGTACCACTCCAGCTCAAGTTCCGAATTCTACTTACCAAACCGGCAGAACATCTACATCTACACATATGTTCGTGAACTCAGCTCAATACGAAATCTACTCTTTGAAACAAGCTCTCAACCTAACCCAACTCAAAGTTCAAAGTATGGCAAGTCAAATGCACGACTATATATCCAAGGTAAATTCTGCCAGAATGGATGCCATGAATGCTCGAGACGACCTATATTGGTTTAAGCTTGACATGAGCTACGTGAAGAGTGACTCGACTCATGTTGGGGAAGTAGTCTTAAATCCTTTGACTGGCTTGGATAACGTCAAGGATAGACTCACTTTGGTTGAGAGGGCCCAAGAACAGGATGCGGTACAAATTCATAAACTACTTCACCGCCTAAATACCGCAGAAATCCGGTTAGATGTTGCAAACTTTGATATGTATCAACTTAAGAATGATTTGTGTGGAATGCAAACTCAAATGAGTTCCATACAACAAAGGCTATACCAAAACGATGTCAAAGAATACCGTCCAAATGAAAGTGTAGACGTGTTGGCAACACGCGGAAATAATAATCCAACCGGACTACAACAACCTCCCAACCGACGTTAGACTAGTGTTATAGTACTAGTTATCTTTAGTACAACGTTGTAATTACTAACTGAAAGTATCAGTTAGTAAGTTTTGAATGAACTTGTAATAAGTTCGATTTTGTAATCAACGTTATATGAATAAAACTCTTGTTTTATATACTATCATGTGTTATGCTTTTAAGTTTCAAACATTATCATCCTATCATTCTTATCAAACAATGTGCTCATCTCACAACTCTCTAATTACAATGTATCTTTTGAACAATAGAATCATGGCGCCAAAGAAAAAGACACCACCAACGATGACGCAAGCTGCCATCCGCAAACTGGTAAAGGACAGTGTCAATGCAGCACTTGTCACGGAACGAGCAGCCGTAGCTGCAGCAGCTGCCGAAACTGCCACAACTGCTGGTGCTGCTGATGCTGCAGCAGCCGCTGATGCTACAGCAGCTGCTGATGCTGCAGCAGCCGCCGAAGCCGCCACTGCTGCGGAAGCTGCTATAGCTGCGGAGGTTGCCAGAATTGCCAGTCTTAACCTTGGAGGACCGAACTCAACTACCCCTCCGGTGACCAATGTTACTACAGTACCAAAGGGTTGCTCGTTCATTTCCTACCTGAAATGTGAACCCATCAAATTCAAGGGTACTGAAGGGGCTGTAGGTTTGACCCGTTGGTTCGAAAAGGCGGAGTCAGTATTCTTAGTCAGTAAATGTACTGAGGGAGACAAAGTTCAGTATGCCACGAGTACTTTGTTGAATGAGGCGTTGTCCTGGTGGAACTCAATTGCTCAACCGATGGGCATTGAGAATGCCTACAAAATTACTTGGACTAATTTGAAACAAATGATGATCAAGGAATACTGTCCACGCAGTGAGATGCAAAAGTTGGAAGTTGAATTCTGGGATCATACGGTTAAGGAAAATGATATCATGACCTACAACCGTAGATTCCAGGAATTGAGGATACTTTGTCCAACAATGGTTTCCAGAAAGGAAAAATTGTTGGAAAGGTATATATGGGGACTTCCATCAAGCATACAGGGGAATGTGACTTCGGCAAATCCCAAGGAACTTGATGAAGCCATGCGGATGTCCCGCAGTCTCATGGACCAAGTGGTACGAATGACAGAAACCCGCAAGCAAAACAACACCAACACCACCAACAACAACACCAACAACGCCAGCAATACCAATAATCCCAACAACTCCAACTACCGTAACAACAACAACAACAAGAACAACAACAACAAGCGACCATGGGATGGTAACCGTGGGAGTAATAACAACAACAACAACAACAACCAAACCCGAAACAAAAACCATCACAATCAGCAGAACAAGAGACAAGAAGCCGCGACGGCTTATGTTGCTGCACCAGCCGGTGGTAAGTATGTTGGTACTCTACCACAATGTACCAAGTGCAATTACCATCATGAAGGTCCCTGCCCGACCAAATGCAACAAGTGCCAAAAGCCCGGACATCTTGCCAAAGATTGTAGGGGCAAGGGTATAGCTACAGGGGCTAACACACAGCCCATAGTTACATGTTTTGGGTGTGGTGAAAGGGGACACTTCAAAAACAATTGTCCTCGAAACCAAGGACCCCAAGGCGGAGGTGCTCGTGGTAGAGCCTATGTCATGGGAAATGGAGAACCACACCAGGACCTGAACGTGGTTACCGGTACGTTCTTACTCAATAATATTCCTGTTAAAGTCTTATTCGATTCTGGTGCTGATATGAGCTTTATATCTACTAGAATTGCGCCTTTACTTGATATTCCATCAATTACTTTAACCACTAGTTATAGTATTGAACTAGCTACCGGTGACTTAGTAAATACCAATACCGTAATTCCAAACTGTACCCTAAATCTCTTAGACCACCCCTTTAACATCAATCTTATGCCAATCGAACTCGGAAGTTTTGATGTTGTTATTGGCATGGATTGGTTGTCTAAACATCAAGCTAACATTATTTGTGGTGAAAGAGTTGTACACATTCCATGTGACAATGAAACTTTGATCATTCGTGGTGATCAAAGTGGAACTCGAATAAACATCATCTCATGTATCAAAACCATGAAGTATATTGAGAAAGGATGTTATGCTTTCTTAGCCCACGTAACAGAAAAGAAATCCGATGAAAAACGTCTCGAAGATGTTCCTATTGCCCGTGAGTTTCCTGAAGTCTTTCCCGAAGATTTACCCGGACTACCACCAAATCGTCAAATAGAGTTCAGAATTGATTTAATACCAGGAGCGGCGCCAGTTGCCCGCGCACCATACCGGCTAGCACCTTCAGAGATGCAAGAGCTATCAAATCAATTACAAGAACTTTCGGACAAGGGATTTATTCGACCCAGTTCCTCACCTTGGGGAGCTCCAGTGTTATTCGTGAAAAAGAAAGATGGGTCATTACGAATGTGTATTGACTACCGTGAACTAAACAAACTAACCATAAAGAACCGATACCCACTACCAAGAATTGATGACTTATTCGATCAATTGCAAGGATCAACCTATTACTCAAAAATTGACCTACGATCAGGTTACCACCAAGTTAGAGTTCGTGATGAAGACATTCCAAAAATAGCCTTTAGGACACGATATGGTCACCATGAATTCCAAGTGATGCCATTTGGGTTAACAAATGCACCGACAGTATTCATGGATCTCATGAATCGGGTGTGTAAACCATATTTGGACAAATTCGTGATCGTATTCATAGACGACATTCTCATATATTCCAAAAACGAAGAGGAACACAAAGAACACCTGAGAACAATTTTAGGACTACTCAAGGAAGAGAAATTGTATGCAAAGTTTTCCAAATGTGAATTTTGGATTCAATCAGTACAATTCCTTGGGCATGTGATTGACAAGACCGGTTTACATGTCGATCCCGCTAAAATTGAAGCTATCAAAAACTGGCCAACACCTACCACACCTACAGAAATTCGTCAATTTCTGGGTTTAGCCGGGTATTACCGAAGGTTTATTGAAGGATTTTCCTCAATAGCAAAGTCTTTGACTAAACTAACTCAGAAAGACAAGAAATATGTGTGGGATGAAAACGAAGAAAAAGCTTTCCAAACCCTCAAACAGAAACTTTGTAGTGCTCCTATCCTAGCATTGCCAGATGGGATCGAAGATTTTGTAGTCTATTGTGATGCATCGCACCAAGGTTTAGGTGCCGTGTTGATGCAACGCGATAAGGTCATGGCTTATGCATCAAGACAACTTAAGGTTCATGAGGAAAATTACACCACTCATGACTTAGAGTTAGGAGCTGTGGTCTTTGCACTAAAAATCTGGAGACACTATCTATACGGTACTAGATGTACTGTGTACACCGATCATAAAAGTCTACAACACATTTTGAACCAAAAAGAACTAAACATGCGACAACGTCGTTGGTTGGAATTACTGAGTGATTATGACTGCGACATTCGTTACCACCCAGGAAAGGCAAACGTAGTAGCTGACGCCCTGAGCCGAAAGGAACGGGTTAAACCACTACGAGTCCGAGCCTTAGTTTTAACCATAAATTCAAACTTTCCTACTCAAATCCTTCACGCTCAAACTGAGGCAGTGAAACAAGAAGACATCCAAAAAGAAAAGTTGGATGGCATGATACAAAAGAAATTCGAAACCCGTTCAGATGGAACTCTATGCTTCCAAGGTCGAAGTTGGTTACCACTTTATGGTGGCCTACGAGACTTGATCATGCATGAATCACACAAGTCTAAATACTCCATACATCCAGGATCTGATAAGATGTATCATGATCTTAAGTTACTCTATTGGTGGCCGAACATGAAAGCCGACATTGCAACATACGTTAGCAAATGTCTTACCTGCTCCAAAGTAAAAGCCGAACATCAAAAACCATCCGGTCCATTGCAACAACCAGAGATTCCTACTTGGAAATGGGAAAGAATTACTATGGACTTCATTACCAAGCTCCCAAAGACATCAAGCGGTTATGACTCCATCTGGGTCATAGTTGATCATCTCACAAAATCCGCACACTTTATACCAATCAAAGAGACTTACAAAATGGAACAACTAACCCGACTGTACGTCAAAGAAATAGTCTCAAGACATGGTGCACCAATATCCATCATATCCTACAGAGATGGTAGATTTACTTCCAATTTCTGGCAGTCACTCCAAGACGCCTTTGGAACAATTCTAGACATGAGTACAGCGTATCATCCTCAGACCGATGGTCAGAGTGAACGAACCATCCAAACACTTGAAGACATGCTTCGAGCATGTATAATAGATTTTGGAAAAGGATGGGATACTCATCTACCATTAGTCGAATTTTCCTACAACAACAGCTATCATACAAGTATTCAAGCAGCTCCATTTGAAGCACTTTATGGTCGAAAGTGTCGTTCACCTGCTTGTTGGGCTGAAGTGGGAGAAGTTCAACTCACTGGACCAGAACTCATCCGTGAAACAACGGATAAGATTGTACAAATCAGAAATCGACTACAAGCCGCAAGAGATCGACAGAAAAGTTATGCCGACACACGACGCAGACCCCTAGAATTCCAAGTCGGAGATAGGGTTATGCTAAAGGTATCGCCTTGGAAAGGCTTGATACGATTCGGTAAACGAGGAAAACTAAACCCACGATACATCGGACCATTCAAAATCCTAGCCAGGGTTGGCCCTGTGGCGTACAGACTTGAGCTTCCATCAGAACTCAGTAGTGTACACCCCACTTTCCATGTATCTAACCTAAAGAAATGCTTGTCGGATGAATCACTCGTGATTCCACTCGATGAAATTCAACTCAATGACGATCTTCAATTTGTTGAGGAACCCGTAGAAATCATGGACCGAGAGGTCAAACAACTCAAGCAAAGCCGTATTCCAATTGTCAAAGTTCGTTGGAACTCACGACGTGGTCCTGAATACACATGGGAACGAGAGGACCAGATACGTAAGAAATACCCACATCTTTTTACCAACGAAGCTTCTACTCCCAACGCAAATTGATCTCCGGGACGGAGCTCTCATATGGGGTGGAGACTGTAACAATTCGCAATTTCAGGTTAATTACTATTCCCGGAAAATTTTACTATTCATTTTACTATTCATTTTTACTATTCATTTCTTTCCGAAATATTCCCGAAAGTTGATTTTTATTTCATATTCTCGAGTGATAAATCATTTCCATGGCAAATTAAATGTTTGACATTCGTCAGATCATTTTCGTGAAAGTTATTAAGGAATTACACGACATTACACGTTTTAGGGTAAAACGACAATCAGAAATTCTACGCACAACGAAATTTGACCCCGTCAGGTGACCCCACATCAGAAAAATGTTTGACACACTCATGATTTATTTGAGAATAAATCATGACTGAGAAAAATCATGACCAAAATAAACTTCGGCCGTGAAAAACTGGAATTTTCAGTTTTAAGCGTTTTTACTCAGCCGTAACCCTAGCCTATACCTGCACCGCATTTCTAAGACGATTTGAGTTTTCAACTTATTATAATAAGTCAACATATTTTTCCCTCCTCCATTGACCAAAAATCATCCCTTGATGTTATAAGTCATTCCTTGATTTTTAGGTTTACGGTTTGATGTCTAAAAGATATTTAATACCAACCGACACTAGACTGAGCCCAGTCTAGAAATTATAAATCATTTTAAATCATTTTTATCATATTAGAAAAGTAACATTTTACTTTTCTCAATTTTACGCAATATTCGTACATTTTACGTATTACGCGTTTTAGACCCGTGTTTCCAGTTTTTAGCAGGGTTTACCACCCAAATGGAACCTACCACTCATTTTATATTTTATTATGGGACATATGGACATGTCTAACAATACTTTCAAGTTTCATAATTTTACGACACCCGGTTTTACGTTTTGAGGCCTAATCATTTACGGTTGTCATTTCCCGGAGTCAAAACTCATCCTAATACTTAGGATATTATCAAGCCAAGCCACCTCACCCCCTTATCCCTTGTGAACCGCCATAAGGGGGGGGGGGAGTCACACCCTTGTGTGGCTTGATCTTGTATCACTTGGTCTAGGATGTATACATGTGTTATTTTTGCTAAAATATCCTAAGTCTTGTAACCTCCTCATGAGACTATAAAAGCCCCCTCTCCCCCCTTCCTTGTGCCATCCATACCACACCTCACAACACTCTCTCCATAGCTTTATTTCCTTCAAAGTTCTAGCAAGGTTCAAGTGTTTCTTCAAGGTAGAAACCCTAGTTGATCTTAGGTTACCAAAACTCTTCCAAACCCTAACATACTTGGTGATTTATCTTGAGTTTAAATCCACTCAATTCACCTCAACCTTCATCATCCATCTTTCAAGAATACCAAGGGTAGAAAGGTTGCATGAAGTGAAAAAGGGTTGAAGCAAGTCTATCAAAGTCCATTTCCTTACTTGTTACTTCCTTTCTTTATTAGAAAGCCAAAAGTTGTAAGCCTAAACCTAACATGCTTCTTGTTAATTTATCATTTTCATATCATTTATATGTTATTCTTGCTATATTATGTCTTGTATGAATGTCCATGGTGTATAAAAATGAGTAAAAGATGTTGTTATAATGGATTGTTACAATAAGTTACTAAAACAAGCAAACTAGTGACTTTCTTGGTAAGACCTGATCAAAATGGTAAAAATTTGATATTGGATTATTACATATTACAGTAGAGGACTTAACAAGGAAACCGTAGCAATTTGAACCACCTAAAAAGAGTATACGAGTCAAAAGTTATGGCGATTTGAAGTTACCAAAACTTTCCGGCAAAACTGCCTAAAAAGCTTCTGTGACAGAACCTAAAACACGCAAAAAGAGGCCTTTCTGGTCCGATTCATTAAAAAGTTAAAACACGAAAGTTGTCCGGAATCACGTTTTCATTCAGGAACAAAGAGGCTCGAGCCTTGAAAACGCTTTCCGAGTGAGATATTTCTCAGTTTCTTAACAGCTATTTACATATTTATAAGACACAAGATTATGGCTATATTCTAAAAGGAACAAGAGGTCTTATGACCTATAATCAAGACCACAACCATGGCTAGAGCCAAGGTTGTGTCTCATGACCTTGGAACAAGGACCAAAGGTCATGGCTAGGCCATGACGAAATGACCATACCAACTTACATAGGCGTAAACATGAAACAATGGATTAGCCGATAACTTGAACAAGCAATTTGGATCTACTTCACTTAAAAGGGAAACATGAGATATTACCAAGAGAAAATGGTCATTCAAGACTTATGAAACTACCCCTAATAACAATCTTCATGTACTAATAAACTTTCCTAAGTTTATACAAATATCGGACATGTAACTTTTCGGATCAAAACTTATATCTATATATTTTATCAACTACTACAATAGTAGGGAGCCTCATGTGAGGAGTTCGTTATGTAAGCCGTTGAGATGAGTTGTGGATTTACGAGTTAAAGTGTCCTGGCTCCTCGAACGCTTACTAACATGACTTCTGAATTATGTCGGCCCGAACGGTATAAACGATATACAAAACATACATGTTCATGAATCTTTTCATTCAAGGACTTACAATATACATCATACCACATCATGGACTAAATGCAAGATATATATATAGGCACTCCGTTATATTCATTACTCAAATCCTAAGTCGCGACATTCTATTATAGGCTGCTCGTAGAAACCTACACGATCCAATCATCACCTTCATTACTTGCTATCCTACTTAAGGTGAGTTCATAGCCCCACTTTACATTACTTCAATGTTTTACAAACCCTTGGGGGGAATACATGCTACTTTTAAACCGAACACAATGCTTTGAAACTGTATGCTGCCTGATTGTTTTATTATTACTAAGTACCTACCTTGCCAATCCTAGGCCCCTATCATGAACCATTTAATCACTAGAATTAGTGAGCGCGAGTATTGTTAATAGGCCTATTGGGATTGACGAATCCCATTTGTTTGAGCAGATTAGTTCAAACGAATGCACTATATTTGAACATTAAGTATGACGGCAAAGTACTTACCGGGGCAACATAACCGCCGATTGATATTGGTACCCGTTAACGTCTTGGTTGCATGAGCTTAGTATATAATAATAACTGTTTTGTTTTCTAACATGAGTATGAGTCTAATTAACTCTTACTACCAACATATTGTGTTCAACCGTTAAACAAACTCTATGAACTTCACTCAACCTTTGTGTTGACCTCTTAAGCATGTATTTCAGGTCCATGATAATCAAGAATGGAGCGGAAGGGCACGTACCGAAGGAAGAAGGCTATAAACTATATTGTCATTCTATAAAAACATCAAAGACTTTATATTGATGTATTTTGAAACATGGAACCGTTTTGGGACCTTACTATGTAAACTCTGATATATTTGAATAATATGAATGACAACTCTTTTTATTACGACTCGGTTAGAGATCGTTTTCTATTATTATGACTGTTGTGCCGTCGAGTAACACCCAAGTTGAATTCCGCTGCATCATGAATTGCGGGTGTCACACATATCTTTATTAGCGTAGTATTAGAAACAAAAGGATGATAATAATAACGATGAATCGTTAAAGGTTTTTCAGGAAACCTAGCTCGAGTCGAACTAGGGGCATTGGAGTGTTGCAAGACGCCAACCAATGTCATTTTACTATTAATAGATATCCAAGTGGGAGCTGTTGGAATATTGGATAAATATTAATTAGTTAAATGTCTAGTATCGAACCCGAGACCTCGGGATTGCACACATTACAAACGAGAGTCAAAGATTAATAAATATTAATTGTTAGATATATTTATTAATAACACAAGTTTAAGGACTAATGGTCGTTAGTTATTAAATGTACGGACTAACTATCGTTAAAAGGAAACGAAAAGGACTAGATTGAAACTTGGTAACAAGAAGGATCCGGAACACCCTTCTTTGGTGTGTGGTCGGTCGATCAAGGCCCAAGGGGAAACCCATTGCCTTTGCTTGTTCACCAAGTATTCTCTAGTATATATACAAACTCAAGGGTCATTGTTTTCTTATCTTTTGTGCACACACAATACCCTAAGTTTGGTTTTCTTTCTTTGTTTCTTCCTTGGCCGATCGTACATCCCTAAACCCTAGGGATTTCGATTTTGGTTTTTCCAAAACAATACTTGTGTTTAATCTTGCAATTAATTTGATTCGGTATTAGTTTGTGTGTACAAGAACGAGGTAACAACACACTATTGTTGTTATCAAGGGATCGATTAACAAAACGGTAAGGGGTTAATCATTGATCCATATAAACCCTAATTAGGGTTCTTCATATGGTTAAAGACAATTGCTTTTGATTCTTGTTCAGGCTAGAATCACCACGGTACGTTCCTATTCAATTTATGTTAATCTCTTATGTGTTATAGATGTTCCTACGCTTCCGCATATGTGTTTACCTGTTTATATGATTGTCATATTATTAAATTCTAACACACCTGATGACGATTGCAAGTGAACTACACCAGAAATCTTCTTCCACACCGGGGATACAAAATATTTCCTTGGACATGAAGGAGATAGACTAAACTCATTGCTTCCATACTTCGCATCAATTAGCTTTCTCCAGCACGCCTCTTTCTCATTCCCATATCGCCATAACCATTTACATAGCAACGCTTCATTTCTAGTTCGAATATTTCCAACACCAAGCCCCCATTTTGCTTTCTTTTAGTGATCGTATTCCAATCTATTGTATAGCTTCCGTTCGCTAGGATCTTTTGCCCAAAAGAAACTTCTCCTGATTTTTTCTATCTCCTCCAACACACATGCAGGGACCTGAAATAAAGATAAATAGTATAAAGGAAGACTATTAAAAACTGAATTTATAAGAACTATTCAACCCGGTCTCGAAATGAATCTAGACTTCCATTTGACTAAGCATTCTCTAAGCTTCACAATAACGGGATCCCATACTGCTTTAAAAGCAGGATTAGCTCCGACCGGCAAACCGAGGTATCGAAAAGGAATGGTGCCAACTAAGCAGCCGAGATCGTTACCCCATGAATGAACCAAATTCTCCTCAACACCGACCCCAATCAGCGTGCTTTTAGAAAAAATAATTTTTAGCCTGATCATTACGATCCAATAGCTCCATCTGATATATACTTTGTCAAATAATACCTCTTTACTACCATCGCTTTCCAATCCCATCAAATCCGCAAACTCCACAGCCCTCTCAGCCTCTTTTCTTGCTTGAAGTTCCACTGTTTGAGATGAAGTTTCGATATTTTGCTCAACTTCATTTTGCATACTAGATTCATTTCTCACCTCTACTTCAACCAACGAACCTTTCTTCCCTCTTCCTTTATTCTTCTTCTTTAGTTTTAACTTTCTGTCTTTATTTCTGTTCAGTTTATTTTGAACCACAATTGATTCCAAGTCAACGTACAAACCATCTACTTCCTCAATATCATTGTCAACCAAGTTCAATGAATCATCACCTGACTTATTAGTTAAATTAAAGGGTTGAGATATGTGTTTGGTGGGCTCGCATATATCAGGCCCAAATTTAGAGTTATGATCCATATCAGGTCCAGATCCAATAGTAGTAGAGTCCAGTAGTCCACCATGTTGAAAGGAGATAATTTGTCGCTTCTTTCTCCTTCAACGAAAGTTGAATCCAAAGTGGGTCCATAAGGTTGACTTAATTGAACCTCACTATTAACCAACGTTTTAAAAGAAGACACGCCCCCCGTGAAACCACCCGTGCTCGCATTAGTCTGACACATAGTAGGCTTTTCAACAACTTTAACATCTTTAAGTAGCTGCATCTGATCTTCCTCCTGTTGCAAGATATCATGGAGCCGCGCACCCTCTTCATCGTTCCCCATGCAATTGATCCTCTTCCTGTTCCATATACAGTGTATAAAATAGTAGATTTATGGGCAGGCATTGATCCATATATTGAGAAGAATGGACACTCACGAGATCTTGCATTTTATTCCTGTAGAAGGCCATCTTTTCTCTAGAATCCAAAATTTCCTTCTTATCTTCAACCTTTTAACACCAATGGAAACCAACGACAGTGAGCATTCTAAAGAAGATAAAAAAAGGTCGCATGGATAAAATGTTTAAGGGAATGGTTCAACTAAATCAAATTCAATCACAGCACAAATACACGTTCCGTTCTCAAGTCAAATTTTTAAAGAATGGAAGGGATGTGATGGGAAGGGGAAAGTAGGGAATGACATTGTGAAGAAAGTGATTATTTTTATTTGTGTTCTTGAGTTTTTATTTTAAGTTGCAAGGAAAAGAAGCTACCCAAATTACAAATATACCCTCAAAACATAATTTACTCTTCACATTAAATACTATCCAGCTTTTGCTCAAAAGAAGAAGAAGAAGAAAAACTATCCAGCCATTCTACGATTAAATGTGACCAATAACGTTTGTAGCCCACATTATTGCGCTTTTATAGGAATCTCGATTGCTCTTCCGTTCATGAAGACCACGTTGTACAGAAATTATTGGCAGAATGTGTATTACGCTGTACAGGTCAAGACAATAAACTAGTATTAGAGAGTGATTATAGCATCATTTGAATGTTTGAAAACTTAGTTGATGCGAATCAGTGAATGGTTTTCATTGCCTTTGAATGTTGTTATTAGCATAACTGTTATCTTGTTGATAGTATTATTCCTTGTATTTTTCTTTCGTAGTGAGAACACAAACTTGAAAATCTTATTTATATTGCATTTCAATCTCTAGCAGGTCTATATAAAAGATCTAATGAAACCTGAAAAATCGTATTTAAAATGTAACAAAGATGGTGCTTAGAACATACATGTCAAATATGGGACATAAACAAATGAGGGTATAATAGGCATTTAACAAAAGCCCATGTTCTCAGAAAACCCGTTCCCTCTTGATCATCCCAAATATGGGCGGATTACATTTGCACACAAAAGCCCATCCCTTCCCTCCCTCCCGCCTTCCCGTCCCCTGCCTTTCCATCTTAAAAAATCTCAAGAACGCCTATTTTTTTGATTTCCCTTCCCATCCCCTTCCATTATTTAAAAAAAAAGAAAAAAAAAAGAAAAAAAAAACTCGAGAACAGAGCGTAAAAACTAAGAAAAGAATCCATGTAAACACTGTAGACAATTTGTCAAAGCTAATCAATAGAACTGAGGGAAGAAAATCGGAAATAGCTTGACTGCATTAGTCCATCAACTTCGTGATCCCACTACCACCCCTCGTACCCTCCCCATAAAATGAACTGTTAGAAATATATGTCATGGCTATATAAGGCTGCAAATCACAGCTGTTAGGCATTCATTAGGTATTATATTGTCTTAATTACTTTCCTAGTTTACCTATGTACACCTGCATAAATCCCAGATTCTGCGTATCAGTGATTTAACACGATTCAATCATGTCAATATGTTTACATGAAATTAACTGATTTATATCCAGAACAGCAGATAAAGCATCTTCTGTTCATACTTTATAATAATCCAGATGTTCAAGGCTTAAATTGACAGTATATGCGTAATTAAATTCCAAATTTATCAGGAACAAATAGAACTTTACCACTTTTTCTACTTCAGTTGTCTCTAGAGCAACTGAACGAGAAGTATTTTGATCACCATTAGTGAGCTGATGTGCATGAGAGTTATCCATGGAGGGCATCGGTCCTTTCGGCTGATTATATTGTATTGGTTGGGCACCAGTCACGGGAGGCCTCATATTAGCATGCAACATTTGTTGGGCGCCAGGCATCCCTGGCTGCTGAGGTGACAAAAGGTTCAATAACATTTAGAACATGTGTTATTACCAAGAAACACGTTCCGGAGGTCGAGGTTGATGGAAATATGTATAAACCATGGTTATTTCTAGAGAGAGAAAGTAGATAGAGAAAGGTGGAGGACTATGTGTTTTATTAATATGAAATGAAGTGAAACTTTACACACACTTTCCCACACCCCTCATGGAGAGTCATGAGGGGTATTTATACGCTCCTAACACTACATGTTTGCCTACTTGACAATAGTAGTCCTTGTAGTTTCTAATCTAGTCCAATTCACATGTGTGACGTTATCTTTATAAAATAGTGAGGCTAACAATCTCCCTCCAAGATATCATCACACGTGAATGGTTACATGAGACCTATAAAAACATAAACAATGTACATTACATTACAACAATAGTAAACTATGTTGACGTTGTTTGTGACAATTGGCAAAATAGGGAGCCGTTTTTAAAACCCGCATTACATTAAAAATTATAATTTTGAAATATTTGAAAAGTTTATTGTGACGAGATATTTTATGAACGTTGGAATGTGATTTTGATCGTACGTTATTTATGGGAATTTCATTATTTATTTATGATTTGGTTTGCTTCATTTGTGATAATTTATTTTGAGATCGTTATTTTGGCACTACATTAACTCCGGCACTAGGATAACCTAACAATTTTAATTATTTTAAAATTTGGTTCGGATATTATTATTTTTGGAACGTATCGCGAGGTTTTGATTATTTTGGAACGAATTCGGTTTGAGAAAGTTGATTTGGTTATTTAAGGTTTCGGTTTTGGTCCGTGTATTTACACCGGGCTACTTAACCCATTACACCCCTCACTATTATTATTATTATTATTATTATTATTATTATTATTATTATTATTATTATTATTATTATTATTATTATTATTATTATTATTATTATTATTATTATTATTATTATTATTATTATTATTAAAAATCTTTTTTATTTTAAAAAAAGAGTAAATTACATAAAAATCGTCCTTGTGGACGCATAGCAACACAACACAACACCAACATCAACACCCTCATCACCAACTCTCTCTCTCTTTTTCTTACTCACCACCGCCGCCACCTAATCCCCCCAATAGGACCACCACCGCCACCCTCACACCAAAACTAACACCAGCATCTTAACCATTTTCTTCCGATCTATCTATTGGTACAAACCACGCGCGTTTTGGACCACCCTAACACCCTATTCGAATTAATATCACCACGTTATCACCACCTTTACCATCTTTTCTTTTGGGTATTTGAAGAAATCGGGTTTGGAGCTTTATTGAAGGTGAGTGGCCACGAAATTTGTTCGTGCGCCCCGATTCATACCCAAATCGTGGGTATATAGTTGTTTTCTTGTTGGGTTTTGATGAAATATTGATTAATAATGATGGGGAAATGTTATTTTGACAATAAGAATCCGTTTGGTATCTTGGGTATTGGGTGTGACGCGATTTGGATACTCGGTTTGAACATTTGGGTTGCGTTTGGTTTTGTTGTTGGCTCGTATGGAGCTTGACCGAGACACTAGGTCTCGATGAGACCCTCCCTTGACTCGTTTGGGAGTCTAGGATGGTTATTTGGTCCGATACTACTTGGTTCTTGGTGTTTGATTCTTGGTATTTGGAGTTTTGGATGGGTTGTGATTATCTTGGCATTGTTGTTGTTGTCGTGGTTTGTGGCCGACGACCCCATGGGTCCATTTGGTTCTACTTGGCTCGTTAGAGCAATGCCGAGACCTAAGGGTCTCAGGCGAGACCATAACATGAGTATTTTGGTTTCACTTTTGACCCGGGTTTGACTTGGTAAGTCGACCCGTATGTATGGTATATATATTGTTGATTATTTATATTGTGGTTATTATTATTATTGTTGTGGCTTATTTTGGACCAAAGCTTTTGGATGGGTCGAGACACCTTGTGGTCTCGACTTGGTATACTTGTGATTTGGATTATGGAGATGTGTTGTCGAGTGTGGACTTGGGGACCGATTGTGAGACGGTCATTAGATGACGGAGATAGGTTAGTTGGGTGCCGTAGTCGGACCCTCATGTTGTAGCACGTGGATATGGGATTGATTTGGACGGAGTTGATTTATTTATTTTGACTTGATTATTATGTTGGACTTGGACTATGAGCCAAGAGTGATGACTCGGACATATGACCAAATTCTATGACTCGATAAATATTTAAAAGTCAAACATTAAAAATAATACTCGTAATAATATTATTGATAATATAATCGTTTATATACGTATATAGACGTGATAAACGTATGTATGTATATATATATATATATATATATATATATATATATATATATATATATATATATATATATATATATATATGCGTATATTAATGATAAAACAATCACGAGTAAACGTTATAATAATATAACGATAATTATTATACTATGCAAATAGTGTAATAAATGTCGGAATATTGTTATAAGGAAATAACTTGAAATAATGTCGAGAACTAATAAGTCGGGTGAGTAATAAATAAAAACATAATGAATTTTATAAATTTAGAAACTTATCGAGTTATACGAGTTGTGGTTATTTAAAGTCCAAGTGGGCTTTATATTGTGACTTTTGTGTTGTCATGGATATATGACGATTAATATAAACATTTTCTATAACAAATGACTTATTTAATCGACGGATTAGATCGAGTTATTTGACGATATAAAATGAGTATATTAATGGGCATTGTATCTCACGACGCCCATAGGATGTGGTATATGTTTTAGGATAATAAATTACTATGTATCTCGTGGAATTTGGCCGATTTGACGATATATATAGGGAATTTATTGGACTACGATATATACCAAATAGAATTGTTTGTGCTATGTGCTTTAGGTTGGGTATAATTTTGGAATGGTATATTACGTAAATAATTATGGGGATTACCAAATCGACGGATTTGATAAACTTCGATGATTTATTTAAATAATATATTGGGCTAATATTAGACCTATAGATGCTTTATTATTTCGTTCGTTGTGGCTTTTTGGTTTGAGTTGTGTCGACCCTTCACCCATATGGATACTAAACGTCGAATTTCAAATTAATATGAAGTTAATTCGAGAAATGGATATTTTTGGAAAGTAAAACGGAATACGTTCGGGAATGGGAATATTTGATTTTTGAGGAAATGATTTCTGAACGAGCTTGATATTGTTAGGAAGTGCCGAGTCTGTAGTTTCCGTTACGTGAGTTGCTAGAGTTTGCTTACGTCTTTCTTCTATCGATTTCATTTGAGGATTTTCTGGACTTGAGGTGAGTCATAGCCCCACTTTTACTCTTGAACTTCGTTTTCAATATTTGGGGTGAGAAACGTGCAAATGTTTTATGTGGACTATTATCGCTTTGTTTATTTAAAACTTGCTATGCTTATAGAACTAGGTAGGATTAAGCGAGGCCTAGTCCCGAACTAGGTAAGCTATTGATTTGGTTTAGAGCGAGGCCTAGTCCCGAACTAGGTAAGCTATTGGATTGATTATAGAGCGAGGCCTAGACTTGATCTAGGTAAGCTATTGATTGGATTTGATTTGAGCTATAGCGTGCACCTATAGGGTTGATTTGATTTGGTTGGATTATATTGGTTGGATTATATTGGATGGATTATTTGGTTGGATGATTGAGGCCTAGTCTAGCTAGCAAGAGTTTTGCGTACATGTCCACTATATTGAATTATGAATTTAAATCTATGATCTTACCAGCGAAAGCTGACTTTTAGCACGTTTTCTCAGGTAATTAAGTGATGCTCTATGGATGCTTGGGATTGGAGGCTTGGCAATGGCACCGGTTATGGATCTATTTTTCTAAAACTCTGATAAACTATTGTGGACCTATGTTTATTTCTTTTGGGCCTTACTTTGGATAATTCTTGGGATAATGTAAACTTTAAAACCCGTTCTAGTTGTGTTTTTCTTATGTTTACTTTATCTCGTTCTTTCATGACTTTGAATGGATACCAATCCCCGTAGCACCCCGAAAGCTTGTTGAGTCTTCCGCTGTATCAGATTTTGGGGGTGTTACAGATTGATATCAGAGCCAAGGTTATAGAGAACTAGGTAAATAGACACCTAAACTATAACCGATTTTTATAGAAAACAATCCTTGACCATTGCCCGCCAGCCCGCCAAACCGAAGCATCATCATTATTATTGAGGTATATTGAGATGATTATTAGATTTGGGATTCTTGAGATGATTTGAGGATTTGAGGTTTATTGATTTAGTGATATGATGGCGTTTTGAGGAATTATATGCGTTTTGGGGAATTATATGCGTTTTGAGGAATTATATGGCTTAATTGTTTTACGAATGATTTTAGTAATGTGGTATTTTAAATCTTTCTTTGACTATATATGATTGGGAATTATATGATGATTGTGATATGGTATTTTGAGTTCGCGGTTTAGTTGTTTTGAAACACTTACACCTACCCTACGCCGTTGTCACAGACTATGGCCTCCCGTACGCCTGATGTTGTTGAGGATATTCTTACTGCACCGGTATTTCCAGCACAGTTTACCATGGCCCCTGATGATCCTTACAGGGTTGCCATGCATTCAGCTACTGTGTCACTGACAGCTTCTACTTCAGCACCACCTGCTGCATCTACGCAGGGACCTTCATCTTCTCTAGGGCTCCCTGGTACATCGAGGCAGCTTACTCTTCATCAGGCTTTAGCTCATGTGGCTCCACGTTCTGCCCACCGAGCTACGACACGTATGTCGGTACGCCCTACTTCACCACCTTTACAGTTGGATGCTCACTCTCTCCTGTCAGATGCACCACCTGCATCATTGCGTCGTCGTCCTAGATCTCCTACCCCTTCACCACATGGTTCACCTGTTAGGAGACGACGATTGATGATGTACTCTTCCGATGAGGAGGAAGAGGAGGAGTACGAGGGTGAGGATGAGGCTGATGACCCTCAGGAGGCTGAGCAGGGTGATGATGATGACCCTGAGGAGGAGGATGACCCTCAGGAGGAGGAGATGCCTGATGATGATGATTTGTTAGTACCGCCAGCTTAGGCTGAGGAGCCTGATTCACCTATACATCCGATTGAGCTTGTTTCACCTGATCGCCCATTTTTGTTTGAGTTGCCACCTGGTAGTCCCATTAAGTCGGATGCATCTTCTGAGGTTTCTGCTGAGCATGCAGAGTTAGGTGAGACTGGTAGGATGTGGGCTCAGATTACGGCACAGGGCGAGAGGATCTCGCGGTTATCTGATCGACTTGAGAGGGTTATTGGAGAGTTTATAGCGGATCTGAGAGTTGATATGACTGTGGTTGTGGGCAGGACTACTGAGATGAGGAGAGTTTTGATGGAGGTTCATGAGCATATCGAGAGTTTACAGTGAGGTTTTATTACAACTCGAGAGGCCGACCGCAAGTTATGGCAAAGGAATGCCGAGCTGGAGAAGGAGGTGGCTGACCTCAAGAGAGACAGCGACACCCATGGTGTGGAGTTGGGATCACTATGGAGAGAGCTCGATGGCTTGAGATAGGAGTTGAGGAACCTACGCCAGCAGCGTGGCTAGATGTTTGAGCTATGTTATCTTGTTGCTTTCTTAACCGAGGAGTGTTCGGTTAGAAAAGCTAGTTATCCTATTTTGGTGTATTTTTCGTTGATTATTCGTCTCGTTTGGAACGATTATTATCTTTTTTGTTGTTTTCGGTAGTTGGAACGATGTTGGATCTTTATTGTATGGTTGATGGTTATTATTATATGGTATTATGTGGTTTTTGGATATTGTGGAAATTGAGTTCCTATTCGCCTATTGATGTTTTACGGTGTATTGTTGATATTCTTTCCATGACTTGGCTTCGTTGATTTAATTCTTGTTGAGCATATGATAAGTTCTATCGGAGACTCATGATCTTGTATGATGTTTCAGATCAATGGCCCTATGACGAAACCCTGTTAGAACTACCAGAACTGGTCCTGCAACGACTACCCCTGGTCGTCGAGGATGCCGTCCTACTCGAAATGTTGAGACCCCTACTCCTGACAACCTGGACACTACTAACCGCAACAACAAGAATCAAAATGTTGATGTTCAGGGAGACAATGATCATGTTCCACTCAACGCACCTACTGTGGACCAAGCAATGATCAATCAACTTGTAGAGCAACGAGTTGCTGAGCTACTAGCTGAGTCAAAACATTCCAACAATTCTGCTGAAACATTTCCACTTGTTCGTGCTAATGGATGTAACTACAAGGAGTTTAAAATTTATGGACCCGTTGAGTTTGGTGGAACTGAAGGAGTGGTATACTTGGTCAGGTGGATAGAGAAGACTGAGTCAGTGTTTAACGTCAGTGGTTGTGCGGAGAATGCAAAGGTAAAGTTTGCTTCTTTTACTTTCAAGGATGAAGCTTTAACTTGGTGGAACAATTACCGTAATTCGGTTGGGAGTGATGTGGCTTATGCTATGACTTGGGAGCAATTCAAGTCTTTGTTGATTCAGACTTACTGCCCAAGGAATGAGATTAAGAAGCTGGAGATTGAGTTCTGGAACCCTAAGGTGAAAGGTACCGATATGGCAACTTACAATCGCCGATATGGTTAGGACTGAGACTCAAAGGATTGAGAGGTATACCGATGGATTGCCGGTAGCAACAAGGAACGATGTGATTTCTGCTAAGCCTGCAAACATTCATGAGGCTATCACTATTGCTCAACAATTGATGGACTCGTTGGAAGAAGCTGAGAAAGACAAGAATGGAAAGAGGAAGAGGGATGATCACTCTAAGGGTAATGATCGTCGAAACAAGCGACAAACAACTACTAGATCTTATGCTATGGGAGATGGAGACAAGAAGAACTACAATGGAGATGCACCCAAGTGTAACCGATGTTACAAGTATCATTCTGGACGATGTACTGTGATGTGCAAGAATTGCTCTAAGATGGGACACATAGCTAAGGATTGTAGAGCTCGACCACTTGCTATGGTTCAAGCTACTCCTGAAACTATGAGTAAGGCAAATGTTACTTGCTATGGATGTGGAAAGAAGGGACATTATAGGAATGAGTGTAGGGAATCGTGGAACCGAGGGAATCAAGGATCGGGTGGTAATGGGTACAATAATGGAAACCGTGGAGCTGGAGGAAACCGTGGACGACAAGATAATGGGGACCAACGTGTGGAAGCTGGAGCTGCTCATGGAAGAGTGTATGCACTTGGGAATGAGAGAGGAGAAGATCCGAACGTTGTTACTGGTACGTTCCTTCTCAATAATCGTTATGCTTCCATACTATTTGATACTGGTGCCGATAAGAATTTTGTGTCTACTAAGTTTGCACCCTTGCTAGAGAAACCCCCGATGGCCTTAGGAATTGGTTATGATGTAGAGTTAGCTAATGGGAACATAGAGAGGATTAGGACTATCATTCGCGGTTGCACGTTAAACTTTCTGAATCGTCCTTTCAACATAGATCTTCTACCCGTCACGTTAGGAAGTTTTGATGTCATTATTGGTATGGATTGGTTGTCGAAGTATCGTGCCCATATACTTTGCGATGAGAAGATCGTGCGTGTGCCTTACGGCAAGGAGATTCTGAACATACCAGGAGATAGAGAGGATTTGAGAGGCCCATCTAGATTAGCAGTCATATCTTGCACTAAATTGCCGAAGCTAATGGGAAAAGGATGTTACCTTTTCTTAGCTCAAATTTTTGAGAAAGGAGGGAAGGAGAAGATGTGCCTATAGTTCGTGATTTTTCGGATGTGTTTCCCAATGAATTGCCGGGAATTCCGCCTACTAGACAAGTGGAGTTTCAGATTGAGTTGATACCTGGTGCTGCACCTGTAGCACGAGCGCCTTACCGTCTTGCACCTACTGAATTAGAAGAGTTGTTGAAACAACTAGCGGAGTTAGCCGAAAAGGGATTTATAAGACCAAGTTCTTCGCCTTGGGGAGCCCCGGTCTTATTTGTGAAGAAGAAGGATGGATCGTTTCGCATGTGTATTGATTATCGAGAGTTGAACAAGTTAACGGTGAAGAATAGATACCCGTTACCGAGAATCGAAGATTTGTTCGATCAGCTTCAAGGATCGAGTGTGTATTCGAAGATTGATTTGAGATTGGGATATCATCAGCTTCGAGTTCGCGAGGAACATATTCCGAAAACGGCTTTCAGAACCCGTTACGGGCATTACGAGTTTCAGGTAATGCCGTTTGGGTTGACCAACGCACCGGCGGTATTCATGGACCTCATGAATCGGGTGTGTAAGCCTTACTTAGATAAGTTTGTGATTGTGTTCATCGATGACATTCTAATTTATTCGAAGAGTCAGAAAGAGCATGAGGAGCATCTAAGACTCATCTTAGAATTGCTCAGGAAAGAGAAACTGTATGCTAAGTTTTCTAAATGTGAATTTTGGATTCCGACGGTACAATTTCTGGGTCATGTGATTGATAGACAAGGAGTTCATGTAGATCCTGCTAAGATTGAAGCGATTAAAGATTGGGCTGCACCTACTACCCCAACAGAAGTTCGTCAATTTTTGGGATTAGCCGGTTATTACCGAAGATTCATTGAGGGATTTTTGAAGATAGCAAAACTGTTGACATAAATAATGTCTTAAAACATTGTTAGCATATTAACAATGTCTCTATGTTTTGATAATTACAAAGCATAAACTCATTAATCTAAAACTTATGACGTAAACAAGTTTTTAGTGCTTAATATTTGTCTTTGCTTCCATATCACTTAAGGTATGAATAAACAAAAGGTTTATTACATTTCATGATCAAAGAAAATTTTTCTAATCACTAGAATTTTTATAAAATGTATTAAACATCTTATATCTTTTACAAAATTACTTTTGGAATTAAAAGAATATGTTTAATTCATTATAAATATATGATTTCAAAATTTCAACCAAAAATGGCAAATTCTATCCAGAAAAATATTCCCCACTAAAAGACAAGAAAACCAACGTTCTGAAGGGGCGGCCCCCTTAATTCCTTAGGCGGCCCCCTTAATCATTAAGGGGACCGGCCACGCTCCAGAACAGTATTTTTCTCCCCTATAAATACTGGTTCACTCCTCAGAATTTTCTCACCTTTTGCACTTCTAAACTTTCTGATCTAGATCCATATTTCTATTCTCTTATCCTTTGATCATAAGTGTATAATTCTTTGTTTCAAAGTGATCCAAACTTCATCCTCTCAAGTGCAAGAGAAGAATACTTCTGTCCCCCAAGACAAGAAGTATTACAACTTATTGTGATCTCCACATCCAAGTTGTTGGTGCTTCATCAAAGATCATTTACATTATTCTTTGTGAAGATTGTTGTGAATATTTGATCGTAGATAGTTGTGCTAGATATATAGATTGTGTGATTAGTTAGTAGCTTGGTGTGAAGAAGAAAAGTTAGGAACTAGATTCGTGTGAAGAAGATAGGTGTGGAGTAGTTAGTTGTGAAGTAGATTGATTTGAAGAAGTTGTGACCTAGGTGTGAAGAAGTTGTGGTGTGAAAATTGGTGTGTAAATTGGTGTGTACGGTTTTCTCCGCCATAAGGGAGCTTGTTGATATAGTGAAGAAAACTCTCGAGTTAGGTGCTCGGGGAGTGGAGTAGGGCAAGGAAGGTGTCCTTGTAGCCGAACCACTATAAATCTCTTGTCTCGCGGTTCGATCTTTCCATCTCTTACTTATTTCATTACTTATCATTGTTACATATTGTGTATTGTTAGTTGTTTATATTGTACAAGACTTGAGATCACATATTATCGAATCTAAGTTTTTAAAAGCTAAGAAAACACTAAAACTACCTTTTATAACGAATTAAAAAGAAGTAAAACTATTCAACCCCCCTTCTAGTTTTCCACAAAAACCGTTGACCAAATTGACACAAAAGATAAATATGAATGGGGAGATAAGGAAGAGGAAGCATTTCAGTTACTTAAGGAGATGTTGTGTAGTGCTCCTATCTTGGCGTTACCTCAAGGTAACGAGGACTTTGTCATCTATTGTGATGCTTCTCATAAAGGTTTAGGAGCTGTGTTAATGCAACGAGAGAGAGTGATAGCTTATGCTTCCCGACAGCTCAAGAAGCACGAGAAGAACTACACCACCCATGATTTGGAGTTAGGTGCTGTGGTTTTTGCTTTAAGGATATAGAGACATTAGTTGTATGGAACCAAGTGCGTAGTGTTTACTTACCACAAAAGTTTGCAACACATTCTGAACCAAAAAGAGCTCAACATGAGACAGCGTCGTTAGATTGAGTTGCTAAGCGATTACGATTGTGAAATTCGCTACCATCCTGGTAAAGAAAACGTTGTTGCTGATGCTCTTAGTCGAAAGGAGAGAATTCCACTGTTACAAGTTAGGTCATTAGGATTGACTATCGTATCGCCATTACCATCTCAAATATTGGAAGCTCAAACGGAAGCGTTGAAAGCAGAAAATCGATCTGCTGAGAACATATTTGGGATGGCAGAAAATGAGAAGGGATTTGTTAAGCGTTCCGATGGAGTATTATGTTTTGGAGAGAGAAGTTGGGTACCATTGTATGGAGGAATTCGAGAGTTGATTATGCACGAGTCGCATAAGTCAAGATACTCTATTCATCCTGGGTCTGACAAGATGTACCAGGATTTGAAAAAGTTATACTGGTGGCCGAATATGAAGGTAGATATAGCGTTGTACGTTAGTAAGTGTTTGACTTGCTCTAAGGTTAAGGCAGAACATCAAAGACCGTCAGGATTATTGACGCAGCCAGAACTCCCGGTTTGGAAATGGGAGCGGATTACGATGGACTTTATTACCAAATTACCAAAGACAGCTAGAGGTTGTGACGCTATATGGGTAATTGTGGATCGATTGACTAAGTCTGATCATTTCCTGGCCATTAGTGAAGATGATAGTGTTGACAAACTTGCGAGGTTGTATGTGAAGGAGATTGTTTCTCGGCATGGAGTCCCGATATCGATTATTTCTGACCGCGACAGCCGTTTTACATCAGCGTTGTGGCGATCACTTCAAACGGCTTTGGGGACGAGACTTGATATGAGTACTGCATATCACCCCCAAACCGATGGTCAAAGTGAGAGAACTATTCAGACTTTGGAGGATATGCTTCGTGCATGCATAATAGACTTCGGTAAAGGCTGGGAGAAATATCTACCCCTTGCGGAGTTCTCCTACAACAACAGCTACCACACAAGTCTTAAAGCTACACCATTTGAAGCTTTATATGGTCGTAAATGTCGTTCACCTATTGGTTGGGCAGAAGTTGGGGATAGCCAACTCACAGGCCCTGAGCTTATTTTGGAAACTACTGAGAAAGTAACGCAAATTCGAGATCGATTGCAAGCCGCTAGAGATAGGCAGAAAAGTTACGCCGATCAGAGACGTAAACCTCTAGAATTCCAGGTTGGAGACAAAGTGATGCTGAAAGTCTCGCTTTGGAAGGGTGTAATACGTTTTGGGAAACGTGGGAAACTTAATCCTCGCTACATTGGACCATTTCTTATTTTGGAAAGGATTGGGCCCGTGGCTTATCGATTGGAATTACCACCGGAATTGAATAAAGTTCATGATGTGTTTCATGTTAGCAATTTGAAGAAGTGTCTTGCGGAGGAAACGCCAGTTATACCAATTAAGGATATTCGTGTGGATGAGAGTTTGAATTTTGTAGAAGAGCCGATTGAGATACTGGATAGAGAGATTAAACGACTTAAAAGAAGTCGTATTCCGCTCATCAAAGTTAGTTGGAATTCACGGCATGGACCGGAATTCACGTGGGAACGTGAGGATGAGTTTCGCAAGAGATATCCGAAGCTTTATACTTCGTAGATGGGTTGTTCCGAGAGAAACCCGGGACGGGTTCCTTCTGAGGCTGGGAGGATGTGACAACTGGCAAAATAGGGAGCCGTTTTTAAAACCCGCATTACATTAAAAATTATAATTTTGAAATATTTGAAAAGTTTATTGTGACGAGATATTTTATGAACGTTGGAATGTGATTTTGATCGTACGTTATTTATGGGAATTTGATTATTTATTTATGATTTGGTTTGGTTCATTCGTGATAATTTATTTTGAGATCGTTATTTTGGCACTACATTGACTCCGGCACTAGGATAACCTAACAATTTTAATTATTTTAAAATTTGGTTCGGATATTATTATTTTTGGAACGTATCGCGAGGTTTTGATTATTTTGGAACGAGTTCGGTTTGAGAAAATTGATTTGGTTATTTAAGGTTTCGGGTTTGGTCCGTGTATTTACACAGGGCTACTTAACCCATTACACCCCTCACTATTATTATTATTATAATTATTATTAAAAATCTTTTTTTTTAAAAAAAAGAGTAAATTACATAAAAATCGTCCTTGTGGACGCATAGCAACACAACACAACACCAACATCAACACCCTCATCACCAACTCTCTCTCTCTCTCTCTCTCTTTCTTACTCACCACCGCCGCCACCTAATCCCCCCAATAGCACCACCACCGCCACCCTCACACCAAAACTAACACCACCATCTTAACCATTTTCTTCCGATCTATCTATTGGTACAAACCACGCGCGTTTTGGACCACCCTAACACCCTATTCGAATTAATTTCACCACGTTATCACCACGTTTACCATCTTTTCTTTTGGGTTTTTGAAGAAATCGGGTTTGGAGCTTTATTGAAGGTGAGTGGCCACGAAATTTGTTCGTGTGCCCCGATTCATACCCAAATCGTGGGTATATAGTTGTTTTCTTGTTGGGTTTTGATGAAATATTGATTAATAATGATGGGGAAATGTTATTTTGACAATAAGAATCCGTTTGGTATCTTGGGTTTTGGGTGTGACGCGAGTTGGATACTCGGTTTGAACATTTGGGTCGCGTTTGGTTTTGTTGTTGGCTCGTATGGAGCTTGACCGAGACACTAGGTCTCGATGAGACCCTCCCTTGACTCGTTTGGGAGTCTAGGTTGGTTATTTGGTCCGATACTACTTGGTTCTTGGTGTTTGATTCTTGGTATTTGGAGTTTTGGATGGGTTGTGATTATCTTGGCATTGTTGTTGTTGTCGTGGTTTGTGGCCGACAACCCCATGGGTCCGTTTGGTTCTACTTGGCTCGTTAGAGCAATGCCGAGACCTAAGGGTCTCGGGCGAGACCATAACATGAGTATTTTGGTTTCACTTTTGACCCGGGTTTGACTTGGTAAGTCGTCCCGTATGTACGGTATATATATTGTTGATTGTTTATATTGTGGTTATTATTATTATTGTTGTGGCTTGTTTTGGACCGAAGCTTTTGGATGGGTCGAGACACCTTGTGGTCTCGACTTGGTATACTTGTGATTTGGATTATGGAGATGTGTTGTCGAGTGTGGACTTGGGGACCGATTGTGAGACGGTCATTAGATGACGGAGATAGGTTAGTTGGGTGCCGTAGTCGGACCCTCATGTTGTAGCACGTGGATATGGGATTGATTTGAACGGAGATGATTTATTTATTTTGACTTGATTATTATGTTGGACTTGGATTATGTGCCGAGAGTGATGACTCGGACATGTGACCAAATTCTATGACTGGATAAATATTTAAAAGTCAAACATTAAAAATAATACTCGTAATAATATTATTGATAATATAATCGTTTATATACGTATATAGACGTGATAAACGTATGTATATATATATCAATGCGTATATTAATGATAAAACAATCACGAGTAAACGTTATAATAATATAACGATAATTATTATACTATGCAAATAGTGTAATAAATGTCGGAATATTGTTATAAGGAAATAACTCGAAATAATGTCGAGAACTAATAAGTCGGGTGAGTAATAAATAAAAACATAACGATTTTTATAAATTTAGAAAACTTATCGAGTTATACGAGTTGTGGTTATTTAAAGTCCTAGTGGGCTTTATATTGTGACTTTTGTGTTGTCACGGATATATGACGATTAATATAAACATTTTCTATAACAAATGACTTATTTAATCGACGAATTAGATCGAGTTATTTGTCGATATAAAATGAGTATATTAATGGGCATTGTATCTCACGACGCCCATAGGATGTGGTATATGTTTTAGGATAATAAATTAATATGTATCTCGTGGAATTTGGCCGATTTGACGATATATATATAAGGAATTTATTGGACTACGATATATACCAAATAGAATTCTTTGTTCTATGTGCTTTAGGTTGGGTATAATTTTGGAATGGTATATTACGTAAATAAATATGGGGATTACCAAATCGACGGATTTGATAAACTTTGATGATTTATTTAAATAATATATTGGGCTAATATTAGACCTATAGTTGCTTTATTATTTCGTTCGTTGTGGCTTTTTGGTTTGAGTTGTGTCGACCCTTCACCCATATGGATACCAAACGTCGAATTTCAAATTAATATGAAGTTAATTCGAGAAATGGAAATTTTTGGAAAGTAAAATGGAATACGTTCGGGAATAGGAATATTTGATTTTTGAGGAATTGATTTCTGAATGAGCTTGATATTGTTAGGAAGTGCCGAGTCTGTAGTTGCCGTTACGTGAGTTGCTTGTGTTTTCTTACATCTTTCTTCTATCGATTTCATTTGAGGATTTTCTAGACTTAAGGTGAGTCATAGCCCCACTTTTACTCTTGAACTTCGTTTTCAATATTTGGGGTGAGAAACGTGCAAATGTTTTATGTGGACTATTATCGCTTTGTTTATTTAAAATTTGCTATGCTTATAGAACTAGGTAAGATTAAGCGAGGCCTAGTCCCGAACTAGGTAAGCTATTGATTTGGTTTAGAGCGAGGCCTAGTCCCGAACTAGGTAAGCTATTGGATTGATTATAGAGCGAGGCCTAGACTTGAGCTAGGTAAGCTATTGATTGGATTTGATTTGAGCTATAGCGTGCACCTATAGGGTTGATTTGATTTGGTTGGATTATATTGGTTGGATTATATTGGATGGATTATTTGGTTGGATGATTGAGGCCTAGTCTAGCTAGCAAGCGTTTTGCGTACATGTCCACTATATTGAATTATGAATTTAAACCTATAATCTCACCAGCGAAAGCTGACTTTTAGCACGTTTTCTCAGGTAATTAAGTGATGCTCTATGGATGCTTGGGATTGGAGGCTTGGCAATGGCACCGGTTATGGATCTATTTTTCTGAAACTCTGATAAACTATTGTGGACCTATGTTTATTTCTTTTGGGCCTTACTTTGGATAATTCTTGGGATAATGTAAACTTTAAAACCCATTCTAGTTGTGTTTTTCTTATGTTTACTTTATCTCGTTCTTTCATGACTTTGAATGGATACCAATCCCCGTAGCACCCCGAAAGCTTGTTGAGTCTTCCGCTGTATCAGATTTTGGGGGTGTTACATTGTTGAAGCGCAGAGTCTCTGTAGTCTAGATACTGAGGCAGCTTTGAAGTTCTCTCTTCCGATGATCTCGGCGTATGATCTTTGACACTGACGACAAAGGTCTTTGTAGCTCTGAACTTCAACTGTAATGGTCTAGTTAGGTTATTACTCCCTCCTAACTAGTGAGCCTTTATTCTTTTTCCTGCTCCCTCCTGAATCGACAACGCTCTTCTCATCTCGCAGCGGATAAAGTAGATTCAAAAGTGTATGAACATGGTTGTCGTTCGGGTAGCAGCATAACAACATAACTCACATAACATTGCATCCAAGTTGGTAATAAGCCCTGATGTACACACACTACTTCTCCATTCACGATGTTAAGCACAATTCTCTCAGTCAATCCAATCACTGAAGACGAAACACTACTTCTTTTGGCATGTTCTTCTCCCTCCTGATGGTTACGAGGTATCAGAATCATCATAATATTGTGTACATGCTGTAGAATCACCTTGTACTTGATGCAATTTAGAAGCCATAACAGCTCTTCGAAGCACATTCTGTGAGTATATGTCGCTCAGATATGACTCTCTTTTTCTACAATCTCATCTCTTCTCTTCAACCTATAAGCGACCTCTTCAAATTCCAACCAGCTAGTAAATGACCAATGACTAGAGAAACAACCCAATATAACCAATCTGAAAATGAAGTAAACATCCCTTAGATATGTGACTTAATCTTGTACGTTGGTGTCACTAAGAACCTATACTGAGCACTACAACGTAACTTCTTTAAGCATAGGTAGATCCATATACTTAAACGTGCAAACAATATATGAAATCTCTGCCTCTTGAACTATCCACAACTTCGTGCGACACTGAGTACTACAATGTAACTCCTTAAAGTGATAGCTATAACCCGTGAGCACTACAATGTAACTCCTTACATTGGGTATAACTAGATAATCCAAGTCTTAATCACTATCTCTACCAGTGTTTGCCCAAACAAGTATCTTCGAAAGTCATGCATCCATCCACCCCTAGACTTTGAGATAAATAAGTACATGTGTCCTTGAAATGAACTTTAAACCCAGAAAAGTGATAAAGACTTATCCTCATAGTCACAAAAATCCGATACTAGCCGTTGTCATTTGATTGTGATTCTTCATCAGGATCTTTTAAGCAATACGTGGTGTGTTTTTGGTGAAGTATGAAATTCTATCTCGTTGATTCGTAGTGATTTCAGATTTTCCTCTAAAAATAGAATTGGAAAATGTTCTCGCCCATAATTTGGAAATCACTATGAAATGCAATGCTAAGGTTACCAGAAAAATTTGAGTTTTAAAAATTTTTACGCCAAATTTCACCGAAAAAAATTGAATTTTGGCCTGAAAATTTGAATTTCGGGCCAAAATTTTCAACGTTAGACAAAAATTTGAATTTCGCGTAAAAATTGAACGTTTAGTCTCCTCACAAAAATAAATTTTACCCAAATTTTCTGGCCAAAAAACTTTTTTTTTTGCTAACTCGATAACTTCATCCTAACTCGGTAAAAATTTCTAACTCGGTAACCTTTGGATACTCGATAATGTCCCTAACTCGGTAACCTTTGTAACTCGCAAAAATTCATGTAACTCGATAAATTCTTGTAACTCGATAAGATCTTGTAACTTGATAGAGTATATGCTAACTCGATAGATCTTGTAACTCGATAGATCTTGTAACTTGATAAAAATCTTCTAACTCGATAATAGTTTGCTAACTCGATAACCTAAGATGAACCGAGTATAGTTTCGTTTAGTGTTAACCAAATAAAAATCCTTACTCGATGAACGATAAGGAACCAAGGCTAACTCGCCAATATAGTAACTCGATAACCAATTTCCTAACTCCCAAACTTTCCCTAACTCACAAACTTTCCCTAACTCGCAAACTGTCCCTAACTCGCAAAAAAAACTTTCCCTAACTCGCAAAGACGCCGATGAACAGTAACTGATCCGAGATTTTTCACCCAAAAACACCACGATTCGCCCCTGGTTAGCTCTGATGCCACTTGTTATTACCAAGAAACACGTTTCGGAGGTCGAGGTTGATGGAAATATGTATAAACCATGGTTATTTCTAGAGAGAGAAAGTAGAGAGAGAAAGGTGGAGAACTATGTGTTTTATTAATATGAAATGAAGTGAAACTTTACACACATTTTCTCACACCCCTCATGGAGAGTCATGAGGGGTATTTATAGGCTCCTAACACTACATGTTTGCCTACTTTACAATAGTAGTCCTTGTAGTTTCTAATCTAGTCCAATTCACATGTGTGTCATTATCTTTATAAAATAGCGAGGCTAACAACATGTTGTCTTAATCAATTTTTATTTTCTCAACTATCTGAGGGATTTTTCTGCTCCTTTCTCGAGTAAGTGTATCAATAGAACGAATGAGCTACCCATTTTGGAAAGCGGCAGTATCAGTAATAATAGTATTTGAATTTACATTTTCATGTATTTACATCGTTTACGGATAATTTCGTTTTATATATTAAGTGAAGTAGTGAAAAATTAATGGGCCTCTACTTGATCCCTGCTTAAGAGATATAACACTGAAAGTTCGTTATGGCACACAAGGGAAATGTAACTTTGTTTCCACCGTAAAAATTCTCAAAAGCTTGAAGTAGTTAAAGTTTGGCACTGACATCAAGTAAGTGGTTACTCATCAGTCATCACCAGGTCAGCACCAAAAATCTCAAAACGGTTTTATTAAGAAGGTTTTTATCAAATATTTAAATGTTTTTTCTTTTTCTTTTTTTTCTTTTTTTCTTTTTTTAATCATGCAGCACAGATTCCAGGCTAGACAAAATGAGTAAATGTTTATGCTCGGGAAGGCTCCACAAGCAAAGATCCCTTACCCAGAGTGACAATTTTGACCTATGGGTATATTGATAATTAATTTTAATTAACAAAATTAAGGGTGGGCTGAATAACAAAATTAAGGGTGGCAATGGAGTATGGTATGGCACGACATAGAGTCATGCCTAGCGGCAACACCACTGCCACCATTGCGGCATGGCTGCGGCATGGACTTCCTCGGCATACTTTGCCATTGAGGCATGAGACATGGGAGGAAGAAATATAGCCGTTGAACGGCTAGAAATATTACCATTAGGGCTTTCAAAAAAAAAAGATAAAGCGAAAATAATATCAATTGATTTTAATATTCGGTTTGATTAATAAGTTAACAAAGATAGATTTAGTTTAGACATGCCAAGGAGAGGAGGAGGAGGTAAAGAGATGATGATATTGATGGTGTTGCTGTGGTGTCTATCTCAAACCAAACGAGACCCTTATCTCACCATCTAAACCCGTAACCACGATCCCTTGACCTTGATGACGGGGACTGTGATTTGGTGATGGTGGGAAGCGGTGGTAGAAGTGGTGGTGTCGATTGGTGTTGCCTGTGATCCGAGAGAGATATGGAAGGGGAAGAGAGTATATCTCTCTTTCTTGTTTCTCTTGAATGACCAGTCATGGTTTTATATTAAATTGTTTTTATTAAATTGTTTAATATAATTATGAATATAAAAAATAAAAAAATAAAATTAGGTGAGGTACAGGATGTTGCCACTAAAAAACTATGGTGAGGCATGAATGAGGTGGAATGATATTATTGGTGGGTGGTGAGACATGGGAAGGCATGAAATCATGTCTGTCACCCCCTTACGGTATTTAGAACTACAATAAACAATGGAGGGTTATTTACACATATAAGTAATGAACTTTAAAAAAATTTCTATGTTAGGTAATGAACTCTCGAAAATACTAAGTTAGGCAACCAAACTTTCATCTTTGTTCAATGTTAGGCAATTTTGTCAGATGTCTCAACTGGTAACCGGTTGGGCCCACTTGTGACCTACTAAACCGGTAAATTGAAGGGTATATTTGTCCATTCATGTATATTCATGTATATCTATTGCATTTTGTTAACCAAACACCCCCTTTTAGGGTTTCAAGCCGCCGACCACCTCTGCCGCCTCCTACACCGGCCACCACCTCAGCTCCACCATCGTCAGCCACCACCACCATCTAATCCAACCCCCCCCCCTTTAGCTTATATAGTTTAAAGATCTGAGATAACAATCAATTTTAAAATAAGCTTATATAATGTTGTCGTGGTGTTTTCTTGAAACAAACAGTGTTTTGATGGTGTCGTGGTGTTTTCATCACTCAGCAGGCGGCGGGGAGGTTTTGATGATGATGATGGTGTCGTGGTTTTGATGATGATCTGTGGTTTTGATGGTGTCGTGGTGGTTTTGATGATGATGATGGTGTCCAGATTTGTGGCGGCAGGGAGGTTTTGATGATGATGATGGTGTCGTGGAAGGAAGGGTGTTGGTGGTGGCCGGAGTGGTGTGTAATGGAGGTTTAATGATGTGGCGAAGTGTCCGGATTTGGATTTGTGTCCGGTGGAGTTGAAAGGGAAGATTGAGGAGTGGAATGGGGTTATTTATCCGAATATTAACAATGGTGTTTACTGATACGGAGTATATTTTTTCTCGAAATAAAGTGATTTTTCCTCGGTGTTTGGATTGCAGCCCTGCTGGAGGTATCTGGTCATGTATTACTTTATAAGTTGAATCATTACCAACATGCTTAAGTTAAGTAACCCTTTTTGAGGTTTGTCTTATCAAAGCGTATGAACTTTTTTGTATTGTTTTACTTGATAGTTGTAAGTTACTCATCGGGCATCTGTTAGCAGATAAGATTGGCTACTTTTCTTGAGTTAATTTATAATATTGATTTTGTTTTACATTGCTATTGTAGTATAAGTAAGTTTGATGTGTTTTTGTCACATTTAAGGAATGAATCATAATCAGTTGTTACAAACCGCCCAAGAGATAGTGTTGGAGATATGAGGTAGTGTTAGAATTTGCGGAGTGGCGGTGGTGGTGGCCGGTTAAAAAAGAGACAGTTTAAAAGACCAAAATACCCCTTTAAGTAATTAATTCTTTTAATTATAACTGGACACAAGTTGGCCCAACCGGTTACCACATCTGGCAAAATTACCTAACATTGAACAAAGATGAAAGTTTGGTTGCCTAACTTAGTATTTTCGAAAGTTCATTATGTAACATAGGAAATTTTTTAAAGTTCAAACCCAACAATGGAGGATCATTATACTCACGTCACATGTAAAATAATACAACCGGGTTGACTTCAAGTCAATTTTTATATCAGAAACATACACTCCGTCCCACAGTTTTCTATATAAATTACATTGGGGTGCTTCATTTTTAAGAAATGAAAACTAAAGGCTGTTTGAATTACATAGAGGATGGCAAAATGATCAGTAACAACTAACAACAATTTGAACAGATTTGTTTAATAGAGAAGAAACGTGTATTTTACTTTTAAACAATCGTTTTAGGTTCAAAAGCTATAATAAACACAAATGCAAAAACAATCAACAAGTTCATAAATAAAAACAAAATTGAGGAGAGGACTTACAATTTTTTTTTTTTTTTTTTTTTTTTTTTTTTTTTTTTTTGATTGGTAAAGCAAGCACAGGATATGAATGGCTATCGAAAATGAAATGATAATTCTACTCATGTACATTCGATCAGAAGTTGGTTGACCTCAAGTCAACTTTATATACATAAGTTACACTTCCAATCCCCCAAGCTCTAGAAATTACATGATATCTTTCAAAACAGTCTATTATCTGCAGTTTTTTGTAAGGGAAGTGATACTTACATCACTTTTTTTGATGCACACACAACAATTATGCATATAGCATGTTGTAACATATGCATTAATGATGTAATATTGTGGTGTGTGCAAAAAAAAGTTGTGTAAGTATCACTTTCCTTTTTGTAAGCTTCCTCGAAATTACCTTTTACACATTAAACAATTAATTTTCTCGTATATTATATGAAACTACCTCGTAACTTTGAATGGAACTTTCATTCATTTGACAAATTTTATCAATCACTAAATGTGCAACTAGGTTCAATACATATATGTAGCATGCTACAATTAGACCATGTTTGATGCATACACCAAAATGATAAAAATCGGAAGCACATAAACACTAGGGTCTAGACTTCTTAGACCTCTGAACAAAATATGTCATTAAATACAACATGGAAACATGTCTTTAGGGCGGTGGCAGTGGGGCTCGGCATGGCTCCGGCATGCCCCATGCCGCAAATCAACACCGCCGCCACCCACGCGTCATGCCCTCGGCATGGAGGGGCTCGGCATAGATTGGCTTTGAATCATGGGAGAGTGGGGAAGGAAAAGAGCCGTTAGTTTTTTAACCGTTTGGTGTGCCAAAAAAAAAAAAAAAAAATTCCTTTATAAATAAACACTTTAAATAACCATTTCCTATTCACATTTTATTATAACCACTTCCAACTCTCATACTTTTAAAAAAATTAAGCATGGATCCAAAGAAAACACAACTATTGGAGACGGTGGTGGAGAAAAAACTTGCAAATGATGAATTGGCCGAAAAGTTGTTGGCGCCACAAATCCGTAGTGTTGAAGAAAAGGCTTTGTTTCGGGCGATGAAGTTCTATAACCAACCGCACGATTACATAACCGATCCGAATATGCTAGCGTTCACTCTTGCCAAAAAACGTGAGCTCGCAGAGAAATATGGATGGAGTTGCGATTTTTAGATATGTATTAATATAAAAAATAAAAAATAAAAAATAATGAAATAAAATTATGTTTTATTAAATTGTTTAATATAATTATGAATATAAAAAATAAAAAATAAAATTATGTGAGGCATGAAATCAAGATTGTCACTAAAAAAATATGAAGAGGCATGAGAGAGACATGAAATGAGGTGTCATGATATTATCGGTGGGTGGTGAGGCATGGGGGAGGAATGAAATCATGACTGCCCCCTAAGCAATTCTAAAGGATAAAAGTAACAACAAGCCACAAGTGAGGTAATTGAGAAGAGGAGTTTTGGAAGATAAAAGGAGTAGCGAACTGAGCGAGGGTGGGTTTGGGTAAGACGGAAGAATTAGCGGTTGCGTTTTTTCAGGCTTCTAATTTCTCTATCTTTTTCAAAATGAAAGGAAGGAGGTTGTTGATTCAGTTCGGTGTTCAATTTTACATTATCAATCCATCCAAACCGGATTTTTCTTTTTATTTCTTCTATTTTCTTTTTCTTCATTTTACTCAATGTTTTAAAAACTGGGTTTAGAATCGATCCGATCGAGTCACCGGGTTACCGATTCAATAGGTTTAACCGCTGGGTTAACCCGGTTTTCCAGTTAAGTCTACTGCAATATTTAGGCTCACCAAACACCTATAGAACCTTTAATATTCAATACCATACATACACAAAGCTTAAAAAATTCAATACAAGTCACATAATACATTATAAAACGTATTGTATATTATTCAATACCAAACACATACAATTCAACAACAATATAAGTTTTAAACTTAAAAACAAAATTATTCATCATCACGATTAATCTAAACTTATTATATATCATTGATGTTTTGCTCCATTAGTAAAAAGTGTTAAATTAGGCTCGACGCAGCTACATTCGACCCGATTCTATCCAACCTAACTCAAGGTGATTTTAGCCGACCTGACCATGACCTAGTGAGCAACGACCTTAGCTTTTTCACTGGGTCCGCCATTGAGTCAGTTCAATCTGATTTAATGAACACTCCTAGAGATGGCTAGTAGAAAAATTGTCCATAATAAAAATGAGCTTGCTATGTTTTCCACATTGAAATGAATATGAAATGAAAAAGGAATAATCAAAGACCTTGGAAATCAAGGAATCATCAACCAAATCCCATTTTGCAGCCCATCTTTCAAATAATTGAATTTTGAAGAAAAAAAGACATTGATTTGATTGAACTAAAATGAGATTATTAGTCCTTTTATGCAATTTAGCCGAGTGATGATTTTTTTACATAGTTGAAGTCATCGTAAACACTTGTTAAAAAATTGCTACAATTACATAATTTTCACATAATTAGACAGCGTGATGTGATATGATAAACTAAACTCAAAAACATATAAGATCGACATATAACTTGATACTGGAAATTGATGTATAAAATATCATGTCAGGGGGAACCAGGTTCAATAGCCAAATAGAGTATGAAAACAACTAAATAGAAATGAGTGAGTGAAAATTATGTGATTGTAACAATTATACCTAAAAAGTACAATGATACCTTTCATGGTTACCACTTAAGATTGACATGTAACTTAAGACTTAAGAGTAATGTTATTTACGTCTACAATCCATGTCTAATGCATAAATTACTTGTATAATTGTATTACACACTTTCTCTTTTCAAATTTCCACCAATCACTTTTTTAAATCCGCCAATCAAATCATTAGGCATACAAGTAGGCTTGCTAATTAGGCATACTCATCATTTTTCGTAACTTAATACATGAAATTGCATGGTATCTAAATTTGACACACTGAAATTGAAATTAAGAATGACTTAGAGTTAGGGATGAGCTCGGTACCGAACTGTACCGAATTGATGCTCCCGTTTTTTTCCCGGGCATGAAAGGTGTGTACCGGTACCGTACCGAATGGGATTTCGGTACCGGTACACGGTACCGGGAAATCGGTGCATATCGGGTTATTCCTGTTTTTTGTTAAAGCATGTTGAGGAAGAGCCAAAAATTCACATATGTTGTGCCTTGGTTTTTTTACACACATAAAATTTGCATGTAATGACTTGGTTTCATGATAGCATAATTTAACTGTGTAGTAGAATTTAACTAGTAGATTTGGTTTCATGATTGCAAAATTTGCATGTGAAGTTTGTATATATGTGAAGTAGAGTTTAACTAGTTCTGAGGTAGTTCTTGTTTTGGTCAATGTAATGACTTGGTTTCATGATTGCAGGATACGAATCATATTGTGTCTATGATTCTAAGGGTGGTGGCAGCGCATTCGGCATGGGACTCGGCATCATCGGCATGGCTCGGCATGAGCAATGCCAGTCCAGCGGTTTGGTTCTTGCGGCAATAAAATCGGCAAAGATTACCGATTCAGTATTGTTTTTTGCAATCAATTTTTTGAACGTTGGCAATTAAATGAATTAGCTTTTATTTGAATCATGGTTGCCACTAAAAAAGTATGGTGAGGTATGGTGAATCATAAAATATGTTGGCTTGATTTGATTGGTTAATGACGAATTTGTTAAATGTTACGTATAAACATTAATAGGTAAATGTCTACTATCGAACCCGAGACCTCGGGATTGTACACGATACAAATGAGTATTAAGAAATAATTATGTATTAATAGTTATATATGTAATTATTTACAAATAGAAGGATTAATGATCGTTAGTTATTAAAAGTATGGACTAACTATCATTAATTGGAAGGATAAGGACTAGAATGAAACTTGGTGACGAGAAGTTTCCGGAAGGACCTATTGGCCCTTGTGGCCGGTCGATGCATGCAAAAGGGAGGGGCAACCCTTGCCCTAACTTGCTCCCAAAGTTTCTATTAGTATAAATACAAATTCAAGGGTCATTAGTTTTCATCTTTTGTGCATACACTTAACCCTAAAATTTGTTTTCTTCTTCTCTTGTTTTCATAACCGATCGAATACCCCTATACACTTAGGGTTTCGATTTTTTGTGAATCAAATTAGCTTCTATTTGATTTTACTTGCATAAACTTAATACAGTTTAATTTGTGTGTACAAGAACGAGGTAACAACTCACTATAGTTGTTATCAAGAGATCGATAAACAAAACGGTAAGGGGTTTATCAAAGATCTAATTTTACACAAGTTCAAGATTGTTTGAAGTGCTAAAAGGTACGTTTCGATTTATGTTTTGGTTAATCTTTACGTGTTATACTTTGATCCTAGCTTCCGCAAATATGTGTACTTTGATTGTATAATTCTAAAAGTGGCATCACGAGGCATGTATAACATGTAATTAATTACTAAAACATCATAAAAATCGGATCTTTAAGTGTTTTAGATACATGTTGATCTAGGATTTTTCTTTTTCAATTTTTTTTATAAAAATTCAAAACCCGAACCCTAATCTTGGGGGGGGGGGCGATTTCCATGAAACCCTAATTAGGGTTTTGTGGTTTTAATTGATTAACTTGTAATCACTAGAAACCCTAGGTCATTAACTGGTTATTTGAACGTACTTGTGACTTTGTGGGTAATTGTTATACTTAGATCCGTGACGAAACATGCATGTTAGTCATGGATCATGATTTTTTTTTTTTTTTTTTTTTTTTTTTTTTTTTTTTTTTAATATGTCACATGTTTAGATAGATCTAATATTGGGGAAGACCTCAATAATAATTTTTAAAATCAATTTACGTGCTATGTGGTGTGTATATTAGCTTTGGCCTACGCAATTGATTCATCAATGTATGTGGCTCCACTTCCATTAGAAGGGAAGGCCTTAGTTGATTACATGCATAATTACACCTATAATTGATTTTGTTAGGATCTTTTCTTAATCAAGATTGCATGTGGCTAAGTGATTCACCTTTATAATTGTTATGATTATTAGTTGTTGTTTTGTCTTGAATTACTTGTTTTATTGTTTCTTAATTGTTTGACATGATGTAAGCAATAAAAAAAGGGTAATTTTCATAAAGAAAATAAATTGGACTAATAATGGTGAAACTTTAAGTAATAAAGATTGAATCTTGCGGAGTCTTATGTGCCAACAACGGTTCGCTTCGCACGGTAATTGTCTCCAAGGCTAGACTAGCAAGATTCATACTTTGTTACATCTTTTAAGATTTAATCCAAAAACTTTGACTTGATTGATGATTTTATACAACATGTTTTTAAAAGTAGCTCCTTTAAGACAAAATTCATAGTCCTGATAAGAAGGCTTAGAAAGAGCCTTAGAGTCTGCCTTGGTTATCACACTTGTGAATACGTCTTAAATGATTTTCTTTTAACTTCATTCTTGTACAATATCATCTTAAGGTATTTTACCTCAAGTAAAACTTTTTGTATTAATCTTAAGAATTGGATATAAAAAGGTTTTGAAAAATTTATGATATAAAGATGAGTGCATGCATCTTTATACATGTTTTGATTGACACATCAAAATTAAATACCATAAAAATTTAAGTTACATGCCATCTATCTATAAGGAACACTTGGAATTATAATTTAGTAAACGTGAGACCTTGGCTAAATTTTAATAACAATGTAAAATTCTATTAATGCGTGAGACCATAAATTGTGATTTTACATGTTTCTAAGGTAGACGACTTAATTAAGTTGTGCGTGAGACCTAAAACTTAAGGCATGTGATGGGATGAAACATGCTTACATAGAAAATTGATGAATCAATTTGATGTAAATCCCATATTGATCTAGGAATTGGAAATCATGTTTGCCAATTATTGTTCGACAGATTACCATCTTTTGTACTTTCGATCACCACTAGCAGATCAACTGATGTGGTGGAACTATGTAAATTTGGATCCTATATTTTCAATAAAATTAGTTGGTTATATGAATATAGCCTTGGTATTATGTTTTAGATATTTATTATCGAAAATACTAATGTTTGAACTTTTATCTGTAGATATGGCTCAACCCGATAACCCATATGTGATTTCTGCTTTCAAGAGTCATCTTGAAAGGGAAAAACTGACTGGAAAGAATTTCAATGATTGGTACCGATCGCTCAGGATTGTCTTGAGGGCGACCGGAAAACTCGATTATGTGAAAAATCCTTGCCAAGATGAGCCTGCTGCTACTGAACCAGAAGCAGTTAAAGAGGCTTGGAGACTTGAGCATGCTAGATTCAATGAGGTTGCTTGTTTAATGCTCACTAGCATGAATGCTCAATTGCAAAAGAAGTTCGAGTACTACTATCCAAAAGATATGCTAGATGAACTTCGGAATTCTTATGAAAAGTCTCATGCAGTTGAATTGTATGAGTCTCTTGACAAACTACACAGCTGCAAACAAGGTGATGGTAAACCAGTTGAAGATTATGTGAATGAGATGAGAGAACACTTTGATCAACTTCACAGAATTGGATTTTGTTACCCCGACAATGTGCAAGTGCACTTGATCAACAGGTCCCTTAACAAGGACTTTGCTGGTTTTGTGCAAAACTTCAACATGCATTGCTCGGGGAAGACATTCTCAGAATTACTCGCATTGCTTGTTGATTATGAGAAAAGTCTACCAGCCAAAGGCAAGTCTCCTACCCCGCAAGTGTTGGCGATTCAAGGGGGAGAATCCAAAAGAAATCGCAAGTGAACAAAGGCAAGGGGAAGGGTGGAAAAGGCAAGCAGGTCATGACCTATCAACCACAGCCCAAGATGAAGCAGCATCAGCCTAAGCAGAACAAGGTGAATCCTCCAAACAAGAAGGATCAAGCTTGTCACCACTGTCATGAAAAGGGCCATTGGATGCGCAATTGTCCACTCTATATTCATGACTTGCGACAGAAGAAGCAGAAAAATGAGGCTGGTAACCCCAGTTCTTCAGGTGCGTTCTTTATGATTGAATTATTCACTCTTACTCCTAAATTGAATTCATGGGTATATGATACGGGATGTGGCATTCATATTTGCAATTCATTGCAGGGGTTCAGAGTTGAGAGAAAGCTGGCCTATGGAGAACAATTCTTGCACGTGGGTAACGGAGCACATGCGGGAGTTGAAGCTATAGGCGTATTTAATTTAGTGTTGCCTTCGGGCCTTGAACAATCTTTAAATAATTGTCATTATGCACCGTCAATTGTTAGAGGTGTTATTTCATTTTCATGTTTGTTGAACCTTGGTTTTGATCATACTGTTTCTAGCAATGGAATTTCGGTTTCTTTAAATGGTGTTTTTTTATTTTAATGCTATTGTTGTGAATGGTATTTTTTAGATTGATATGAATGATAATGATAATGCTTTTGTGAAAATAATTCAATGTATAACATCAATCATAAGAGAATCAAGAAAGGTCTGGATTCATCTTATCTTTGGCATTGTCGACTTGCTCACATTGGCAAGGCTCGCATGAAAAAGCTGCAACATGATGCGCTTTTAGAAAAGATCAATGATGAATCATTTGATAAGTGTGAATCTTGTATTGTTGGGAAGAAGACAAAGAAACCCTTTAAGAATAGGATTGAAAGGGCTTCTGATCTACTTGGTCTAATTCACACAGATGTGTGTGGACCACTTAGACATGTGTCAAGGAGAGGTACTAGCTACTTCTTAACATTTACGGGTGACTATAGCCGTTATGGTTATGTTTATTTACTTAAACATAAGCATGAGTTGTTTGAAACATTTAAAATGTTTAAAGCATAAGTAGAGTTGCAACTTGGAAAGAAGATTAAAGCTCTTCGATCCGATAGAGGTGGTGAATACCTGAGTCAAGAGTTTATAGATTACTTAGCTAAGGAGGGAATTGTCCAGCACCTTACTTGTCCATATACTCCACAACAAAATGGTGTATCTGAGAGAAGGAATCGTACATTGCAAGATATGATACGAGCTATGTTTAATCTAAAAACTCTTCCTTTTTCGTTTTGGGATTATGCCTTAGAATATGTGGTTCGCATTCTAAATATGGTTCCAACAAAGAAGGTGGATAAGACACCATATGAGTTATGGACTGGAAAAGCTCCTAACTTGTCTTATCTTAAGGTCTGGGGTTGTGAGGCGTATGTTAAACGTGACTCAGCAGATAAACTCCAACAAAGATCTGTAAAGTGCATCTTCGTAGGATACCCAAAGGAAACAATGGGATACTACTTTTATTACCCACCTGAAAACAAATTTTTTGTTGCAAGGTATGGAGACTTCTTGGAAAAGGAGCTCATATCTCAAGAATTCAGTGGGAGAATATATGATTTGGAAAATGATCATGAAGATGTAGCACCTTCTGAAAACACTAGCCATCTTCCTGTGGAACCTGAAAGTTTAGGTCCTCCACCTGAAGTTGAAGTGGCTCCCATTCGCAGATCTGTAAGAACTGTGAAAGCTCCCGAATACCTATGTCTTAACGTAGAGTGTGAGGATACTATACTAGGGGATCTTGATGAACCTACTAGTTATAGGGCTGCCATGAATTGTCCTGAAAAGAAAAAAATGGCAAGTTGCTATGAATGGGGAAATGCAATCCATGAGAGATAATGAAGTCTGGACTGAAGTAGAACTTCCTCCTGGTGCCAAGGTAGTTGGGAGTAAATGGCTCTACAAGAAAAAGACTGATATGGATGGCATTGTACACACCTATAAGGCCCGTTTGGTAGCTAAAGGCTATACTCAAACATTTGGTGTTGACTATGAGGAGACCTTTTCTCCTGCAGCTGACATTAGGGCTATTAGAATTCTTATAGCCATAGCTGCTTACTATGACTATGAGATTTGGCAGATGGATGTCAAAATCGCCTTCTTAAATGGTCGCCTAGATGAAGACATCTATATGGCGCAGCCTAAAGGGTTTGTGAATCCAGAATTCCCAAATCGTGTATGCAAACTTCAAAGATCCATTTATGGATTGAAGCAAGCATCACGACAATGGAATAAAAGATTTGACAGTGAGATTAAAAAGTATGGATTCACTCAAAATCTTGATGCGCCATGTGTATATCACAAAGCTAGTGGGAGTGATGTAATTTTCCTTATTTTATATGTCGATGACATATTGATCATGGGAAAAGACATTCCTAGTTTGCAAAAGGTTAAGGCATATCTTGGGAAGTGTTTTTCTATGAAAGATTTAGGGGAAGTTGCATTCATTCTAGGAATAAAGATATATAGAGATAGATCTCAGCGATTAATTGGATTAAGCCAAAGTGCTTACATTGATAAAATATTGAAGAGATTCAATATGCAAAATTCCAAGAAGGGATATTTGCCAATGCAATAACAACATGGCTTGAGTAGTAAAGTTTGTGCTTCAACACCTGCAAAGGTGCAACGCATGAAGAGAGTCCCTTATGCTTCGGCTGTGGGATCTATTATGTATGCGGTGAAAATTACAAGGCCTGATGTGGCATTTGCTCATAACTTAACCAGTCGATATCAGCAGAATCCAGGTGAAGCTCACTGGACTGCTGTTAAGAATATTCTTAAGTACCTTAGAGCTACTAAAGAGATGTTCTTAGTTTATGGGGGTACTCCATCTGCACAACTTGATGTTACAGGTTATTGCGATGCTTCTTGGAAAGGTGATAAAGATGATACGAAGTCTCAGACGGGTTATGTCTTTGTCAGTAATGGAGGAGCTGTGGATTGGAGAAGCAGAAAGCAGAGTACACTAGCAATGTCTGCAACAGAAAGTGAGTATATAGCTGCGTCAGAAGCTATTTGGATTAGGAAATTTGTTTCGGGGCTTGGGGTTATGCCATCGATTCAAAGACCTATAAAAATGTATTGCGACAATTCAGCTGCAATTACATTTGCCAATGAACCTGGAATCATGAAAGGACCAGACATTTCCCAATTAAGCATCACTATGTTCGAGAACAAGTCGAAATAGGTGAAATCGAGTTACTCAAAGTTCACACAGATGACAACTTAGCAGATCAATTAACAAAGCCTCTAGCTGGTACTAAGCTTTATAAGCAAGCTGAAGGCATAGGGCTTCGTTTAGCTGAAAGTTTCATGGCCATTTGTGATTAGTATTTGGATAAAGGATGTAATGTACGATTATTATGTTTAACGAAATAAAATATGGTTATGTTTATTTATCATTGTCTTAATAATATATCATGTATTTGCATGTTTAAATCCATGAATAAATTATTATTCTAAATTATCCATTGTCGATTAATGATATCAGAATATCATTAAACTAAGACAAATTTGAGTATTGGTTAAGGATATACTTGAAAGTATATTGATGCGTAGTCATACCAATTTCACATGATATTCAATGAATTGAATATAGGACTTATCCCAACTATATGATTTAATATTTGTGAGAATCATATTTAAAGTTATCCTTAGACTTGAGATACCAGATAAGAGTCATGGATGTAGTGCATTTTTGTGAAGCAATCTACCGCTCACCGTAACAGGGAGTTATAAGGGTTGTTTTCAAAAGTGTTGCAAAGTTCATGGGTTATTCTTGTAGTCAATAAAGAATTTGTTTCTTCTGATTTGTTTGGAAGTTTAATACTGATGGGCCCCTCGTAGGGTTGACAAAATGTTTGCATGGCCACGCCCAAAGTTTATCTGGAATACGTTCAGATGTTTTGGTAATTTTGTTCAATCATAAAGAAACGAGAAACAGAAAGTTAATAAAGAATCTCACATCTTTATTAAATGTGGTATTAGAAACAAAAGGATAATTATAATGATGAATCATTAAAGATTTTCCAGGAAACCTAGCTCGAGTCGTACTAGGGGCATTGGAGTGTTGCAAGACGCCAACCAATGTCATTTTACTATTAATGAATATACGAGTGAGAGTTGTTAAATGTTACGTATAAACATTAATAGGTAAATGTCTAGTATCGAACCCGAGACATCGGGATTGCACACGATACAAATGAGTATTAAGAAATAATTATGTATTAATAGTTATATATGTAATTATTTACAAATAGAAGGATTAATGATCGTTAGTTATTAAAAGTATAGACTAACTATCATTAATTGGAAGGATAAGGACTAGAATGAAACTTGGTGACGAGAAGGTTCCGGAAGGACCTATTGGTCCTTGTGGCCGGTCGATGCATGCAAAAGGGAGGGGCAACCCTTGCCCTAAGTTGCTCCTAAAGTTTCTATTAGTATAAATACAAATTCAAGGGTCATTTGTTTTCATCTTTTGTGCACACACTTAACCCTAAAATTTGTTTTCTTCTTCTCTTGTTTTCATAACCAATTGAACACCCCTATACACTTAGGGTTTCGATTTTTTGTGAATCAAATTAGCTTCTATTTGATTTTACTTGCATAAACTTAATACGGTTTAATTTGTGTGTACAAGAACGAGGTAACAACTCACTATAGTTGTTATCAAGAGATCGATAAACAAAATGGTAGGGGTTTATCAAAGATCTAATTTTACACAAGTTCAAGATTGTTTGAAGTGCTAAAAGGTACGTTCCGATTTATATTTTGGTTAATCTTTACGTGTTATACTTTGATCCTAGCTTACGCAAATATGTGTACTTTGATTGTATAATTCTAACAGAATTATGATGAGACATGACTGCCACCACCCTAACATTTCATTGAAAATGACTAAACACATGGATGTACAGAAATCTTCCTTGCACTACAAAAGTAAAGTTGCCTTTTAGTTACAAAAAGAAAATTCGAAACCAGATACAAAGATGGTGGCAAATCAAAGATCATATACAGTTATACGCAAATCAAAGATGGTGACAAATTTGACAAATTAAGTGACTGTTCAAATGGACAGCTTAACATCCAGATACATATTTAAAACAAGTACTTAAAATGTTCAAAAGGACAACATAACATCCAGTAACATGTTCAAAACAAGTACTTAAAATAAACAAACTAAATCATGTTCAACAAAATAATTAATCTTGTGAAAGTCCCATCCCTTTTCCTTTAGCGTTTTGCTTGGCAATCCCTTCTTCTATATCTATACGTACAACAAAAAACTATCAAAGTTAATAACTTAATAAACATTAGAAAATCACATTCAAGATAAGCTATTACCTTTTGCAACATCGTCATCATTTAATAGATCGTCGATGTCATCTATTATAGATTTTTTGGACTTTTTTACCCAATCTTGGGTACATATCAACGCCTCAACTACGGCATAAGACAAGTTAGTCCTATATGGGTCAAGAACACGACCTCCCGTACTAAAAGCCGACTCCGTTGCAACGGTAGTTATTTGAATTGCCAAAATATCTAAAAAATAATAAAGACTTGTAAAACAATAATAACGTAAAACATAAAGAATAATTTCGGTACCCAAACGGGATTTCCTGAATAAGTCCCATCCCGAACCCGAAAGGTCCCTTTTTTTGGGCCTTATTTAGTAGTCTCGTACCGTACCATATATCGGGATTCGGTACGGTTTCGGTACGATACCGGTACAGTTCCGGTTCGGTTACGGGAATCAGTTCGATATGCTCATCCCTACTTAGAGTCAACCAACTTGACTTTACTCTTTCCTAAACTTCATTTGATCTTTCATTTTCATTACATTCATTTTAAATCTTCCATCCATCCGTAACTTGTAAGTGATTTTAGTCATAAATTACTTATATGGTAAATTTTCATTAAAGGATTGAAATATATAATTATTATGTTTTTGAGTTTTTCTTAAACAGAAAGGAAAAGAAACAAAAAAGAAATAACAGGAAAATTCATAACATTTTTCTTCAAGTATTTTCTGCCTAAATATAGGTGGATTTAGACGGAAACAAAATTACACTTAAACTATTGAGTATGCAATAACCAATATAACCTACAGTATTTATAAGTCTCTTACTCATTTATACTTTTGTGATAAAAATGAACACGTTTAAAAATGTATACATGTAATTATGTCTCTTTTCTTATTTTTTTCCTAACTCGATAACACAACATTTTTTCTTTTCATTTCCTTTCATTTCAACTCGATAACATGAAATAAAAGAAGAACTTTCTTTCCTTTCCATTTCTTTATATTCTCTTATTTACCCATCATTTTTATCCCACCTAAAAAGCTCCAGCGTAAGTGTTCATATTTTTATTTTGGGTTGTCACAAAGTAAGTGTTCACTTTTATAATTCAACTAAAAAAAAAATTTAGTTGTCAAAAATGAAAATTTCTTGATAGAGAATGTAGTTAGTGGGTTTTACTAAAAATTTGTAACACTCCAAGTTTAACGCTAATGGCTTTAAATATATTTTAAAGAGCCAATGATGATTAGCCCAGCTGGTCAGAGGCACTCCCGGTTTTACCCAAGGTCTTGAGTTTGATCCTTAGGGATGGCAAGCCTTGGGGTTTTTTCCTCCGAATACTTGTAACGGCCCATGGTCAACATCTCGTTGTCTAGGGTACGTGCAAGGCTTCACTATTATTCAGTGAGGTTTCTCAGATGTCGTATCATGACTGAATGTTCGGAAAAAAAAAATATTTTAAAGCTTTCAAGGCAACTCATGTTACTTTTAAGGTTCATTAGTCAAAGGACATATCCTGAAGATAAGTTATTAAAGGAATAAGGACTATCCTTGTAATGGTTTGACTAACATGAACTAACGTCACCAAACTTCAAAAGTTAAATAATAACTCATGTTTAATACAGTAATAGATTACTTAACATCACAGGAACTTCATAAATATCATTTTTTTTTCTTCCCTCTGCCTCACGTCACATAACTCATGTCATGTATTTGGGCTTGGAATTTTATCAGGATGAATTAAGTTAAGCTAAGATATGACAAACTGTACTCAAACATGTAATTTAATACACGAAATTGCATAGTATCTAAAATGGAGGGACCGAAAGTGAAATTAAAGTTGACTTAAAGTCAACCAACTTGCCTTTACTCTTTTCTCCTCAACTTCATTTCATCTCTTTTCATTTTCATTGCATTCATTCCATCCAATCCGCTGTAAGTTAATTCCAGTTGCCAATTATTTTTCATATTTGTAATTTGTTTCATACTTGCTGGGTTTTGGTTATTCAATCAATAGATTGTCATATTTGTAATTTCCAGTATTATTGGTGTTTCGTTGTAATCTTTAAAATTGAGCTTATAAAAAGTTCAATAAGCTCATCAAATAAGTTAAACCAAACACCCCTTAAACTAGTTGGGATACAATTGACATGATTGACTGATTTGAGTCTGTGAAAGATGTTTTTTTATTAGGTTAGGTAGCATAAGATACATGGCACTGTAGGAGAAATGGTGTTTTCGTGTAAATGACATGAAGTGTGGAAAACTTTCAAAAGATGCAGTGTTGTGTGGATCAGTGACTTGAAGGAACTTTTACTTTATGCTTTTGGTTTCTTGATGCTTGTGCATGTATTCTATGAAAGCTTTAACGGTTACTAAAACTTGGTAAGCTTGGTGTCACTTATAATTAACATTCATAGTTGTCAATTTAATCTACATTCGTATTCTTAGGAAACATAGAAGACAAAACGCATCTCTTAAGCTAAATGCAATGGTAATATTATGTGCCACAGTTTTTTGTCCCTCTACTTAAGATGTGTATAAATTTATAATAATTTTGGCTGTCTATTTATGTGATGTTGTTTCCCCTATCTATGTTTTGTTTTTGTTTTTTTTAACAGTTTACTTATATATAAACAATTAGCATGCTTGTCCTGTCTACATGTTACATAGTATTACACAAAAGCACTCACATGTTTGATTGTTTTATGCTACTTAATCATGGATTGTTGGTGGTAATAAGAATTGATGAGTCAGATATGATATGGTTGCATTATACGACAAGTGAAATAAGGAGATGGGAGGAAGCAAAGAATTTTGTAACATTTTGTTTTAAAGAGAAAGAAGGTTATTAGACTAATGCTAATGGGCGTTGCCCTTCAACAACAACCGATCAAACCAACGCGTTGCCCCCATTAGCTTCATCCCAACCGACGTGTCGCATGGCAACGAAAACAAAGTTTCGGTTGCTTTGCCAACCGAAACAATTGCACCATCGACGCCCTTTTTTTGACCGTTGGGGCTTGTTTTCAACCGTTGCACCCTTTTTACCACCCTTTTTACTTATGCTGTTGGGCTTCATATATATATGGCTTTTGTTCTTTTGAGTTTGTCTTCAACATTCTTGTGGCCTTCATCCGCCTCATACCAGGCAATCATTTTTGCTATGGATCGATTATCAACAGCAAAGATTTTATTCTCGTTGAAAACACGTGATTATATGGTAATAAGGAATCATTCTTCTGTTCTGGGGCTTGTGATATGCGAATGTTTTTAACCGCAGGAAACATTGTATTTGTGTGTTTAAGTTTCAATCACCAAGGGAAATGCCATGTGGGTGTGATAAGAGTTTTGAGTGAACAATGACGTGTGTGCATTAGTGCATATAAAGAGTGTTTATGTCAAATATTATTATACTGCTTGAAGATGGCACGTGTGTGACTATGCGTTCGCCTAGTGTTTTATGTGAATATCTACATGTGTGCATAAGAGTGTTTGTATGTGAACACTATAAATCTATATCTTCAAGATTCGTTCTATCTGTGCGCTAAAAATAAGGAGAAAGAATTTTGTAACATTTTGTAACATGGTGGAGCCAAGTGCCTGTTTGGGGGTATTCTTGGGCCTCGTATCGAATGGTCATGGTAGTCTAATAAAAAACCTTTATTATAATAATTTATTTGGTCGTTTTATTGAATAATCTGTGATAAATCCATGTCTTTGTTTTAGATAAAGAGCTTTTTTGTAGGAGACATCCACCATGTGTTTGATGAAATGCATGAGTAGAAATCCTTTACTATTATACCAGCAAACTGTCGTTAGCTATAACTCTACAGCCTGTTTGTAGATTTTGTTGGATTTATGATGTATTAAGAATAGGTTGTTGTGTTTTGAAGTGGTGATGTGTACAGTAACATTGCTTGATAATTCAACCATGAAGTCCATAAGTCTCACTGACTTTGTTTTAAAGCTTTTCCCTATTCCTAATTCAGTCACACTTTGAGCTTGGGGATCAACCAAGTGATTTGTTGTTGCCACCTCAGTTTGATCATTAGTCAACAACTCATTACCTTCATTAGATAATTCAACTTTCTCGTGCATGGCATTACTGTCCTCCCTAACATTGACCTTGTCGACAAGGTTGCGTTGAGGATAAGTATGAAACACATCAGCTTGTACCCAGGTGGCTTCTTCAGGAGCTTTGCATTACATAAAAGAACTGCTATATCTTCCAAACACCCCTCAAGTAATATATAAAAACTGAAGTATCGGTTTATCTAAAAGCGGGGACTGGAACCGTAACTTGTGGATATTAAGTTGACTTTTGGATATCAAAACACATGGAGACTGAATTGCATTCATGTCCTTAACCCATTGGAAAACCTGCAAGTCATCCATTTCTTTTACACTTTCATCACAAAAAGGCATTAATCTATATTACAGGTCTACATAAGTGATACAAGCAGCAATCCTAAACTATCAATTTCAATACTGGATATTTATAGTAATTTCAATCCAATATTAGAATTTCTAGTCAAAAATGCAATGGAATCAAAGACAAGCAAGTGATACAAGCACAAACTATCAAGCCGGTAGAAGACAAAAATAACACCACCAAACTCCAAACTAAAATGCCCATTTATCAGTTTTATTTTTCCCCATTTGACTTTCTGACGACACCTAGTGTTGTAAATATCGGTCTTGGCGGCCGATATATCAGTGATATATCGCTTATCGGTGGTCGACTGATACGATATTTCACTTATCGGTCAAAAAAATCGGTTTGGTCAAAATCGGTCAAAATCGGACCTTGGCGGTCAAAATCGGACCTTTGTTGACTCCACCTCCGGCGACTTTACCTCCGACTTTACCTTCGAATGCAAATTTCCGGTTATCCTGACATGGTTGTTGGAGCGACTTAGGTGGAGAAGAAGAGTTTAAAGAAAGAAAGAGAAATTTTTATGGGGACTTGGGGAGTGGCATATTATTTCAAATATAATATATTTTTTGTACTTCAGTCATTTCTTTTAAATGCATCTGTCTAGATTTACTTGTAAAACGTGCAACAACTACAACCTTACATTTACTTATACGAATTTTTTTAGTAATGCTTTTAGATGTGTTTTTTATTAATATATTTTTTGTACTTCAGTCATTTCTTTTAAATGTGTTTTTTATTAATAAAAAATTTAGTTTTAGTTAAATGTGTGGTTATTGACTTATTTTGTTAGGATATTACTAATATTTATTTTTTAAAAATAATTTTCTTTATAATTTATGGTCTCCGATATATCACTGATATATCGTCGCCTTATCAGTCTTGGCGCTTGGCGGTGGTCGACCGCCGAGGTACCGCCGAACGATATTTACAACACTGACGACTTAAACGGTCCGCTTGACCCATTTATCAAATTAATATGTATGACCATGGTCAAAAGTCAAAACCTGCATTGCTACTCACTGAATCAAACCTTGTGAAACTACGGTCTTGTGCCGTGCTGCTCATTCAGTCGAATCTTGAGAAGTTATTATCCGGTGTGGAGCTGCTCATGGAATCAAATCTCGAGAAGGTTTCTTATTTTAGGTTTATATTTTTCAAATTATGACATGCATACAAAACAGTTCACAACTGATACAAAACCAGTTTTAGATTGGTTCAGTTTCCAGGTCCACTCTAGAGTAGTACATCGAAAGGGAAGTCATCAAATGAGTATGTATGACCATGGTCAAAACCTGCATTGGTACTCATTGAATCAAACCTTGCGAAACTACGGTCTTGTGCCGTGCTGCTCATTCAGTCGAATCTTGAGAAGTTATTATCCGGTGTGGAGCTGCTCATGGAATCAAATCTCGAGAAGGTTTCTTATTTTAGGTTTATATTTTTCAAATTATGACATGCATACAAAACAGTTCACAACTGATACAAAACCAGTTTTAGATTGGTTCAGTTTCCAGGTCCACTCTAGAGTAGTACATCGAAAGGGAAGTCATCAAATGAGTATGTATGACCATGGTCAAAACCTGCATTGGTACTCATTGAATCAAACCTTGCGAAACTACGGTCTTGTGCCGTGCTGCTCATTCAGTCGAATCTTGAGAAGTTATTATCCGGTGTGGAGCTGCTCATGGAATCAAATCTCGAGAAGGTTTCTTATTTTAGGTTTATATTTTTCAAATTATGACATGCATACAAAACAGTTCACAACTGATACAAAACCAGTTTTAGATTGGTTCAGTTTCCAGGTCCACTCTAGAGTAGTACATCGAAAGGGAAGTCATCAAATGAGTATGTATGACCATGGTCAAAACCTGCATTGGTACTCATTGAATCAAACCTTGCGAAACTACGGTCTTGTGCCGTGCTGCTCATTCAGTCGAATCTTGAGAAGTTATTATCCTGTGTGGAGCTGCTCATGGAATCAAATCTCGAGAAGGTTTCTTGTTTGGGAGAACCTCGGTCAGTGGCACTGAAAGAGTCATATCTCGAGAAATTATCAAAGAAAGAATTCTCTGCTCTTCCCCCACTGTATCGTGGTAAGGTGCCAGCTCGAGAAGCTGGTGAGCCAGGACCGAATCATCAAACCCAAATGGACTCTTTTTCTGGAAGAAACTGTTATTGCCTTGCGGGGAATCACTTTTCCTTAAACTTGCAGTCAAGCTATTGGAGTCAAAGAAATAACTCTCTATGCTTCTCATGTTCAGCATCCTGAATAAATGAAGTTATTTTTTGCGCGGTGGGACTACCAGCTGGGCTTTTAGCCGACTCATCTTCGCTATATATGTACGTATGCTGATTCAGTCTTGAAAGGCTTCTTTGACTTCCTGTCAGCATTTGAATATGAATCCTCAGAAGCGTCATCCATCGGAGCTGAGTTTTCTGCCTGAGATGTTGATTTGGTATTTGCAGGCACCGTAGCATCAAATGAGAAACCTTCGTCTTCGAATTTATCCAAATCCTCTTCCCACACTGCAGATAACTCTGGAATTCGAGGTTGCCAAACCTTGACAATCAAAATAGGTGAACCATAACGCAATATCAATCATTCTATTATACAGATACAGTAACGTTATTGCTCATGACTCACGAGATAAAAGATGATACCCTTTTGAAGCTCAATAACTGCAGTTGACTTGGCATCAATTCCATGTTTTTTTGCAACGTCCAGTTAAAGCCTTAAGTAGTTCCTCGAGATTGGATTGGATACGATCAGCACGAACCTGGGTCAGCCGAAAAAAAAAATGACTGGTCAGTCAAGGCATCCTTAAAACTTACTAAAATCATATGAACTTACTTGAAGGATACCATCAATGCTGCCACCCTGATCCATTTTCACAAGTGCCTGATTCAACTCCATCTTCTTCTCCTAAAAGTCAACAGAAAAATCAATTCAATTAACAATAATGGGATTATACTCCAAGTTAAAATTAATGTGCTCAGCTGCCCTTATTCTTACCCAAAAAAAAATAATAAAAAATAAAAAATAAAAAAAAATCCAATCACAAAAAATAGATATAATGTACGCTAAGCTGCCAGTCCAGTAGACAGTGACAATGCAATGCTATCTCAAGCCATTTTAACAATTTTGAGTAGAAAGGGAGATTTTAGCGCATTTATGTGGAAACAGGCCAACTTGGGTGATATTTTATCAATAACGGGTGGGTCAAACTCATAAAATCATAATAATCCCTTGATATATAGGAAGACAATATAAAGACAATCAACATCATGTCTGCACTGGAGTCGGAATTTGACCCTGGTCACACGTCTAAACGTAGGGTTACGGTTCAAGTCTGGTTTCGGATTTGGATCCTGGTCAGGCCTAGTAACAGGTTTCCCCACGTGCTTGTGCTTTTGCTGTTACGTGCATATATGTAATCCTTAACATTGGGTAGTTCACAGGCATTGTGAAGTGCAAAACATAACCTAAGTACAAATTGTCACATTTGCAGCAGATATCTATGTAGTTTTCTATACTTTGTTGCAGAATGAACTGATTCTGAACCAGTACAAAAACATGTTTCTCGGGCCACCAATCGGAATAGTTTTAAACATAAAAAACCCGAAAATTGCTTATGAAACTCCCATAGTTTGCTTCATGAATCCAATCGAATCAACAAAAATTCCATAAAAAAATCTTTGAAACTTAATTATAATATTTCAGTTTAAACAAAAACTTACAATTTACTTACAAATGCACAACAGCCATTGATTTCATCATGCACAAAGACACGAGCCACCTGGTTCTTCGACGCGTGAAGTCGTGAACCCACTTCATCGTCGGGTTCGAGACATCACACATTATCAAAAACTCCATCACCTGTCCGAATATCTTAAACATTTCTATCCCAAAAATCAGGTTCTTATCAGCTACAAATAGCGAATTCCAGTCCACAGGTGCATCAAGATGCACCGAAACTTCATTCCAAGTTAGGTAAACGAGATCAAGCTCCCACAACTTCCGAACTGACACCATGAAACCGAACCGACACCAGATACAACCGTTGACCATCACAGGACACTAGCCTTGGGGTGTACTCGTGGACCCTTGGTGGGTGTGGAGTCGTTTGGACTCGAGTCCAGAGACCATGTCCAATGTCATACGCTGCGAGCTTATCAGTCTCGGAATACACGTAAAAGACCCCGTCACAAACGACTCCCGAGCAAACAACCCCAAAATCAACTGGTAGCCGTTGAATTTCCGTCCATTTGTTTGACGAAGAATCAAAAATCTCACATGAATTTAAAGCCTCATCCCATGAACCAATCCCCCCTACCGCTATTATAAAGAACTGTCCTCTGTCTCACATTACTCGTGTGCTTGGTTTTTTCGTTTCTTGATGTACGTCTAACCGAAATCCTGTGAGGATCCCCATAAACATCCGATACTCCACCAATCCGCGTCCGTGTCCGGAGTTGACTTTTGATGGTCAAACGATCATAGTTGGCTTCAAAAACCCCTAGAACGGACTTTGACCTTGCATGTTTCATTGATGCAACCTTGTTCCACGATTTTGTCATAGGGCTAAAAACTAACACTCCTCTGTGTGTCTTTCGGTCCATTCTTCCGGAGCTCGAACAACCTCCGACAATAAAAATGTTATCATGGACAGTGGCAACTGAGAACAGAAACCGATTCTTGAGAATTTCAGCCTCAACTTTATGCCATTTGTTGAAAGAAACATCAAAAGCATATATCTCACGAGAGCTAAGACCATTTGTAACAGTATCGAAAAGGAACAACCATGGACTCGGGTAATACCCTTCTCGTCTCATCGGCATAAAACAAGGTGGCGTAGTCAAAGATCGCCATTTCTTGCACATGTGCAGAGTGTTCATTAAGCTTGTCAATGGAAGTCTCATGAAACACAACTCAAGAATATCATCAGGAAGAAACACATGCATTGTGTTGTTTCCGTGTGACTCTTCAATTTCAAAACTCTTTTCCAATTATTTCTCTTCCACAACCTATCCACTCCATATGAGAAACAATCCACACTCGTGTCGACGGTCCCACACACAGGTTTGTAACCTTTACCCACAACTTCACCGAACTCGTCACTTGTTGCGGCTCCAACCTTGCACCCTCCGCCCCTAGTATACAAACTCAGACACCTTAATGAAATGACTCCTGTGTCATCATCATCAATATCATCATCCATCACACTTCCATGGTAGTCGTTTTTCAACTTTTGGCTAATGCTTCTAACTAGATGTTTCGACGCATTGGAAGCCTCATGTTCTTTAAGTGATGTTTCACCCCTAAGTTGTTCAGGTATCATCTTGCATTCTAAGCCTGGTCATACGAACAACACAAATTAGAATATGAATGCAAAACAAAACGCTAAAAGATTGAAACTAGACTAGCACAAAAACATGGCTAATTTGTACTCGGAAAGTCAAATGACTACTTTGAAGTTGACACACAGAATTTTCCACATGTTTGCATATAGCACATACTACAGATATGACTTTTAGAGCAAAGAGATAATTGTACATCTTAATGTGGCTGCAGATCAGTACAGCACATCCCGTTTTTACATGTTACCGGGCATGTCCGCCACACCTATTCTGCCACCTCTAGTCTAAGCAGTGTCAGAGCTTATTTGGATTGTATAAAGAATGATAGGCTCAAGTTCAACTCATGGCCTGGCAAGATTTGAAACTTAAGTTCAGACCTTACACTAGTAAAAAAGATCACTCTGTGGCTTGTATTCTATACTTGTATAAGTTTGAGAAACCATAAAATCTATGAAGGGGGTACAATTACAAATACAATACAGCTTACTTCTAGGTGTCAAAAGTTAGTTACTTTGCACTAAGGGTGTGTTCGGGTGCGTGTTTTGCAAAATTGATTATCTCATATCTAGTGTTTGGATACCTACTTCTTCTGATTATGAAATGTTAAAATTACAGTTTACAACTTCAAGCTACATGAGCACATCCAAACACCATCTATAAAACACATAAGTAGTTGATCATCTATAATATCAAAACGCAGATCCAAACATGAAACACCCCCTAATGTCTAATCACCTATAATACAAACTAGTAACTACATATATCACGAGGGACTGCAACTTGGCGCACCTTCCTTGATTTCTAGAATTTTATATCTTCTACATATTTAAAAATTACTCATTTTGAAGGACGACAAATAACAAACAGCTTTATTTCATTAACACCATACGGAAAAACCGAGTACACGTTATTTATAGTGTACAATCCAGTACATAAAAACAGCACAAACAACAATCAAAGTCAAGTACCCATATATTCAAATTTACATAAATCCATTAAAATACATAGGCCCTAGTCCCAAAACAGTCCAAACTCAAAAGTCAAATAACTTGTTTCTTTTTTCCTTCAAAATTAACAATCATACAAATCCTTATCTAGAAATACATTTAACAACCCACTACTAAAAACTTATAAACTATTAGACCAGATACACTTTTCAGATCAACAAGCCAAAATCCAGTGTCAAACATGAATTTCTAAAATGCTATGTTTGACCATCTAAAGTCAATAATAACACAAACCCATGTAGTCTATCAAATATTAGTTAGCCAAAAGCTTGAAAACTAAGGTTACCAAATATAAAAACAAATAAAGATATGAATGTTACTAAGTACACAATAGTAAAGAAAACAAACCTCGTGAATCAACCCAGACAGATATTAGATCCAACAAAAGGGTATATATGATTAGTTATTTAAAATGGGTCATTTTAGTAAAGTTTGCAAAGAAAACATTTTTCAAGAGAGAAGGGAGAGAGAGATGTGCGGATCTCTTTATTTTGAAGTGAAGTCATGATATACGTAGTTCAGAAAAAGTGGAAAAGAGGGTTTTTTTTTTTTTTTTTTTTTTTTTTTTTTTTTTTTTTTTTTTTATCATCATCATCATTATCTATCTATCTCGACTATAATTATATTTTTACTTTTTCTAACTTGAAGAAACTTGTCCATGATAGGTACCAAAAATAATTAAGTGGGGTAAATTGAGTGGTAAAAAAAAAGAATTTTCTTAATTTTTTTTTTTTTTTTTTTTTTTTTTTTTTTTTTTTTTTTTTGTAAAAATAATAAATTAAAACCAAACATTTTAGTAAGAGTAAATTGAAAAAAAAAAAAAAAAAAAAAAAAAATCCTAATGTGTTATTTCCAAATTGTAGATTGCAGTTTCTGCTTTTTAAAAAGTCTATGTGTCGTTTTATTAGAAACAACTGTTGCATATATCATTTATGATCTAAGTGAAATGACTAAAATTATTCAAAGTGAAATGAAAAAGTCTCACCGAAAGCAAAAACATTTTAGTCATTTCATTTCGGCCTAGAGACAATATCCGCACTAAAGATTTTCCCAAAAAACGACACCCTCACTTTCATATATTAGTATTTGAAATCTTATCTTGGAAAAGTACGCATTGGGTATAAAACAAGAAAACTAGGTGAATGCATCATGCATGTTTAACACCCCCGAAATAACATCAATTACAAGTGCTCGGTGTGGGCATGTTATTCGTCCACCAAAGACCCAACAACGGGCGAACAACATGTTGTACTGCACCGTGCCTCGTGCTATTGCGTCCGCCGTTCATCCCTTAGTCATTCCAATCACTTTTTTATTTTTATTTTTTTTATTTTTTATTTTTTTTTAATTATTTTTTTTAAATGAGTGGTTATTTTTTTGTGGGGTATTTTATGGACCTAATATGTGTCATTGATTTTTTTTTTTTTTTTTTTTTTTTTTTTTGGTGAGAAAGAGGTTTTAATTGTTGATGTGTTATTAAGAGGGAATAAGGTGGCGTTTAAGTCAGATAAGAATTATGTGTTATTCATCTTCCTCGCACCTTCCACTCTAAACTTGAATGATGCACTAATGAAATGTTTAACAAACTATTTTACTAGATGTTTGTTAGTAACACATCACAAATACGATTTTATATTTGTTTAAAAAAAATATATATATATTTGTTTTATCAACTGAACCGACACCAACAATAATCTATCGATATTTTTGAACACTATTTGATGATACGCTATTTTAAATAACAATCTGGTTAGAAGATCATTTGATGGTACATATAATATATTTGTGATAATAAGTGTGACCACTCTTGAGAGTCTATTATGTTTCTCACTGTGTTAATATTGCAATTAAAAATGCTTTCATAATTTCAATTGTTAAGATTTACACTTCATTTAGTGACCACGAAATGACAATATTTATTGAGTTGGGAGTTAAAATGCTTTCATAATTTCAATTGTTAAGATTTATACTTCATTTAGTGACCCCGAAATGACAATATTTATTGAGTTGGGAGTTAAAATCAAATGAGAAATAAAATGAAAATAAGAAGAGTGAGAAGAAACAATAACATCACATTTTAGGTGCATCTAAAAAACATATCCATATCGTTTTAAATGTTTCTCTTTTATTTAAAATGTGCGGTTAGAAATATTTTCCAATTTTTTTATTTTAATTTTTCAAAAATACTTTCCACTATTTTTATTTTTCTTCTTCTTATTAGATCCTTCCTTTTAGACGGGTTCTAAACTAGTTAAACATGAAAAATTGAATTACCACTCTTTTGGGGTAACGACGTGAAAACCTCCATAAACCAACAAAACATGTTTCATTGTCACGCATTGCAAACAAAGTGAAATGTTGTCTATCAAACACATGTGATTTAGGTAACACGTATGATTTAGGTGATTAGAAAAGGATCAACGTACTTCACATCTTTGTTTTCGACTAAATCAATTTTTTTTTCTTTTGTTAAAATACGCTTGGCTATGAAGGAGCAAATATATTAATTGACGACTTGTAATTTGGTGATATTTTTTAGGTCATTCAAGCCACTTATTGTCATGTCTTGTTTATGATAGAAGTGATACTTAAAAAATAAAATGTTAATTTTCAGATATCACAAGGATGGTAGCAAATAAAATGTTAACTTTCCACTATTTTTATTTTTCTTCTTCTTATTAGATCCTTCCTTTTAGACGGGTTCTAAACTAGTTAAACATGAAAAATTGAATTACCACTCTTTTGGGGTAACGACGTGAAAACCTCCATAAACCAACAAAACATGTTTCATTGTCACGCATTGCAAACAAAGTGAAATGTTGTCTATCAAACACATGTGATTTAGGTAACACGTATGATTTAGGTGATTAGAAAAGGATCAACGTACTTCACATCTTTGTTTTCGACTAAATCAATTTTATTTTTCTTTTGTTAAAATACGCTTGGCTATGAAGGAGCAAATATATTAATTGACGACTTGTAATTTGGTGATATTTTTTAGGTCATTCAAGCCACTTATTGTCATGTTTTCACTTGTTTATGATAGAAGTGATACTTAAAAAACAAAATGTTAATTTTCAGATATCACAAGGATGGTAGCAAATAAAATGTTAACTTTCCACTATTTTTATTTTTCTTCTTCTTATTAGATCCTTCCTTTTAGACGGGTTCTAAACTAGTTAAACATGAAAAATTGAATTACCACTCTTTTGGGGTAACGACGTGAAAACCTCCATAAACCAACAAAACATGTTTCATTGTCACGCATTGCAAACAAAGTGAAATGTTGTCTATCAAACACATGTGATTTAGGTAACACGTATGATTTAGGTGATTAGAAAAGGATCAACGTACTTCACATCTTTGTTTTCGACTAAATCAATTTTATTTTTCTTTTGTTAAAATACGCTTGGCTATGAAGGAGCAAATATATTAATTGACGACTTGTAATTTGGTGATATTTTTTAGGTCATTCAAGCCACTTATTGTCATGTTTTCACTTGTTTATGATAGAAGTGATACTTAAAAAATAAAATGTTAATTTTCAGATATCACAAGGATGGTAGCAAATAAAATGTTAACTTTCCACTATTTTTATTTTTCTTCTTCTTATTAGATCCTTCCTTTTAGACGGGTTCTAAACTAGTTAAACATGAAAAATTGAATTACCACTCTTTTGGGGTAACGACGTGAAAACCTCCATAAACCAACAAAACATGTTTCATTGTCACGCATTGCAAACAAAGTGAAATGTTGTCTATCAAACACATGTGATTTAGGTAACACGTATGATTTAGGTGATTAGAAAAGGATCAACGTACTTCACATCTTTGTTTTTGACTAAATCATTTTTTTTTTCTTTTGTTAAAATACGCTTGGCTATGAAGGAGCAAATATATTAATTGACGACTTGTAATTTGGTGATATTTTTTAGGTCATTCAAGCCACATATTGTCATGTTTTCACTTGTTTATGATAGAAGTGATACTTAAAAAATAAAATGTTAATTTTCAGATATCACAAGGATGGTAGCAAATAAAATGTTAACTTTCCACTATTTTTATTTTTCTTCTTCTTAATAGATCCTTCCTTTTAGACGGGTTCTAAACTAGTTAAACATGAAAAATTGAATTACCACTCTTTTGGGGTAACGACGTGAAAACCTCCATAAACCAACAAAACATGTTTCATTGTCACGCATTGCAAACAAAGTGAAATGTTGTCTATCAAACACATGTGATTTAGGTAACACGTATGATTTAGGTGATTAGAAAAGGATCAACGTACTTCACATCTTTGTTTTCGACTAAATCAATTTTTTTTTCTTTTGTTAAAATACGCTTGGCTATGAAGGAGCAAATATATTAATTGATGACTTGTAATTTGGTGATATTTTTTAGGTCATTCAAGCCATTTATTGTCATGTTTTCACTTGTTTATGATAAAAGTGATACTTAAAAAATAAAATGTTAATTTTCAGATATCACAAGGATGGTAGACGGATTGGATGAAATAGCCATGTTCGAGTCAAGTAAAGAAGACTTTAAAGCTGAAATACGGCCAGGGATGCAACAAGAACCAAATATGATCGGGTGGACAAATTTTTTGAAACCGTGATATAGATTCACATTCGATGGACCAGGTGCATTTAAGAAAAAATAAAGTTTTTTTCAAAAATTAACACTACATCGAAAAAATCCATCGGGTCCCCGGGCACTTGCGGGAACCCCCTGATTCCGTCCCTGAATACGGCTTGAGGTCACCTCCATTGTCTCATATTCTAAACAAATAAGAAAAGTTGAGATCTTTGTTCTACGGCTTTGATAAGACGTGAAACTGAATTTGATAGACCACTTGCATATAGATCGGCGGCATGACCATTTTACCAGAATGATTATAGTTGCATGGCTAGTGATAATGAACATGTAATAATTTGTAATCATCAATATGCAATTATAACTTGATGTGAATAAGCAAACATTGATACAGTATCTAGTTAAGTACTTTGTCTCTTCACACTTTCATTTTATTTTTCATTATTTTATGCACTCAGGTGTTTACCAAATTAAGTGGTTTCATATGAACCACTTAATTAACCTCTTAAAAGCAGAGGTGATCACGGTCAAAAAACCGGTCCGGACCGGACCGGCCAAGACTAGACCGGACCGAAGACCGAGTTAGGGAAAAACCATAGACCGAGACCAGACCGAATGTGGTCGGTCTGGTCTCGGTCCTGTCCGGTCCAAATAGGCTAAATGTATGGTATGTAAGCCGGACCGGACCGAGACCGAAATAATGAAAAACCCCGGACCGAGACTGGACCGTTGGTCCTTCGATCGGTCCGGTTCTCGGTTGGTCCCGTCTGTTTTGTTGATCGGTCTGGTCTAAACGGTCGGATTGCTCACCCTTACTTAAAAAGGAGGACAAAGCTTTGGTGGATCTCTCTATTAAGTGATATTAAATGATTGGGCCCACATTAAGTGGTTCAAATGAAAAAGGGGGTTGATTTGCACACCACATTTTTTTATTCTTTCACCACCCCATGTGCATTACAGTGTTGTACGGTGTGCTACCCAACTTGAACAAAATGGTGTTTTTATCAAAAAATTTGGTGTGCAAATCAATTCCCTATGAAAAAAGAAACACCACAACTCTCTCAAATCAAGTTTTTCTTCTAAGTTATCTTAAGATTTTAGAACATTCAGGGGCCATTCAGGTATGGAACAAAGCTTAAATTGATCGGGTGCATTATTTTTTTAATTATTGTATAAGAAAAAATTTAATAAAACTTTATGATTTTCGATGTTAAAATGATTAAATGCAGTGAAAATTAAGTTCACTGTTCACTTATTGATAGTACTAATTAAGATAAAACTAGAAAAACAATGCATTGGGATCATGTGCATTTTAAAGATTTTAGTGTTTTTTTTTTACAAAAATTAGCATTACTAAGCAAAATTTTGTCGAAGTCCCGTGACACCGTAAGACCCTCCCTAGTTCCGTCCTTGAGAACATTCACGCAGTTGAACCTCGTTCCCCGAGTTAAACGATCAATCTCGACTCTTACCTTGGCTATACTACACACCGATTGGACTAAAGGGGTTGCCAAACGTTCTAATCACAAATTGGCACGTACAAAACTAATAAAAAGAAGGATACAAATTTTAAAAAGATTAAATATAAAGGGGTATAATTTAACAAGAGAGCCAAACTCACCAATATCATTTGAGTTGTTAAGTTGAATAACTCTAAAAGCACACGGTATGGTGACTTTCAACATGAGTTATGCCTTAACTTTCGCTATGTTAACGCCGAGTTACCACACCGTGTTGGTGAGTTAAGGGTGAGCGTTAATGGGAGAGTTATGAGGTTAACGTTGCGTTAAAGCAGCTTTGAATTTAAAAAAAAAAAAAAAAAAAAAAAAAAAAAACATTTGTTCCACCACTATAAATAACCAATTGACATACAACTTTTTTTTTTCTTCACATTTTCACAACTCAATTTCATATACATATACTTCCATTTGCTAAAAAAAATGTCGGAATTTAACAACAAAGATAGTTTCTTGAATCTCATGGGGTGGAATAACCCAAACGCGGGTTCATCATCAACCAACATCCCTTTGCCTAACCCACTCGGCTTGTCGACCGATGAACTTTACATACAATATCAACGATTTCTATTATGGCAACAAAACCAACAAAACACGCTAAACACCAATTTCCAAAATCTACAATTCGAACAACAATCACAACTGCCATCCCAATCATCACATACATAAACCGGAACAAATGAAGTATTCGAAGCACCTATGTCTCCTCCAAAGCCATACAAATGAGGTGGTAAACGAAAGGCCAAAATATCCAAAGAACTCGAACCAAATGACGAAAATCCCGACGTGACCAATACTTCAAAAACTAATTGCAAATTGTTATGTGGTCATTACCGAGGATCCACAAGTCGGGCGTGCACAAGCTTGCTATATGTTTTGGAGACGGGTTATCAACGAGTTCAATAGACTCAATTTCAACCACGCAACAAGAATATGTTAACAAGCAAGTGGAAAACGTTGAACCGTGATTGCACAAAGTTCAACGCGTTCAACAAACATGCAAAATGTTTGGAAAAAAGTGGGGAAAATGAGTTGGATAACATGAAACATGCTAGAAAAATGTACCGTCATGAGCATAAAGGTGCACCGTTTAATAACAAGGATGTGTGGGAGGTTTTGCGTGCTTATAAAAAATGGGACGCACCGGAAGGGGTTGATTTAACCGGCGATGTCCCAAGCCAAACAAACGAGGCGTTATTCGGTCAAGATGCTCAACCACGTATGATGGACAAAAAGCATGCTTCGAAGAAAGCCAAGTCCGGAGCACGACAAATACCGGGGGAGCGAGTACCGAAGGAACGAGCTCATCAATCCAATTTGGGGAGGCTATGACATCCGAGTATCGTATGAAATGGGAAACCGCTCAAGAGGCGTATCGGGCGGCTAAAGAAAAAGATCTAACGATTATGAGGTTGGAAGAGATGAAATATCTCGGTACCGACACTTCCAAAATAGATCCAAACATTGCGTGTTGGATCAATCCAGAAAAGAACATAATCATCAAAAAATATAATTTGCAACCTCGACAGTAGATGTAATTGTATTTTGTAATTTTCTTATGTTGTAGTTCCTTTGCGTCGTGTTTTTTTAATTTCGTATCTTTTTTCGTTGTATTTTTTTTTTTTTTTTTTTAAATTCGTATTGTAATGTTTAAGTTTTAATGTTATGTTATTTATTAAATGAAGTATTAGTTTTAGTTTATGGGTTGAATTTGTAAATGGTTGAGTTATGATAAGGGGGTGTAAATGGTTGAGTTAAAGTTGAAATTTTAAAGTTGACGTGACGCTGAGTTAAGTTATAACTTGATGTTATTGGACCTAGTGCTCTAATGCTACACAAGATTGGCAACGGTTGCCGCGTTGCAGGCGTGTCTGTTTATTTCGCCAAATGTTTTTTCAGTGGTTGTTTTTCGTTTTTTTTTTTTACTTTATAGGCAAAGTAATATATAAACACGAAAGATAACTCAATATCTTCAAAGGTAGCATCTAATGATTTTAAAGTAATATGGCTAGTAAAAAAAAACACTGAACAAATACATATTGAAAGAGCAATATATAGCACGAAAGATAACTCAATATCTTCAAAGGTAGCATCTAATGGCATTATATTCTCTGTGGCATTGGCATCGAGATCAAGAATTGCCTGGAATTCATATGCACGTTGCTGGAGATCAGATGAGTGAGACGCAAACAATTCCTCAAGCAATGACTGGGACTGCGAAAAAAAAAAAAAAAAAAAGTGGATCTTGAGAATAAATGGTAGTGTTACATACCTGTCCTAAATCCAAAGCAGTGTTCAAGGTCTTTCCACAATCATATATAAGGTCTATTTGTACAATTTTGGTCTCGCCTGTCAATATATTTATTTCAAACTGTTATCCTAGCAGCATTATTAGCATCAGGTAGTGATATTTGTTGGATATCAGACGGTCATGCCCTGGTTTCTCAAACTATATCCACTAATCCATGGAAATTGCAATGTTTAGAAAATGGCTTGACTTCTTGTTGCTTCGCCTTAGTCGTTTCATAGCTCCCTGGCCTACAAACACTTACTACATCATAGAATTCAGTAGCAGTTTTCCTAAAACTGTTGTTGCAATACCCTTCAACACGGACTAAATGGTATGATGTATCTGATATGTGAGGTTCTTTCCACCGCCAGTTGAGTTACCTTATTATATGCATAGATACTCAGAAATGGTTTCCATAATATGAGCCGGCACTTGTACGTTCTCGCTCTTAGCTGTTCAGTTGAGATCTTCAAGGATTGAGGAGAAATGCTCTCTTTAACACGCGTAATCTTGCCAGACTCAGACTGTAGAATGAACAGATAGCGTGATTTTTAATTTCTATAGGTAGCAGATTAAAGCAAGAAAATAAAACTATAATAATAGGCGTTAGCAGCTTTGCAAATGTTTCCTTACCTCGAAAATATGCTTGATTCTGAAATTATCTTGGCTATAGATAGACTGATCCAATTGCATCATTTCTTGGTTTAACACAACCATTGCATCCTCCATGGTTTGAGTTGCACCACCCGATATGGTATTCTTTTAGCTGTTTTAACTTTCCCTCTACCTTTTCTTTCACCTGATTTGGCACCTTTTGTCCAACCTCTTTCTACTGTTAATCACATTGGTATGCAGCCGATTACGCTTGGTTCTTTTTATCAATGGTATCCCTGTTGTCTTTGTCCTCCTTTGCGTAGTTTTGTACTGATATTCTGATATTCAAGTCTTCGAGTGGCCTTTTGACCATTCTTCGTACCAAAAGGCTGCCCCACAATAGCAACGACGCTGATCACAATATCCTATATCATCATATACTGGCCATGAGTCTGCAACCAATTACTTTTAGAGTTTAGTAACAATTTATGTGATGGATATTTCGTTATTAAGGAAAAACTAAAGCTATTCAAAGAAGGTAAGGATGTGTACCTTGGATTCCTACAGAGCTGGGACCCTCTCCCGCTGGAATGGTTCTTGGTTGATGATGGTGAAGCAACGTGTCTCTGACAACATGGCAAGCCTCGTGATACACGTGTTTTTGGGCCTTGAGGACAGACTAATTGGAGGTTTAAGGTTTTGCTGGCGCATAAGAAAATGAACAGTCAATATGGGGCAATAGAAAGTAATAAGAATGCGGGCATATGTACACGAAAATAATGTATCAGCATGGGCAGTGAATAGAGAGGTAAAAAAAAGTTTTTCAAACACATACCTATGTTCATGTTAGAAGTGGAAGCTTGTTTGACTGGGATGAGAGCAAAAGTTACTATTTTACAACAATTAGCAAATCCTTTGATATTTTTACAATGATACAAGTTTAGTAGTTTACATGTGTATAAAGCCACCTAATTCCTAACGGTATTATGTGAATCTTAGAGTAATGCAAGTCTTGACATGTTCTGGTCAACGTTAGTACCATTAATTACAGAACTGATGGATATGTATAAACTAATCACAAACATTTATCAGTAGGTAACATTCATCATGTAATTTACAGGAGTCAAGATTGTTCTAAAGACTGCTCATTTTTCCTTAGTTTAAGGTTGATTTTTGTTGATATACCTGTAGAGAAACTGGTCTCATATCCTCCTTGATGGCTTAAATTCAGATGATGTACCTTTTAAGGGTTTGTTGATAATGTATTGCCAATTGGAGAGACTTTGCTTAAGTTGCCTCTGTCGGATGTTAACAATGAAACAATTTAAGTGTATTTGTATCTATAAGTTAGGTTACCTGTCGACAATGATTGCAAGCGTTCATATTCTGAACACGAATTGGCACATGCGCTGAAACTTATTCAGGTTTGGTTTCCCATTCTAAAGGCTCTTGTAGAAGCCATCAACTCCACCATATTACCGTCTATTCCTGTCAGAAATATTTGTAAAAGGATAAAAAAATTAGTTCATTTCGCTGAAACTGTAAGAATCCTATACATGTAGCAGAATAGTAAAGATGTAGCAGAACACATGACCATACGGGATACATATGCCAATAATAAACATGCAACAAAAGAAAGGCAAAATAACCTCCATGTGGTTTAGGCCAAAATACGGCCATTCTCATACATTGAACAATTTAAGTAACATAACTTAAACCAATGCCAACAGTATACTACGTGTTTGCAATTTTTATGTGAAGATGTATGTATATGTCATATAATTGTTCATTATTTTTATTATGTGACAAAGATGGTAGTTTCAAGTCTGGTCATCATTATGTTATATTCAAATCGATATATTTTTCTCTAATACCTTAAAGGAAGTCTTAGAACAATAGAATTTGGAAAATATTGGGCTGTATATGTTTGGATGACCTGTTTGAGACCAATGTAATGCACCGCTTTTTGAAGCTTCTTTCGAAAGTAGCTGTGTATAACTGTATATAATTCAGCAGCTTTTGAGGTCTATTTGACCTCAATTTTGACTCCCTCGGTCCACACGTGTTGCTTGAAGAAAACCTGAGCACGATTCTTTCCTCCATATGCCATCTTCTTCAGGCCACCTGGTGCACATGAATCAAGGGTAAATAGGCGATTTTATTTTACACTTTTATCGCAGTGTTACAAATAAAGAACTGATAGTTATAGGTCATTTCAGCCCTAAATGATCATTTATTTTTAAGTACATTCAATTTCTTAATACCTTATGAACTGAATATCGCAACTGTGCCGGTACTGATTAGGGTGTGTGTGTAATTTGAAATCAAGCACCAAACTTTGATTACCTAATCGAAAAATAACAAAGGGGTCAGTGCATAATTCAGCTCAAAATAACTCACTTACCTCAGTGAGTGCATATACCTTTGAAATATTTCTTCGTGTAGCTTCTGCCAAACCATCAATGAACGCCAAATAATCCGCAAGCAATTCATCAACAAAATATTGTGATGTCTCCTTGCCCGGTTACCTTTACCTATCTGCAAAACCACAATTTTAACTTCAGGAGACAACCCTCGAAATTTCAAAAACTATATGTTTTATCTATGTTTGAAAACATCAGCAACATCATTTTCGAAACGGAATGAAATACATAAAACATATTAAATCAAATCCCCATCTTCAAGAACAAGGGAGACGCGCAAGTGTGTAGCAACTATAGGGGTATTAAGCTACTTGGTCACACCATGAAGCTCTGGGAGAGAGTTATTGAGAGGATGTTAAGAAGGGAGACAAGGGTGTCAGAGAACCAATTCGGATTTATGCCAGGGAGGTCCTCGGTCGAGGCTATCCACCTCCTCAGAAGTCTTATGGAGAAGTATAGAGAAAGACAGAGAGATTTGCATATGGCTTTCCTGGACCTAGAAAAGGCATACGATAGTGTCCCACGAGAGTTGATTTGGAGGACTCTAATAGAAAAAGGAACCCCAAGGAGATACTTAAGAGTCATTAGGGATATGTACGAGGGGGCGAAGACCCGCGTACGGTGCACGGTGGGGTGCACTGACTTTTTCCAGGTGGAAGTGGGACTTCACCAAGGATCAGCCATTAGTCCGTACCTCTTCGCCCTGATTCTCGATGAGATAACAAGAGGGATTCAAGAGGGCATTCCTTGGAGCATGATATTCGCTGACGATATTGTGTTGGTAGCAGAATCGGCCGAAGGGCTAAACTACAGACTGGAGCACTGGCGAGAGGCATTGGAAGACAATGGTCTTCGGGTAAGCAGAGAGAAGACTGAATACATGAGATGTGATTTCGGTAGCAACGAGATCGGCCACAACGAGGAGGAAGTTCGTATCGATAACCAGATTCTTCAACCTAAGGAGTTTTTTAGATATCTAGGGGCGGTGATACACAAATCAGGAAGGATAGACGATGACGTTACACACCGTATTAGAGCAGGATGGGTGAAATGGAGGGCGTCGTCAGGTGTGCTATGTGATAAGAAAGTCCCCTTTAAGCTTAAGGGAAAATTCTATAGGGTGGCGATCAGACCAGCTATCTTGTACGGGTCAGAGTGTTGGCCTATCACGAAAGCCCAAGCTAACAGAGTGGAAGTGGCAGAACTGAGAATGCTAAGGTGGATCTGTGGTAAGACCATGCTTGACATGATACCGAACGGAGTTTTCAGAGCAGAACTTGAAGTTGAAACTATAATCTCAAAGATGTGAGAAGGAAGGTTGAGGTGGTTCGGTCATGTCAGGAGAAGGCCACAGACGGCGCCAGTAAGGAGAGTCGAAGAGCTGAGGGTCGACGGTTTGAGAAGGAGGGGAAGACCTAAGCTCAGGTGGGAGGATAGACTTAGGCTAGACATGAAGGAGCTTCTCTTGTCCGAGGACATGATCTCAGATAGGAACGAGTGGAGAGCTAGGATTAGAACTTGTGGGTAGTTTAGGTCGTGTGGTAGGTTGTCTTTGCCTTGCCCCTTTGCGTTTTAGGTTTGGTAGGCCCTTTTGCACTTTAGGCGTTTTGGTCTCTTTGCTTGCCCTAGTGGTGTCTCTTTTCCCTTTGCCTTAGCCTTTTCCCCTCTGGCCTTAGCTTTAGCCCCCTTGCCTTAGCTTTTGCTGGCCCCTTGCTTTGCTTTGCTTTTTCCCCTTTGTGTTGTCTTCTTGCCTGCTGCCTGCTTGCCTTTGCGTTTCTTGCTTGTGTTTGTTTTGCCTTTTCGTTCCTTGTTTCTCTTGTGTTCCTCTTTGCATTGTTTGCTTGCTTTACTTGCTTTGCTCCTTGTTCTTTGTTTGGTTCTCTGTGCTTTGTTTGTCTTGTTGCTCTTTTGCTCCTTGCACTTTGGGCTTCTATTTCACTCACACATGTGCACGTGCCGGAGGTCTCCCTGGAAGCAGTCTCTCTACTCCTAGGCTTTGCCTGGGGTAGGGGTAGGATCTGTCTACACTTCTACCTCCCCCATACCTCGCTCTTGCAGGATTGGGTATGTTGTTGTTGTTGTTGTTGTTGTGATATTAAATCAAATCCCAAAAAGTGGCAAAATTAGGAGAAAATCTAAAACATGCCCAGCTCATTAAATCCAATATACTATTAAATAAGATCATTACTTTATAATCCAATAAACATTATTATCAACTAAAAAGATCACTACTTTATAATCCAATATACTATAAACAGTAAGAGGTTATCAGCAAGTAGTCATATGAACAAAAAAAATCATCTAACCATGTTTATTACCACATTGACTACGGAAATAAATCATAATCAAACTTCCACATCCAAGAAGCGACAACCAACCTTAAACATTAGGGTTTTCAACGATATGTTTACAAAATAGGAATTCTCACCAAGATAATCAACAATCAGTAGCCAATCGTCCAATAAACCCAAGATACATCAAAAGGCCCAAACTCCTATGCACCGATGAGATAGAGTTGGAATAAACTCACTGGGAATGTGAAAAAAATCAAAAAAGAATCACAAACCATCTCCAAAAACACAAATTAAACAAAACCCATATCATCATTAAGAGTAGGAGAGATTTAACGTGCAAAGGTGTGTACTATTAGGAAATACTGTAATACAACTACTAACTAAGACATAATAAGTAGCTTTGCTCTGTTTCTTTTCCTTTCTTCTAAATAGCATTATAACCGCAACATACAAATAATGAAACGACGAAAGCAGAAAATGAAGTGAAACAATTGATTAAGTAGATATGTGGAATATGCAGTCTGAAAGTTCAATCGACCTCATCTTTAGTCCTCGCCACCCCATGGCTACATCTTTAGTAAGTATGTAAAAAGTAATAAAACAGCTAGTTGAGTTTAAAACGCATACCAAATTCACCTCCAAACACCAACTTCACCGCAGTAGCCCGGCCAAACCTTTCCTATCCAACTGCAACAACCTGCCCTTTGTCCCGCATTCATGCCTACAACAGTAACAACTGTCATTATGTTAGCATGAGGTAACCGCCAATCGAGTCATTTTTAGATGTAAGTAAATGAAGTTTTTGTTATTGCATATTACGAACTAAGTGACTAAGAAAAAAATGAGCAAAAGAAGTGATTAGGCTCAAAGAGACCCAAGCACTTTACCAGCCAAATAAGCTTAAACCAATGGTCCTGAACTGACCCATCCTCGTACTCCAGCAAAAACATCTGATTTACTTTTGTGGCTTATCAGCTTATCAAGTCGAGCATGTAAGCAAACAAAGAATCTACAAAAGACCTAAAATTTATAAATAAACCCTAAATTAGCAAAAACCCCCAAATTATAAGAAAACCCTAATCATAACAAAACCCTAAATTAAAAGTAAAGTGTATATCAAAATCAAAAATCTAAAATTGATAACTAACCTGAAACACGTGATTTATAACACTCTTCTTTGCAATATTCATCCACTTCACCTCCATCTTCAAGCTACGTTTGATCCGTACCTGGCAGTGTGCGTCTGTGTGAGTGTGTATATACAAAAGTCATTGAGTGGATGGGCCAGGACGGGTCAGGGGAAACGGATCATAGAAGGTTAGCCCAACATTTTTGGCGAGAAAGGCCCGGTGCAAAACGGCACCGTATGTAAGGGAATTTAATATAGACTCTAATTACATCTTTTTCACTTTAAAACAATAGGATATACATCAAATAAGCAAAGATGTGTCAAATTAAAGCAATGAATCTCAAATGTATTGTTATAGTTACTTGTTATTCTTCTCGTTTTATGTTTTTTCTTTTATTTGTTTAAGCTTGTATGTGTGCTTATGAGTTTATTTGATTGCGGCTTAAATTCCATAATCCTTAATTTTCCGGCTTATTTTAAGGTTTTATAGCTTATATAAGTTTATCATACTATAATAAACTTATATAAACCCACATGTCTCGATATAAGCCGAAAAATTGGGGCTTTAAAGCGAAACACAAATAAGTTTATAAACCACGTATAAGCCTTAAACAACACCCCCCACTTGTTTTTTGTTACTAAAGTATAATAAAGGGTGCAAAATGTGAAAAGTGAATAAGAAAGGGGGTTAGAGAGCCAAACTCACTCACCAATATCAGAAATAATAATCACTGAGATTTACCATGGAAGAACTAGTAGGAGGAGTAGATCATCAAAACCAAGAAGAAGAAATTAATAAAGTTTCAAAATCAGAAATTGAAGAAGAAACATTAATAAATTTCCTTGATTCACTGGATGATTATTTGGTATTAATCGATTCATTGTCCAACTTATTCTGACATCTTATTATTTCTTCTTCGTCAGATATCAGAAGAATGGTAGGAGAATTTAAAGCTAAATACGTCTTGAGACCACCTCTGTCGTCTCATAGCAGTTGGCCACCTGAGTTTCTTCTGGAGCTTGGGGAGGGGTTTTACCCGGGTTCGAGTCTCACAAGTGACAAAGAAAATCAAGATTTTCCTCTTAGCGGGAAGCGATGAATTCTAGGGGTTTTCCTTCGCGGGTCTCTGCTGGTGGTTCGGTCCCAGGTTCTGCTCGTTTGGATGATTTAAATCGGGGATCTGATTTCAAGTGTGGTGTCGTTCTAAAAAAAAAAAAAAAAAAAAAAATCTGATCACGAATAAAAAAGGTTAAATAGAAAGGGGCATAATTTAGCAAGAGAGCCAAAGTCACTCACCAATATCATCATCATCATTCAGCTCCTACTACAGTAGAGAGTGTGTTTTGTCTCTATATTTCGACAAAAAAAAGTGGATTGTGTTTTGGGTTTAATATTCAACCTCATTCTGCTGCTACCACAGTAGACATTACTCATGACCAAGATGGTACCATCTTCCCTTCAACCTTAACCACACGTATCTTGAATCATTTGCTTGATTAGTTTAGTATTACAACTTCAGAACGTAGGATATGATATGTGTGTATTCACGATCGAGCCTTTTTGTGAAAATGTCATGTATAAGTTCACCTTCCATGGCAAAGGCTAAAAAAGTTGACACTAGTAATAAGCCAAAATGAAAATGCCGGTTCGGTATATGTGTAAAATCAAAATTGTAAAAAGTAAATGGGTCAAGTGTATTTTCTTCTTATTCAGAAATTTAGATTTGTATTGAAAGTTATATCGATTTTCTAATCATATTTCGTACGCTGATAATATAGAAAATGTCTTGTGTAATCGACCTGTTTCAACATGATACATGAATGAATGATCTACCCGTTTGACTTATTGCCAACCCACCCGACCCCTCCCATTTTTTCTCTCTGCCTAAAAGAGACGAAGTAATAGTTCTAGTTTCTTAAGTTTTAATGTAAACATCGAAGTATCGAACTTTGATTCACACAGCCATAGAAATTGGATCCGACCTAGTTTTGCCCGGTAGTTTATGTGCTATTCTTTGGTTCACAAGCAATTGCCTTCTTTGAAGGTGTAGACTAATTAAAAAACTTTCCTTTGTTAGTTTTGATGACAAGTGAATGGAGATCGGATCATGAGAAACTTATCAGACACCCTTTTTTGTTTGCTGAGATATCTAAAGGAAATAACAGTTTAGCTCAACTATTTTGCTTAATTTAAAGAAAAGTCAAGTACTTTTTGTCACTAATGGGTCGTTAGATCAGGTTGTAAAGTTTCGGGGGTCAAAATGTAAAAGTCATCATAAGCAAGTTTTGGCTAATGCACATTGTATAATGTGAAAATTGTAAAATCCTTAGTTACATACTTAGAGATGACGTGATATGTAAATATGAAATATACTGCACATTCTGTGTCCCAGACAATTCAACGTGTGATGTAATTTTTTAAGAATATGTGATTTGTCAAATGTCTATATTGAAATGGTCATCGTTGTTAACCAAACTAAATTTTATCTGTAATTTGTGATGGTAGCCTAATAACTTTTATCTAATGTTTATGTCAATATGACAACCTTGTCATAGTCGCCCCCAAATGATAATTGATGCAACTTTCATGAGAAGCGGGTACTAAATGATCTTTCAATGTCACACTTATGTGTTATCTGGTGATTTAGGCTCAGAAATGCCATGCTAACAGGTGTAGAAAAGTGTTAATTAGTTTCACCTCTGCTTTAGGTAGCATCATGACAAAGTCGCCAAAGTTCAATTTGTGCAAATGGGCATCTCCTGAAAATAAAGACTCCTCTTTGGAGAAGGAAAACATCGAGGAAGATGAGCAGTTGAAAGAAAACATTAGCAGCCAAAGCGATTCTGGTAAACATATGTAATTACCTATATTGCGCACGACAACGGTTTGATAATATTTTATAGGGCAGTGCTTATATTGCCTCATGCAAACTGGTTATCATAGTAAAACAACATATAGTAACACATGTTCCTTATCAAAATCCATGATTTTTCCAAGCTAACTTCACTAGTGAGAAATGTCTTTTGTTTCTCGTAAAGAAGTTCAGTTTGACATCGGAGACTAACCTCAAATCTTATTGAAAAGCTTGCATCTACAAGCAAGAATTCTCGTCTTTCATTCCAAATGAAAGATGTTTCAGGCTTTCAGCCTTTTAAAACCAAATGCGAACACATTTTTTCCACATACATAGTTGATGTTGAGTTTGTTACTTATTTGTAATTTTTTATATCTGTCGATTTTTGAAAATTTTGATGATATTGCTAATTCGTAATTCTTAAATCCATGATATTTTTTGAAGTCTAACTTCTTCGTTTACCATATGGAAGGATTAAACTCCAAGAAAAGTTTTAATTATCCCAACTTTGTGCGAAGTTTTAATGGAAGGATCTGTTATATTTACTGACTACTTATAAAGTTTTCTTTGTTCATAAAGGAAACCAGGAGAGTTCACCGGAAAGCAGCATTGAATCTGTTACTAATGCATCACCAAGAGAAAGCAACGGATCTGAAATCAATGCATCACCACGTAAAATAGAGAATCCTGTGAGTGAATCAATACGGTTCTGAAGTTTGTTTCAACTTTCTTTTCTGACAATAGTGGAAATACATTTTTGCAAGAACAATCGTTAGGTTTTTTTTTACTGATTGATGAAGTTTGTCAAGTGAATGGGAATTTCGTATATCTTAATTGGTAATTTCATAAAATGTACGAGGAAATTGGTTGTTTAATTATGTGTGCAAGGTAAATTGCGAGGCTTATTGCAAAACTGAAGTCTTTAGAGTTTCTGAATGGTTAAGTCGATTTGATAAAGTTGAAGCAAGTTTGAAGAAATATATATGGCTAGTATAAACACTAGGTTTAGCATTCAAAAGCTCGATGTGTTTGGTTTACAAGCATGGAGGTTAAGCAACTTGATCACAAGAGTATATGACATACATGTTCAAAAGTGTGTTTGGTTTGAGGTTGAATTGCAGGGAGCTCAAGTTAATCATGAAGCTGAGGTTATTCATTATAGTAACGATAATGTTGCATTGAATTAAGACGACTAAAGCTAAGGTTAAACAACTTGAAGAAAATACAAACGCAAGATGCTTAGTAAATGATCACGTCTGCTTGGTAAAGGAGCAGGAAAGATGCTTGGTAAAGGAGCTGGGAAGACGCTTGGTAAAGGAGCGGGAAAGGTTACACCTTGGTAAAAAGGTGGGCAGACATTGGATTGCAAACTCAACTTGATGCTGAAGACAATTATGTTGTTACAAAGAAGAAGGAATGAAGGTCGTGACTAAGGTGGTTCATCCTTCGAGGTTCAAACATGGTTCAAGGATGCTTAATATCGGGATTGGCTAAGGTGTTAGTAATAAGGTGGAAATTGTTAGTAATATTAGTAATACATTAGGGGTATATTATGTAAATAGTCACTTGTGTAGAGACTAGGAATGAAACTTAAAATAGAAGGCGCATGTGGGTCGAGTTAAGATGAAATGAGAAATAAACTCAAAATAAGAATAGTGAGAATAAACCATAACCGCACATTTTAGACACCTACAAAAACACATATGCATTTCCTCTAAAATTTATCTCCCTTATTTGATATTTGTAGTTAGAAATACTTCTCCCTCGTCTCATTTAAAATTTCCTTCTCATTGAATCCCGTCCCCCATGTTGGTCGACTAAACAATTTATAAACCGTTTAGTCTCTATATACAACGACATATAGCTTTGGTATATTGTCTCATGTGTTATGTTATTCTAGCCAACATCGTTGTTTATCTCGTGTTCACTAAATTGGTGCTTGTGCTCGATTCAAATCTATGATCTAACGTTCCGCGATCGAACATCAAGTTTGTTGTTGATTGACGCTAAACCACCTAACTTATATTGACCACGGAATGGTCAACAGAGTCAAATATCCTATATCAATGCTCCGTGGAATACAGTGTTTCCCCGGGTCGTTATGTCCCGACGAGGTGTGAATTGTAAACAAAACGGTTTCGTGATCGGGTGAATTTGGACAGAAAGGGGTTTGAGATTGATTGAACTATGGAATCTACAAGAGAATAGCTTAAATAAGCTATATAAACAAGATGGGAAAGTTTGAAAACCCAGAAACGTTTAAAACTTAAAACGTGTACGTTCACGTTTAAATAAAACGTAAACGTACGAAATAAAACGCGAGTTTTGGTAAAATAAAATACTTACAAAAGTAAAAATCACATTTTTACAATCCTAATAATAAAATAAACTTTTTAGAAAATTAAAATTAATTTTTACACTATTTAATTAATTATTATTAATTAAATACTATTTGTTAATTACTTATTAATTATTTAAATTAAACTAAATTATAACTAATTATGAAATTACACTAAAAATATGAAAAATAAATTTGGAAAAATCTAAAATATTATAAAACTAATTTTCAAACTTGAAATATATTTTTCCTACTTTTTATATAATTACTATTAATTAAAAACTAATTTAAACTAATTAAAATTACACTAATTAATAGGAAAATGTAAAATAAGCTTGGAAAAATAAAATTAAAACTTAGAAAAGTCTAAAATAATATAAAACTAATTTTAAAACAGAAAATATATTTTTAAGACTATTTAAATAATTACTATTAATTATTAACTAATTATTAATTAATAAAAACTAATATTAATTACTAAAAATACTAAATGAAAAGAGAAAAATATGAAAATTTTACAAAAATTATTTTACAACTATATGAACTTAAGAAAATTATAAAAACAGAAAGTGCTTAAGGAAAATAAGCACTTAAGCAATAAGCTTCTTGAATAGAAGCTATCACTTTAGGAAACTTTGGCTTTTTTGAAATTTCTTTTTGCAAATCTGTTTAAATGCTCAAAACAACCAACTTTAAAAAAGGAAGATAGGCCAGAAGCTTATAAATAAGCTAATGAGATGCCAAATGCTTATCAGCTAGGGGTTGTGAGCTTATTAGGACTTTGGCAGTTTGAAGGAGCTAGTAAAAAGCTACCACAAGGCCCAACAAGCCAAAACAGATATGAAGGGACATGATTTAGTCAAAATGAAACAAAAAGGCACAAGGAATAAGCTTGAAATAAGCAGATAAGCTATCCCAAAATCCACTCAAACCAAACAGCCCTGCAAGTGATAAGCAGGCCTGATTCAGCTTATCAAATAAGCTTGGATGGCCAAATAAAGCATGGAACTTGTGAGATTAGCTACAGGGCTTCCCAAAGAACTCAAAACATCAAGGTGGGACCCACTAGTGAAGTAGAAATGAGCCAGGGAAGATAGGGTAAAAACCTGACCCAATGGTGCAGGGGATGTCACTCCCCCTGCAGGTCACTTTGAGGCTCCATAAAATCAACACAAAAATTCTTAAAAATGTAATGATAACAAAATATTGAATTTTAGTTGGGATATTACAAGTTCTAAAAACCACAAGTCCCAAAACCAATTACAAAATTCTACAATATTCTTGCAAAATTTGACTTTCTGCACTAAGGTTGCATTTGACTTTTTCTAGAAACTTGATAAGTTGACCTTTTTGAACTTGTGATTGATTTTACTGACTGAAAATGCAATTATAAGCTATATTAAGTTGACCTAAAGTTATCTAAACACTTAATGAACCAATGGAGATGATCTTGGATCCTACTGTGTAACAGTTAACTCAAAAGTTAAATCAAAGGTGAGCTTTGACTTTATTTATAAAAGAACCTTGGTTTGTAGACTACACTAGACCTAAACTGACCAGGGACTACTCATAACAAGAAACTAAAACAACAATGGGCCACTAAGACTCTCAACACAGCCTGTACCAAACACCCCTAATGCAACTAGAAATTGAAGATTAGTGAAGGAAATAATGACTTAAAACAATCTAACTAACACTAATCTATTATATGAGCTATAGGGACTAGATAAAAGCTATAATGAACAAGAGATAAACTCAATAAAAAACACAAGCAAAGATGAGTATTAGAAACTGCTAAGTCACCACAAGAGTGAATTGAGACAGAATTCAGGGGAGTATACCTCAAGTCACAATCAAAAGCTCATGAGAGCTTATCAACAAGCTTTTTAACCAGAAACCACAGACAACTCACCCCTCTGCATCACCTTTCCATTAATCATAATCCCAGTTGACTTTTGTTGACTTTGTGGAAAATTTTGCTAAATCAAATATTGTTGATCACTAACCCCTCTAATAACTATATTGAGTTATATTGAACTTGAACAAATCAGAACCAAACTTATATAAGCTTATGAAAGCTACTGGAACAACTTTGATATTACTATAATTTGTAAAATTGAATTACCACTGATCTTTAACAAGAACTTAATACTTTCATTTAAAAAAGTAAATTGAGTACTGAGACAGATATTACAAGACTTAATTTAAAGGTTTGCAATAATTTAAATTACATCATGACCTAAATTACACTAAATAAAAAATAAAAACTAACTACCAGTTCTTCTCTCCTTATCTTCTGCTTTATATTGACTTCTAGGGTTCCTGGAGTCTCTCTCCTTCTTTCCCACCATCATTTTTAGACGTTGGATGAGTAAACTTGATCTTGGCCGTTTATTATGTTTTGGCGGGAAATGGACTTTTGACAGATAATGGGTGGATTAGGTGAAGTAGTTGGGGTATTAATGAGGAGGGGGTATGTAGGAGATAAGAGGTGTGGAAGGTGAGGGTTTGTGGAAAAGGAGAGGAGGGGGAGGTGACATCGTTCCTGGTTTTTGGGGGGGAAAGTGAGGTTGGGGGTGAGGGTTGACCGACCCTTTGACTGGGGTGCTATTTTTATTATTTTAGGAATGGGCCGGGTAAGGATTGGGCTTGGGAGTGTGGACTTGGGTATTTGTTTTGATCAGGTTTTGGTTTTGAGTTTATATGTTAAAAAAAAGGGTGTATTTGGTTTAAGTAAAACATAAGGACCCAAAATGTAATTTCTGAAAATATGGGGGACTGAAAATGTACATGTTCCAAAGTTATCACAAGGATCAAAATTGACAACTTCCAATACCCAGGGATCCAAAATGTGTTTTTTTTCCAATATTAAATTTCCCGGGGACTAATTTTGCAAACTTTCAAACTCCGGGGACCAAAAGTGTAAATCCTCAAAACTTTTTACCCAAGGACCATTTTTGATAAATTTTGACTTTCCAAGGGCAAAGAATGATTTTCCTTTCAAAAATATCCCACCAGGGACTGAATCTGCCAAAATCTGTAACTCCAGGGGCTTAAATTGTAATTTTCCAAAACTTTTATGATTTTTCACCAAAGGACAAAATATGACAACTTATGATTGTAAAAGGACCTTTGGTGATAATTTTCCATATTTTGAATATCCAGGGACTAGTTTTGTCATTTTATGAAAGTTGGGGGACTGAAACTGCCAATTTTGCAAACTTTATATGTTTTTCGTTTGTTTTTGCTCATTTTGCATCTAAAACATATAAAACACAATTTTGAAATATTTTCAGCATTTTGATGCATTACTGAGTGTTTTTGTATGTTTTGCAGTTCAGATTAGACCAAAAATGATGAGTGTTTGAGCACTCATCAATACCCCACACTAAACTATTGCTAGTCCCTAGCAATACTGTTTTGAAAACTTGATGGATTTTAAACTCTTTACCAAAAGCCATCACTTCTGGAGTAGCCAGGTGTAAGAACTGTGGCACACCTGATAACCGTGTGATTTTGAGCAAACCACCAGCTGTCAACGGATTTGAGTAGTCTTTACCAAAAGCCGTTTGCTTCTGGACTAGCCAGCTCTTGATGGAATAGTCAACAACTTGGTGAGCTGATTACCAATTATGGATTTTCCACGGCCTTTACCACAAGCCATAATCTTGTGGGCTAGCCAACTCATTTGTTTTCGGGGAGTTGATGAACCATACAATTTTGGGCAAATTGCAAGCCGTCAACGGATTTGAGATGTCTTTACCAAGAGCCGTTTGCTCCTGGACTAGCCAATCCCTTTTGTCGGTTAGACAAGGCGGACTGATTACCACAAAAATTTTGAAGCACCAGTGAAAAAATTTTTGAAAAAATTTTTGAATTTTTGGCTAAAACAGGGGTATTATACAGTAAAATGTGATAAAATTCGCTAGAATAGCGAATACCCCCCCCCCCCCCACACACTTAGCATGAATATTGTCCTCAATATTCAAAATCCCGGCTATTATGCCGACATTTTGAACGTAAAAGGGCAACATTACAAGCTAAGCGTGGAAAACACCATATTGTATTTTCACTCATTTGTAACCATAGCATGGGGGACTCCCCCACACTTAGGGTGAAAACCCTATATGCCTGCTACTGTTTTTGTTTACCGAGTCGCTAGCTTGACTCGACCCCTAATTCATTTGTCATTGGGGAAGCATGATGTGGAAGAAACAATCTCAATCGGACTTTCATTCAAGATGTTTGGACAAACATTTGAAGCACGTGAAAGTTCCACACCGATGAGATAAGTATCCGGCTCAAGATAATGATACATGAAAATGCCGGGATCAAATATAGTGTCCTCATTCCCGAAGGAATGAAGAACAGGAGAAGTCACCATGTAGGTGAAGAAAGGAAGAAAGATCTTGATGACAATCAAGATTGATTCATCATCATCAGAAAGAGAATTCATGATTGGTGTATCATGAATCTCATCAGTAAAGCTCATATGATCTAGACAAATTATGGGTGGGAGGGTTGGGATTTTAATATCAATCAAATTCTCAGGGTTGAGAATATTTCCCTCCGGAAAACAAAGATCAACTTTGTCTAGATCAAAGTGAAAATTATCATACTCCGGTGGAGATATGATATGAGCGAGTCACCGGAGAACTCCTCAAAAGTGAATGAATCATAATCGGGGAGAGAAATTTGAGAATGAGAAGTGGTACAGTCACTAATCTTCTCTCCCATATGATCAAAGGTAAAGGCTTCAAACTCCGGAATAGGATCGTCGGAGACAATGTGACTATCCTTTATGGGGATAGGAGATGAAATAGGTTTCATTTTGAAAGCCTCGATTTTAGAAATAAGGAGATCGACATTCAATAATGTTGCACGAAGTGCTTCATCCTTGATTTCAGTGTCAATCTCGTCATTCTCTTCTTCTAAGCTGACTAGCTCAGAAGGTAATTCTTCCATATAAAAGATGTCCTCACAAGATAACGAATTGTCATCAGTAGAATCGGAGGACATCTCATCATGATTAGATGGGAAGAATAGAGGAGGAGGAATATCACACATGTGATCAAAAGTCCCCTGTGACTCTCTCGGGATTGGGACAAGGATCTCAACACTAGACTTTATTAATTCGTCCGATTCCTTATTAGGAATAATGCTAAGATGCTCATCCCCCATGATCAGAGAGTGAGTGTGAACTTCTGGTGTGATAACAGCAGACTGAGGGAGATAAGAAAGACTAGCACACATAGATTTTATATTTTTCATGTGCTCTTCTGCTAGCAATTCTTGCATACTCTTATCTCCCTGTGCTTCCACGGAAGGAATCTCAACTGATGAACTGGATGAATCTTTGTAATATTCTTTCATTTGGATAGAATCCTCATCATCATCGTCATCAGGAATAAAACGGAACAAAGAGCTAGATTTGGCTGCTTTTTCTTTTGCATAAGCTTCCCTAACAGCTTTTTCAAAATCATCTATGGAATCAATTTTAGCAACCTGCTCTTCCGTCAATATTTTAGCCATGCATTTCTCATGTGAATTTAGAGTAAATGAAAATTGTGGGGGTGGGGATTTGTCAAAACCGGAAGGTTGACATTGATAATCATCATGAGGACCCCCACAATTTACACAAGAAACACTGGGTTCATTATGAAGTTTTGTGGTGCCCAACTCCTTAAGTTCTTTCAATATCTCAAGAACCTCTATTATAATGTCAGTAGCAGAAGGAGTTGTGTGAATCATTTGGTGCTGTGGAGGTGGGTCTGAAAATGAATAGTCGTAATTGTTACAAGGAATTGGATTCCTTGTTTGACAATCCGAGCTAAAGTGAGGACCTCCACAGTACTCACAATAGTAAAACTGTTGAGTTTGGCTTGGTGTATTTTGATACGAAGCATCATTGAAATTTGGGTAATATGATTCTTGCTCGTATGAATGTGATGGGTAATCGAAAAAATTTGAAGAGTCGTTGAATGAGTTTTGATTAGGATCATAAGCAAATGAATTACTCGACCCACAAAACAAACAACTCCCGTTTTGAATATCATTACCACATTGCACACATGTACACCAATGACATGGAAAACCGAAAAGTGGCTCACCACAACCGACACAAGGAACAAAATCTGGAGGTGGGACAAGTGGTGTGCTCTTAGAGCTGGCAATTTCCACCACTTCCGTTATGGTCTCGGGTTTTGGTTCTTGATAAACGTGAAGGTTAGGTAAGTCGTTCTTTTCAGTCTCTGCCCTAAGCTCAGCACGTATGCTTGACAAACTTTTGACCGTAAACCGTGAAAGGTTAGGATCAATTCTTGAAGGTTTAGGAGCAAATGTGAGCTTAGATTCTTGGACAACCGTAGGTTGGACGTATTTAGTACTTCCATCGTCAGAGGGAAGTACAGGGTCCTTTGTCACCTCGGTTTCTTGATTCATTTCCCTCACCGGAGAGGGAATAGGAATCGAAGGTCCATCATAATCACTACGACATCTCGATATGCTTGACAAGGCCATAAGTTTTTCAATTCTGCTCTCAAAGGCCCATTGCTCAAAGAAATCGTCATCGAGAGATGTCATTTAGAATTATACATGAGAGGGGTATAAGAAGGTAGAATCAAACGGATAGAGGGTAAGGAAAAATATTTTTGGGTTTTTATGGAAAAGATATGAACAAAGATGGATAAATGTACAATGGAATGAGTTCCAAAATCACTAATCAGAAAACCGTTTAGAATAGCGCGCACACCTCCCCGGCAGCGGCGCCAAAATTTGATTGACGCTAAACCACCTAACTTATATTGACCACGGAATGGTCAACAAAGTCAAATAGCCTAGATCAATGCTCCGTGGAATACAGTGTTTCCCCGGGTCGTTATGTCCCGACGAGGTGTGAATTGTAAACAAAACGGTTTCGTGATCAGGTGAATTTAGACAGAAAGGGGTTTGAGATTGATTGAACTATGGAATCTACAAGAGAATAGCTTAAATTAGCTATATAAACAAGATGGGAAAGTTTGAAAACCCAGAAACGTTTAAAACTTAAAACGTGTACGTTCACGTTTAAATAAAACGTAAACGTACGAAATAAAACGCGAGTTTTGGTAAAATAAAATACTTAAAAAAGTAAAAATCACATTTTTACAATCCTAATAATAAAATAAACTTTTTAGAAAATTAAAATTAATTTTTACACTATTTAATTAATTATTATTAATTAAATACTATTTGTTAATTACTTATTAATTATTTAAATTAAACTAAATTATAACTAATTATGAAATTACACTAAAAATATGAAAAATAAATTTGGAAAAATCTAAAATATTATAAAACTAATTTTCAAACTTGAAATATATTTTTCCTACTTTTTATATAATTACTATTAATTAAAAACTAATTTAAACTAATTAAAATTACACTAATTAATAGGAAAATGTAAAATAAGCTTGGAAAAATAAAATTAAAACTTAGAAAAGTCTAAAATAATATAAAACTAATTTTAAAACAGAAAATATATTTTTAAGACTATTTAAATAATTACTATTAATTATTAACTAATTATTAATTAATAAAAACTAATATTAATTACTAAAAATACTAAATGAAAAGAGAAAAATATGAAAATTTTACAGAAATTATTTTACAACTATATGAACTTAAGAAAATTATAAAAACAGAAAGTGCTTAAGGAAAATAAGCACTTAAGCAATAAGCTTCTTGAATAGAAGCTATCACTTTAGGAAACTTTGGCTTTTTTGAAATTTCTTTTTGCAAATCTGTTTAAATGCTCAAAACAACCAACTTTAAAAAAGGAAGATAGGCCAGAAGCTTATAAATAAGCTAATGAGATGCCAAATGCTTATCAGCTAGGGGTTGTGAGCTTATTAGGACTTTGGCAGTTTGAAGGAGCTAGTAAAAAGCTACCACAAGGCCCAACAAGCCAAAACAGATATGAAGGGTCATGATTTAGTCAAAATGAAACAAAAAGGCACAAGGAATATGCTTGAAATAAGCAGATAAGCTATCCCAAAATCCACTCAAACCAAACAGCCCTGCAAGTGATAAGCAGGCCTGATTCAGCTTATCAAATAAGCTTGGATGGCCAAATAAAGCATGGAACTTGTGAGATTAGCTACAGGGCTTCCCAAAGAACTCAAAACATCAAGGTGGGACCCACTAGTGAAGTAGAAATGAGCCAGGGAAGATAGGGTAAAAACCTGACCCAATGGTGCAGGGGATGTCACTCCCCCTGCAGGTCACTTTGAGGCTCCATAAAATCAACAAAAAAATTCTTAAAAATGTAATGATAACAAAATATTGAATTTTAGCTGGGATATTACAAGTTCTAAAAACCACAAGTCCCAAAACCAATTACGAAATTCTACAATATTCTTGCAAAATCTGACTTTCTGCACTAAGGTTGCATTTGACTTTTTCTAGAAACTTGATAAGTTGACCTTTTTGAACTTGTGATTGATTTTACTGACTGAAAATGCAATTATAAGCTATATTAAGTTGACCTAAAGTTATCTAAACACTTAATGAACCAATGGAGATGATCTTGGATCCTACTGTGTAACAGTTAACTCAAAAGTTAAATCAAAGGTGAGCTTTGACTTTATTTATAAAAGAACCTTGGTTTGTAGACTACACTAGACATAAACTGACCAGGGACTACTCATAACAAGAAACTAAAAAAACAATGGGCCACTAAGACTCTCAACACAGCCTGTACCAAACACCCCTAATGCAACTAGAAATTGAAGATTAATGAAGGAAATGATGACTTAAAACAATCTAACTAACACTAATCTATTATATGAGCTATAGGGACTAGATAAAAGCTATAATGAACAAGAGATAAACTAAATAACAAACACAAGCAAAGATGAGTATTAGAAACTGCTAAGTCACCAAAAGAGTGAATTGAGACAGAATTCAGGGGAGTATACCTCAAGTCACAATCAAAAGCTCATGAGAGCTTATCAACAAGCTTTTTAACCAGAAACCACAGACAACTCACCCCTCTGCATCACCTTTCCATTAATCATAATCCCAGTTGACTTTTGTTGACTTTGTGGAAAATTTTGCTAAATCAAATATTGTTGATCACTAACCCCTCTAATAACTATATTGAGTTATATTGAACTTGAACAAATCAGAACCAAACTTATATAAGCTTATGAAAGCTACTGGAACAACTTTGATATTTTACTATAATTTGTAAAATTGAATTACCACTGATCTTTAACAAGAACTTAATACTTTCATTTAAAAAAGTAAATTGAGTACTGAGACAGATATTACAAGACTTAATTTAAAGGTTTGCAATAATTTAAATTACATCATGACCTAAATTACACTAAATAAAAAATAAAAACTAACTACCAGTTCTTCTCTCCTTATCTTTTGCTTTATATTGACTTCTAGGGTTCCTGGAGTCTCTCTCCTTCTTTCCCACCATCATTTTTAGCCGTTGGATGAGTAAACATGATCTTGGCCGTTTATTATGTTTTGGCGGGAGATGGACTTTTGACAGATAATGGGTGGATTAGGTGAAGTAGTTGGGGTATTAATGAGGAGGGGGTATGTAGGAGACAAGAGGTGTGGAAGGTGAGGGTTTTGTGGAAAAGGAGAGGAGGGGGAGGTGACATCGTTCCTGGTTTTTGGGGGGGAAAGTGAGGTTGGGGGTGAGGGTTGACCGACCCTTTGACTGGGGTGCTATTTTTATTATTTTAGGAATGGGCCGGGTAAGGATTGGGCTTGGGAGTGTGGACTTGGGTATTTGTTTTGATCAGGTTTTGGTTTTGAGTTTATATGTTAAAAAAAAGGGTGTATTTGGTTTAAGTAAAACATAAGGACCCAAAATGTAATTTCTGAAAATATGGGGGACTGAAAATGTACATGTTCCAAAGTTATCACAAGGATCAAAATTGACAACTTCCAATACCCAGGGATCCAAAATGTGTTTTTTTTTCCAATATTAAATTTCCCGGGGACTAATTTTGCAAACTTTCAAACTCCGGGGACCAAAAGTGTAAATCCTCAAAACTTTTTACCCAAGGACCATTTTTGATAAATTTTGACTTTCCAAGGGCAAAGAATGATTTTCCTTTCAAAAATATCCCACCAGGGACTGAATCTGCCAAAATCTGTAACTCCAGGGGCTTAAATTGTAATTTTCCAAAACTTTTATGATTTTTCACCAAAGGACAAAATATGACAACTTATGATTGTAAAAGGACCTTTGGTGATAATTTTTTCTATATTTTGAATATCCAGGGACTAGTTTTGTCATTTTATGAAAGTTGGGGGACTGAAACTGCCAATTTTGCAAACTTTATACATTTTTCGTTTGTTTTTGCTCATTTTGCATCTAAAACATATAAAACACAATTTTGAAATATTTTCAGCATTTTGATGCGTTACTGAGTGTTTTTGTATGTTTTGCAGTTCAGATTAGACCAAAAATGATGAGTGTTTGAGCACTCATCAGTTGTCGTAATTGTCGAACAATAATAACATGGTATGATCATATTTAACAGGACCTTATTGTGTTTAAAGACATATTTTGTTTATAGGTCTAAAATCCCAGACAATGGTGTTTATGTGCTTATGATTTTTTTTTTTTTTTTTTTTTTTTTTTTTTTTTTTTTTTTTATCATTTTGGCCTATACATCAAACATGGTCTAATTGTAGCACGCTACATATATATATTGAACCTAGTTGCACATTTAGTGATTGATAAAAGTTGTCAAATGAATGAAAGTTACATTCAAAGTTATGAGGTTGTTTCATATAATATACGAGAAAATTGATTGTTTAATGTGTAAAAGGTAATTTCCAGGAAGCTTACAAGAAACTGCAGATAATAGACTTTGTTTTGAAAGTTATCATGTAATTTCTAGAGCTTGGGGATTGAAAGTGTAACTTATGAATATAGAGTTGACTTGACGTAAACCTACTTGCATTATTTAACATCTGATCGACGTGTGTAGAATAATCATTTCATCTTAGATAGCCATTCATATCTTGTGCTTGCTTCTTAACCTATCTAATAAAAAAAATTGTAAGTCTTCTCCTCAACTTTGTTTTTATTTATGAATTTGTTGATTTTTTTTTTTTTTTGCATTTCTGTTTATTTATAGCTTTTGAACCTAAAACGATTGTTTAAAAGTAAAATACACGTTTCTTTTCTATTAAAGTAGACAAATCTGTTCAAATTGTTGTTACTGATCATTTTGCCATTCTCTATTTAATTCAAACACCCTTTGGTTTTCATTTCTTAAAAATGAAGCACCCCAATGTAATTTATATAGAAAACTGCGGGACTAGAAGTGTATGTTTCTGATATAAAAATTGACTTGAAGTTAACCCAGTTGCATTATTTTACATGTGACGTGAGTATAATGATCATCCATTGTTTATTGTAGTTCTAAAAACCGCAAGTCATCTACTCTTTTTCATACCAATGGGCTTGTGGTCCACTGGGCATGTCTTATTCAGTTAAGCGTGCCTAGTGGAGAGTAGTACCGGTTTGGGTGACCAAATCGGGAAGTCCTCCCTTGTGGACCACTGCCCTGTCGGTACGATTTCAAAGTCCTTCAATGAAGGTTTCAACCCACAAGGGTTCGAATCTGGAGAAGGCAGGGTTTACTTCAATTTAAGTGTCGTGCCTTCGGGCGGCTTAAGTTGAAGGTTTTCCCCCCATCGGGTTTCAAATTGGACTTGGATTTCCCCAATGAAAGTCAATTTTCAAAAAAAATCTACTCTTTTTCATTTCGATTTCATTTTTATAAATCATATCTCTGAATGATTTCAGTTTTAATCCGGATCCTATTTGATTTGATGAGGTTCTTTATTAGATAAATGGTTAGCAGTGGTTGAATACTCAAATATAACTTAGTGCTTTTTACGAACAAAATTATAAACTTGGAGACTTTTGTTGTGTCAACTTATGTTATTGATCCAGCCATCTATGTTTTGGAGTTGAAAAGTCTAATTAAAGCTTCATAAGTCGATATGCATCTGCTTTAAATTTTCAGACAACCTAGTTCATCTTTATCACATAATTCCATTCTTCATATAAGTTTAGTCTTTGTAAAAAGAATCACTAAACATTTATTAATCCTTTAATTCAATTTGTTAATTTACCATTTAGCATTTTTTATAAAATATTCACCAAGCAATTATCAACCCACCGGTATTTTTCACCAATAAGCATTCCGAGGCTATTAATTATGTAAATTTTTACATAGTATACTAGTCGAAGTGATGGAAGAAAGAATGATATCTTTGCCCATCTTGCCTTATAACATGTAGCTTAATAAAAGAAATTGCATATTGTCTAAAACCGAAAGACTATAAGTGCAATTAAAGTTTTCTTGGAAACTCACTTGTCTTTACGCTTTTTAACATAATAGGTCATGTTAACCAATCATGAACAAGTTAAATGGACCAATGTTTTTCTTAATAGAAATTAAGGGTCCACTGGTGTTTATACCTCTCACAATAAACACAACACAACCTATCATGTTGATAACAACTTAAGAGGACCTTTATCCAACTCAAATACATATAAGATTGACATGTAACTTAAGACTTGAAATTGCATAGTATCTAAAACGGAAGGACCGAAAGTGCAACTAAAGTTGACTTAATGTCAACTAAGTTGCCTTTACTCTTTTCTAAACTTCATTTTGATCTTTTCATTTTCATTGCATTCATTCGATCAATACTTCCATCCATTCGTCAACTGTAAATTAATTTCAGTCACCGATTAATTATATAGTTGTAGTTTTAAATATGTGTGGTTGAAGTAATCGTTTTATATTTCAAATTTATAGTACGTATGATGAAACTTATATGGTAAAATTATTTGTTCCTTACTTGCTGGGTTTTGGTTATTCGATCAATAGAATTCTTATACTCTATCTAATGACTTTTAATATTGTCTCATTTTGTAACATTTCAATATAACGAGGTGGGCGACAGCGAGTTGCGGCATAGCGTTGTTTCACGTCGTTTGTCAAATTCTTATAATAGCTTACTTTACTTCAACACCCTTCTCATTTTGTTAGCAATACTAACTAATAGAGATAGTTTAGAAGGTTTTATTAAAAATAGTGTTAGTGTGTTCAACCTGCTTCATATGTCCAGCCCATTTGACCCGTTTTCTTTTTATTTTACTACTTTGCACGTTAGACATAAGACCATGCTCTTTTGACACATTAACAACTTCAAGAGCCTTTAGGTAACGATCAGGTGCTCACATTCACCACCGATGATAACCAAATGGAAGAAATCAGTAAGACCACGAGTTGAAATCATTAGGTAAGTGTTTGGCCTCGGGGCATTAGTAACAGCAGCACGTTTCAGCCCATGATCTTCAACGCATTTTGTTAATTTGTATAGACCCTCTATAGGCTCCACCTTTCCTTCACCAATCTGTATACAAAATAAAGATCACACACCAAATGAAGACACACAAACACAGTGTCTTAGTTTCTAAAATATTCTTCTTTGTCTTCACAAAAATTTAAGCCCCTTGGGATATCATCACGGAAAAGGCAATGTCTCAAATTGAGCTTAATTCCTTCTTAAAATTCATAAGCTTAACTTCATAAGCAATTTCAAGCGTAAAAACTAAATCTAAACAGTCCTAAATCTTAATAGAAAACACATTCCACAACACTTTCAATCATTTAAGAAACCGTAAACTTAACCGCACCTAACCGCTAAGGTTCTCTACATAAGAATCAAAATGATAAATACACAAAATGGCCTTTATTATTTTCAACATGTAGCTATATATATTTGTTTTAGGGCAGATTGATGTTGTTTTTGTGTAGCTATCATTTTAAGACAACGTATGAACCACAGTCACATATTTAGTAACATGAATTTTCTTAGAAATTGCATTCTTTATATCATGTTATATATATATATATATATATATATATATATATATATATATATATATATATATATATATATATATATATATATTTGTTTTAGGGCAGATCGATGAGTAAAAATCTTAGTCATGGATTCTTTGTACTATTATTGATAATGGCTCTACTCTTTCTGATGCTCTTTACTTGTGAACGCAGCTCGATCTCATCATTGATAATGGCTACTACATCCATTCCTCATCGGTGGAAATATGATGTTTTTGTTAGTTTTAGAGGTGAAGATATCCGCAAAAACTTCATGGATCATATGTTCAATGATTTCAAGCAAAAAGGGATTCATGCTTTTAGAGATGATAGAGAGTTGCCTAAAGGAGAAGAGATATCTCCTCATCTGTACAAAGCCATTGAAGAATCTAGGTTTCTGATTGTTATCTTCTCCAAAAATTACGCTTCTTCAACATGGTGTCTGAGGGAACTTGTCAAAATACTTGAATGCAAGCAGATTAAAGATCCCAAACATGAGGTTCGGATTATCTTTTATGATGCCAAGCCTGATGTTGTGAGGAGACAAAAACGGAGTTACGCAAAGGCGTTTGTCAAACATGATGTTTCAAATAAAACAGAGGTGGATGAATGGAGGGAAGCTCTATTCAATGCGGCTAACTTATGCGGATGGGATCTCCAAGACATGAAAAATGGGTAAATTTCTTGTTTTTGTGTAATTAATCTTGTAGCTCTACTAAAGCTTAACACTATGAGGTTTCTCTTACTTATTGTGTCTTTGTGGTTAACAGGTATGAGTACAAGTTCATCGATTATCTCTAGAGAAATTCTCAAAAAATTATGTGACGGACCCTTACATGTTGGTGAGAACCTTGTTGGCATCGATTTCCATTTAAACAACTTAAACTTGTCACTGATACGTGGGAATCGCACCAGGCTTTACCTCTCAAGGGATCTTGAGAAGCTTACAACCCCCACCAGGCAGTGTACCTGATAGTTGTAGTATAGTATAGTGACAAGTACCTGGGGATTGAACGTTCAGCTAGGAATAGTGTCGCTAGGATTAGAAAAACCTAAATACTAGTTCTAAAGATGAGGGATGATTATTTTTGTATTTTTATATTTTTTAGAAAGCAAGTAAAAATCTCGGGTTTGAAGGATTTGGGCGGAATTAGTTGCTAATCAACTAACCCAATACTAAAGATGCAATCAAAATAAAATACTAGAAATGAAAATAAACTAAATTAAACTAAGGTTGTGAGCAATAAGTGGAGAAGTTGTGTTTACTTAGATTTCACTACTCCCTAGATATCTTTTACACGTTAATTACTTGTTATAGTTGCGTGGATGACGGATTGTATTCCTTAATACCATTCATGGGGTGGCGCACTTAATTCCCCAATCCTATGAGTGCCTACTTCACTCCTATGTCGAGCCGGCTAAGAAGCTCCTAACATGGGATCATTAGAATTTACTCATGCATTAGATACAACCAATAAAACCTAGTGCACGTCAGTTCATGTTTCTTAAGACGTTCAAGCATGTTACCATATGGAGATCTGCTAGTTTTCTTAAGCCTAACATCGAAATCATTCATCCAATACAACCATAAACAAGTAATCAACACATAATTAACATCTAGGTTTCATTAGATCCAAGCAAATACAAGATAGATCTAGCCTAGCATGATGTAATTAAGACAAGAACAAGATATAGACAACCAACACATAGACATATTGATTGAATTAAAAGAACACTTATCTCAATTACACATGAAAGGGTTCAAGGGCTGAGAACCCTTGAAAAACCTGTAAAATTCGTGATAAGTTCGGCCTTAGGGTTTCTCCAAAACTTCTTCTTTAATGTGTAAAAATTAGAAAACTATATATAGGAAATAGGGTCTGACGGCGTCAAGACAAAATCAGTGAACTATATATAGGAAATTACAAGTATTAAAGCAGCTCCATTTGAAGCACTTTATGATCGAAAGTGTCGTTCACCTGCTTGTTAGGCTGAAGTGGGAGAAGTTCAACTCACTGGTCCAGAACTCATTCAAGAAACAACAGATAAGATTGTACAAATCAGAAGTCGACTACAAGCCGCAAGAGATCGACAGAAAAGTTATGCCGACACACAACGCAAACCCCTAGAGTTCCAAGTCGGAGATAGGGTTATGCTAAAGGTATCACCTTGGAAAGGCTTGATACGATTCGGTAAACAAGGAAAACTAAACCCAAGATACATTGGACCATTCAAAATCCTAGCCAGGGTTGGCCCTGTGGCGTATAGACTTGAGCTTCCATCAGAACTCAGTAGTGTACACCCCACTTTCCATGTATCTAACCTAAAGAAATGCTTGTCAGATGAATCACTCGTTATTCCACTCGATGAAATTCAACTCAATGACGATCTTCAATTTATTGAGGAACCTGTAGAAATCATGGACCGAGAGGTCAAACAACTCAAGCAAAGCCGTATTCCAATTGTTAAAGTTCGTTGGTACTCACGACGTGGTCCTGAATACACATGGGAACGAGAGGACCAGATACGTAAGAAATACCCACATCTTTTTACCAACGAAGCTTCTACTCCCAACATAAATTGATCTCCGGGACGGAGCTCTCATATGGGGTGGAGACTGTAACAATTCACAATTTCAGGTTAATTACTATTCCCGGAAAATTTACTATTCACTTTTACTATTCATTGTTACTATTCACTTTTACTATTCATTTTTACGATTTATTTTCCCGAAATTTGATTTTTATTTCATATTCTCGAGTGATAAATTATTTCCATGGCAAATTAAAAGTTTGACACTCGTCAGATCATTTTCGTGAAAGTTATTAAGGAATTACACGTTTTAGGGTAAAATGTCATTCAAAAATTCACGCACAACGAAACTCGGTCGCGTTAATTTTCCCCGTATCAGAAAAATGTTTGACACACTCATGATTTATTTGAGAAAAACATGACCAAATAAACCTCGGCCGTGAAAAACTGGAATTTTCAGTTTTAAGCGTTTTTACTCAACCGTAACCTTAGCCTATACCTGCACCGCGTTTCTAAGACGATTTGAGTTTTCACATTTTTGGAATAAGTCAACATATTTTTCCCTCCTCCTTTGACCAAAAATCATCCCTTGATTTTATAAATCATTCCTTGATTTTTAGGCTTACGGTTTTATGTCTAAAAGACATTTAATACCAACCGACACTAGACTGAGCCCAGTCTAGACATTATAAGTCTTTTTAAATCATTTTTATGCTATTAGAAAAGTAACGTTTTACTTTTCTCAATTTTACACAATATTCGTACATTTTACGTGTTACGCGTTTTAGACCCGTGTTTCCAGTTTTAGCAGGGTTTTACCACCCAAATGGAACCTACCACTCATTTAATATTTTATTATGGAACATATGGACATGTTTAACAATACTTTCAAGTTCCATATTTTTACGACACCCGGTTTTACGTTTTGAGGCCTAATCATTTACGGTTGGCATTTCCCGGAGTCAAATCTCATCCTAATACTTAGGATGTTATCAAGCCAAGCACACCTCACCCCCCTAGCCCTTATGAACCGCCAATAGGGGGGGAGTCACCCTTGGTGTGGCTTGATCCTAAGCTAAGAGGTCTTGGATGGTATACATGTGTATAAGCTTGTAAGGAAAGCTTTGACTAGTTCCGTTTTGTAACCTCCTCATGAGCATATAAATACCCCCCCCTCCCTTTGTTTGCCGTCCATCCTCACACACAAAACACTCAACACTTAGCTTTATTCCTTCTAATTTCTAGCAAGGTTCAAGTGCAAGTTCAAGATAGAAACCCTAGTTTGGTTTTTCGGTTATCAAAACACTTCCAAAACCTCATATACTTTGGTGATTCTCTTGAGTTTGAATCCACTCAAGTCACCTCAACTTTCATCATCTATCTTTCAAGATTACAAGAGTAGAAAGATTGCATGAAGTGAAGTGGGTTGAAGTTAAAGTCTATCAAAGTCCTATCCTTACATGTTAACTTCCTTTCTTTAATTGAAAGCCAAAAGTTGTAAGCCAAACCCTAACATGCTTCTTGTTAAATAATCATGTTCATATCATTTACATATTATTCATGCTATATTATGTCTTGTATTCATGTCCATGATGTATAAAAATGAGTAAAACAAGTTGTTGTAATTGATTGTTAAGATAAGTTATTAAAACAAGTAAACTAGTGACTTTCTTGGTGAAACCTGATCAAAATGGTAAAATTATGATATTGGATTATTACATATTACAGTAGAGGACTTAACAAGGAAAACATAGCAATTTGAATCACCCAAAACGAGTACCCGAGTCAAAAGTTACGACCATTTGAAGTTAGCAAAACCAAAACGCCGAAACTGCCAATACCTACTGTTTTGCATTCTGCCATTTTGAAAGTCATCCTTCTGGTCCAATTCATCAAAAAGTTAAAACACGAAAGTTGTCCGGAACGACGTTTTCGTTCAGGTTCAAAGAAGCTCGAGCCCTGAAAACGCTTTCCGAGTGATAATTTATTCAAATTCTTAACAGCCCATTTTTAGACCAAAGTCATTATATATAGGTTATGGTTTATAAAGACCAAAGAGGTCTTATGACCTAGAATCAAGACCAAAACCATGGCTAGAGCCAAGGTTGAGTCTTAAGACCATGGAACAATGACCAAAGGTCATGGCAAGGCCATGACGAAATGACCATGTAAGCTTACTTAGGCGAAAACATGAAACAAAGAATTGGCGATAACTTGAACAAGCAATTTGGATCTACTTCACTTAAAAGAACCATGAGATATTACAAAGAAAAATGGTCATACAAGTTATAAGAAACTTCCCCTAATAACAATCTTCATGTAATAATAAACTTTCCTAAGTTTATTCAAATATTGAACATGTAATTTTCGGATCAAAACTTATATATATATATATATATATATATATATATATATATATATATATATATATATATATATATACTTTATCAACTACTACAATAGTAGGGAGCCTCATGTGAGGAGTTCATTATGTAAGCCGTCGAGTTAAGTTGTGGATTTACGAATTAAAGTGTGCTGGCTCCTCGAACGCTTACTAACATGACTTCTGAATTATGTTGGCCCGAACGGTAGTAAACGATATATAAAACATACATGTTTCATGAATCTTTTCTTTCAAAGACTTACACTATACATCATACCACATCATGGACTAGATGCAAGATATATATATATATAGGTACATCTTCATATTCATTACTCAAATCCTGAGTCGCAACATTCTATTATAGGTTGCTCGTAGAAACCTTCACGATCCAACCATTACCTTTATTACTTGCTATCTTACTTAAGGTGAGTTCATAGCCCCACTTTACATTACTTCAATGTTTTACAAACCCTTGGGGGGAATACATGCTACTTTTAAACCGAACACAATGCTTTGAAACTGTATGCTGCCTGATTGTTTTATTATTACTAAGTACCTACCTTGCCAATCCTAGGCCCCATATCATGAACCATTTAATCACTAGTATTAGTGAGCGCGAGTATTGTGAATAGGTCTATTGGGATTGACGAATCCCATTTGTTTGAGCAGATTAGTTCAAACGAATGCACTATATTTGAACATTAAGTATGACGGCAAAGTACTTACCGGGGCAACAAAACCGCCGATTGATATTGGTACCCGTTAACGTCTTGGTTGCATGAGCTTAGTATATAATAATAACTGTTTTGTTTTCCAACATAAGTACGAGTCTAATTAACTCTTACTACCAACATATTGTGTTCAACCGTTAAACAAACTCTATGAATATCACTGAACCTTTGTGTTGATCTTTTAAGCATGTATTTCAGGTCCATGATAATCAAGAATGGAGCGGAAGGGCACGTACTAAAGGAAGAAGGCTATAAACTACTATGTCATTCGATAAAACATCAAAAGACTTTATATTGATGTATTTTGAAACATGGAACCTTTTTGGGACCTTACTATGTAAACTCTGATATATTTGAATAAATTCGAATGATAAATCTTTTTAATACGACTCGGTTAGAGATCGTTTTCTATTATTATGACTGTTGTGCCGTCGAGTAACACCCAAGTTGAATTCCGCTGCATCATGAATTGGGGGTGTTACAGTGAAACACTTGGGGAAAATTTCTCGCTATCCTCTTGGTCAAACGCCAAAGGAGTTGAAACCTCGAAGACTTTTTCGATTTTTCTAGGTACGGAATTTTCTTTGATCCTTTCTTTGACCCTTGATATGAATTGGTCTGCTAAATTCATAAAAGCTTTGTGAGTGCTTTCCATGCGTGCTTATAGGTGCTGGATTTGTTTTTCCTGATTATCCATGAAGGTTACCATTATCCCTTCGAATTCCTCTTGTCGTGAACGTTCAGGAAAATTCTGGTCGATAACCGCATTCCTACGTAAATTAGGATTCCACATGGTTTCAGCAGCAGGTTTCTCAATACTCATTAATTCTTTTACCTGCTTCTCGATGCTTCCTAATAACTGTTCTTGGGTGGCGTGTGCGTAGTCAAGTTTTCCCTTGCTTGGAAACATCGGGTCCTCCCATCCTTCTTCTTCGTATTGTGCCAACCCCTCAAGAACTTTCCAGCACTCGTCAATGCTAAGTCTATTTAGCCTGCCCTTGGCTGCGTAATCAATGGCTCTCCTTGTTTGATAGTCAACTTTATCATAAAAGATTTGAATCTAGAGCCATGGTTCGATGCCATGATGAGGGACTTTTCGGAGCAGGTCTTTATATCGAGTCCATGCTTCATAAAAGGTTTCATTTTGACGTTGTTGGAACATCAAGATGTCATTTCTAAGCTTAGTAGTTCTCCCCGGTGAGAAAAATTGAGCAAGGAAACGGGTGGTGAGATCATCCCATGTGGTGATGGATCCCGCGGGTAAACGCTCAAGCCATTGACTAGCTTGATCCCGTAGAGAGAATTGGAATAGGCGTAATCGGGTTGTCTCTCTAGTTTCAACATCTAGGTCTATGGAATCTACAATTTTAAGGAAGTCCTTAAGATGTTGGTTTGGATCTTCGGAACGAAGTCCATGGAATGCACATCCGCTTTGCACCAACCGGATGGTGTCAGATCGCAAGGGGGTCACATTGGCTCCGGTGAGCTCAATGGTGTTTCGGTAGCCTTGGTGGCTAGGTAGGGAATACTCTCCTAAGGTTCGGGGCCTAAGAGGTTCTAGTGGTGGGTTTTGTTGTGGTGGGATGACGGGTTCAAAGATGTTCCCATCGTCCATGATGTCGAGTGGTAAAGAGTTACGAACAAAAACACAAAGAAATAAGATAGACTAAAGAAAACCTAAAAATAAAAATAAAAATCTTACTAGAAAGGAATCTAGCAAGTAGACCTAATAAAAAGAGATTCTAACCTAGACAATACCTATTCCCCGGGCTGCGGCGCCAAAAACTTGATACGTGGGAATCGCACCAGGCTTTACCACTCAAGGGATCTTGAGAAGCTTACAACCCCCACCAGGCAGTGTACCTGATCGTTGTAGTATAGTATAGTGACAAGTACCGGGGGATTGATCATTCAGCTAGGAATAGTGTCGCTAGGATTAGAAAAACCTAAATACTAGTTCTAAAGATGAGGGATGATTATTTTTGTATTTTTATATTTTTTAGAAAGCAAGTAAAAATCTCGGGTTTGAAGGATTTGGGCGGAATTAGTTGCTAATCAACTAACCCAATACTAAAGATGCAATCAAAATAAAATACTAGAAATGAAAATAAACTAAATTAAACTAAGGTTGTGAGCAATAAGTGGAGAAGTTGTGTTTACTTAGATTTCACTACTCCCTAGATATCTTTTACATGTTAATTACTTGTTATAGTTGCGTGGATGACGGATTGTATTCCTTAATACCATTCATGGGGTGGCGCACTTAATTCCCCAATCCTATGAGTGCCTACTTCACTCCTATGTCGAGCCGGCTAAGAAGCTCCTAACATGGGATCATTAGAATTTACTCATGCATTAAATACAACCAATAAAACCTAGTGCACGTCAGTTCATGTTTCTTAAGACGTTCAAGCATGTTACCATATGGAGATCTGCTAGTTTTCATAAGCCTAACATCGAAATCATTCATCCAATACAACCATAAACAAGTAATCAACACATAATTAACATCTAGGTTTCATTAGATCTAAGCAAACACAAGATAGATCTAGCCTAGCATGATGGAATTAAGACAAGAACAAGATATAGACAACCAACACATAGACATATTGATTGAATTAAAAGAACACTTATCTCAATTACACATGAAAGGGTTCAAGGGCTGAGAACCCTTGAAAAACCTGTAAAATTCGTGCTAAGTTCGGCCTTAGGGTTTCTCCAAAACTTCTTCTTTAATGTGTAAAAATTAGAAAACTATATATAGGAAATAGGGTCTGACGGCGTCAAGACAAAATCGGTGACGCCGTCATCTCGCCGCCAAAATACTTCTCGGACTGCCTTGATCTACTTTTGACGCCGTCATGTGTTATGTGTTTCCAGGCCGTTATGCATTTTACTCTTGACGCCCTACTTCGTGACGCCTTCAATTCTGTACTTGGTCGTCATGGAAATTACTCTTGACGCCGTCAGAAATTCCTTCTTGACGCCGTCAGCTACTGTTCCCAGCAAGGAAAATTAAAACTTTGGCGTTTTCATCACTTTTTTGCTCCAAAAACGTCCGAATTGCTTCCTTTTCCAGATTTCTCTCCCAAAGTACCTAAAATCACAAAAGGAACGATTTAGGGCAATATTTGATCAAATAAATTCAATTCCAGGCTTAAATGACCCCCTAAAAGTGGTTCATTTTTCGCCTCATCAGTCACGCTTCGTTGGGTCAGGTAAGGTTAACATGATTGGAATATGTGGTATAAGTGGAATAGGAAAGACTACTCTTGCTAAAGCTGTCTATAACTCGATGCATACCCACTTTGACGGCAGTTGCTTTTGTGATAATGTCCAAGGAGTTGAAAAACAACAAGGCCTAACGCAAGTCCAGATGCAAATGATTGGAAAGATTCTGAAAACAGATGATCTGAAGATATCAAGTGCTGGTGAAGGTTCTATGGTAATAAAGCAAAGGATGGCATGTAAGCCGATCCTGCTTGTTTTGGATGATGTGAATAACGTGGAGCAGTTAGAAGCACTAGCAGGTTCACGTGATTGGTTTTATCCTGGAAGCCTTATTATTTTCACTAGTAAAGACAAACAATTGCTAAGGTCTCATAAAGTGGATGAAATTTATGAAATGGAGTCTTTAGATTATTATAAAGCTCTTGAGCTCTTTAGTTTGAATGCATTTGGTGAAAGGCATCCTACAGAAGATTTTGAAGAATTTGCTTCCGAGATTGTGGAATATTTGCATGGTCACCCTTTGGCTCTCAAAGTTATTGGTCGATCATTGTATGAAAAATCTATAGATTTTTGGAAAAGCGAATTGGCAAGACTCCAAACATATCCTAACTCAGAGATAGTACAAAAACTACGACCAAGTTTTGATAGATTGGCATCTGATCAGAAAAGAATGTTTCTTGACATTGCATGTGCCTTCATTGGGGAAAATAAAGATTTTGCTGCAAGTGTACTACACAGCAGTCATTGTTCTGCAAATGCTATTATTGTTCTAGCTGATAAGTTCCTAATAACAGTATCCGAAGATTGTCTTCAAATGCATGAATTGATTCAAAGCATGGCATGGGAAATTGTTCGTGAAGAATTTATTCTGACTGGAAAATAAAGAAGATCGTGCATATCATCAGCATCGAGTGAAAAGAAAGTAAGAAGTGGCATATTCTTCTTTACCTTCATATTCATACAAAAGTATACACAATTGCATATGTTACTCTTTATAATTTATGTTACATGTTCTTGCTTTTCCAGGTGGAATTGACTGAAGCAATTGAAGTTCTAGTCCTTTTGTTAAGGGAATCTAGTCAAGAGGTTCACATAAACGCTAATTCTTTTGCACTTATGAAAAATTTGTGGATCCTGAAAATTTATGCTGAGGAAGAATTTGATCAGAAAGTGGAATTGAAGGGCTACAATGTGAAGTACTCAGGAAGTTTGGATTTTTTGTCCAATGAGCTAAGCTTGTTTTATTGGCATGGTTGCCCTTTCAAGTACTTACCTTCAGATTTCTATCCAGAAAACATTGTTGCCATCGACTTGTCTCACAGCAACATAAAACAACTTTGAACAACACCAAAGGTATTTACTTCTTCATACGTGTGTTTGTGTTCAACACCTAATGATATATAAACTTATCTTTTTTCTATTGATGCCAGTGCTTAAGAAGGTTGAAAATAATGAAGCTAAGGTACTGTTGTAACCTGACAACCACTCCTGACTTCTCAAAGATTACAAATCTTGAAGAGCTAGATCTTGAAGGTTGTGTGAATTTGGTTACAGTTCATCCATCAGTTGGAATGCTCAAGAGACTTGTCGTCTTAAAGATGAGAGACTGCAGACGGGCTAGGAGTTTTCCTAGCAAACTGGAAATGGCCTCTCTTCAGGTTTTGAATCTCTCGGGATGCTCAAATGTGAACCAACTGCCCGAAGCCTTTTGGTCTAGATGCTGGACTTCACTCTCTGGTTTCATATGGAACCAACAACATCCCCAAAGATCAGTTTCATTGGCAGGTTTACATATGTTAAAGAAACTGAATTTAAGCTACTGCAATTTAGTTCAAGTGCCCGATGGCATTGGAGGCTTATCATGTCTAAAGCATCTATACTTGTCAGGGAACAATTTTACTAGCTTGCCTGGAAGTTTGAGCCAACTTTCTCATCTTCAACTTCTTTCTCTTAATGGTTGCAAGAACCTGGAAGTTTTGCCCGAACTCCCACATAGCCTACGCTCTCTTTATGCATCTGATTGCACCTCCTTAAGTTCAATTAGGGGATCAAACACAATCATGATCAAAAGGTCCAATTATCTCAACAATTGTCCAAAATTGTTTAAGGTGTCGATATTGGAGACTCAATGTCTCGACTCATTTGTAACTTCCCAAGGCTCTCGATTTTCTTCTTCCCTTCGGTATGCGCATAACAGATGTGGATTGTTCCGTTTGCCAGGAAGTTCCATTTCGAATATGCATATGTTTTATGATGGAAAAAGCATTCCAACTTGGTTTGCAAATAAAAGTTTGGGAAATCATGTAAAGGTTGAATTGCCATCAGATTAGAGCTTCAGTAAGTTAAGGGGATATGTAACTTGTGTTGTTTTTAAGAGAAAAACATCTTCCCCATTTTATGGATACTGTGTGAACAACTTTGATGGAGCTTTTTTGGGAGAATGCTGGCAAAATTTTGAGGATAAGCCAATAAGAATTGATGAGTCAGATATGACATGGTTGCATTATACGACAAGTGAAATAAAGAGGTGGAAGGAAGCAAAGAATTTTGTAACATTTTGTTTTAATGATAATGAAGGAATTGAAGTGAAGGAGTGTGGTGTAAGACTTGTTTTTGATGAAGATTTAGATCAAGAAGCAGACTTGATTATGTTCCAAAACCTCCCAACTCTATCACAGCATGGTGGGGCCTTTTGCCGTTTTGGGGAGGATGGATATATCAACTGGACATGGTAGGCTAAATTATTTATATGCCCCCTGTAGATTTTGTAATTTTTATTTGGTCTTTTTATTAGCTACAATGATCTTTGATAAATCCATGTAGGAGACACCCACCAGGTGTTTGATGAAATGCATGAGTAGAAATCCTTTACTATTAAGAATAGGTTGTTGTGTTTTGTAGTGGTGATGTGTACAGTAACATTGCTTGATAATTCAACCATGAAGTCCTTAAGTCTCACTGACTTTGTTTTAAACCTTTTCCCTATTCCTAATTCAGTCACACTTTGAACTTGTGGATCAAATTTCTAGTGCATGACATTACTGTCCTCCCTAACATTGACCTTGTCGACAAGGTTGCATTGAGGATAAGTATGAAACACATCAGCTTGTACCCAGGTGGCTTCTTCAGGAGCTTTGCCGTGCAACTGAACTAAATATTGCTTTGGTACATCTAGTAATGTGTCTGCCTCCTTATTTGTACAATAGCTTGTGGTGTCATTTGGGATATCCCTCCCTTGCCACATGGTCATTGGGGCTGTTTCATTAGTCGTGCCATGAAAACATTTAAGAAGAGAGACATGATAAAGCGTTAAGGGATAAGTATAAGCCCAAGCCCGGTTTGTAGGTTTAGGGTATTAGGGTTTAACTATTATAAATAGTAGATGATTAATAAGATTATACCTACGGGTTTGGGCTTATACTTAATAAGATCATAGATTTTAGCATCGACATGTAACAAAATTGATAAAGATCATAGATATCAATCAATAGGTACTCCATTACATAAAAGAACTGCTATATCTTCCTAGTTTATATGTCCAAACACCCCTCAAGTAATATACTAGTATAAAAACTGAAGTATCGGTTTAGCTAAAAGCGGGGGACTAGAAATGTAATTTGTGGATATTAAGTTGACTTTTGAAATATCGACAACGTCATCGACGTTAACTAATATTTCTTATTAATTTAAAACAACTAATATTTCTTATTAATTTAAGACATTATATAATGTTCTTATCGTCAATCCAAACACTCGTACAAGCCACAAGCACATCCAAAATCACTACTATCCTATTCCTAACTCTAAACCCAGATCGTTACTCTTCCACAACCAGACCCACATCCAAGCTTGAACCAAATAAATCCTAATCCATTACAAGCACAAGACCAAATCCTAAAACCTCGAAAGAAGAGGGGCGTTTGGTGGGGTAAATTGGCGCGTGATGTATCTCAAAAGAAGGAGGGTGATGTGGGGAAGATGATGGTGGTGGTGGTGTATTACGACTCGCGGCTGTGACGGAGATGTGGCCGGATTTCAACCGGAAAATGGGAGGTGAGGTGGGTGTGGGGAGCGGCTGAGAAAAGAGGAAAGGGTAAGGAAACCCTAGATCTATTTTAAGTGGGTATTTATAGGGCTTTTGTTGGACTAGTGGTGAAATCTTACTTTGCCCACAAGGTCTAAAGTGTAATATTTCCTCTATTAATAACAAAACAACCTCGAGAGTCGAGACCCAATAATAATATCGTAAATATGTCCCGAGTAATTAAAAGTTATTCCATGGACTTTAAAACTATTTTCCCAATAATGTTGACTATAAAACGTATATTTTACCCTAGGTTGTGCCGTGTCGTGCGATCTAGCTCACAAACACACATAAAAGTAAACATGTAAACATAATTAAACAGAAAAATATTTTGAACTTAAGGTGAGTAAGGGACCAGTAAGCTACATGGTACCATAGTAATTGTTCTATCCATAATGTTCCTAGACGATTTCTCTTCATACACGTACGTATTTCCCGAGACAATTGTATCAGAATCAGGATGTTCTTGGTAACCATCACCATCAACATGAAGCAAGTTGCCATAATCAGAGATCCAAGTTTTACTTTCTTGAACGGGTTCCATGTCTTCTTTGTACACTATATGTGCCGCGCATTTTACAGATTGAGTACCATCTGTTCTCATTATGGTCATGACTAGATTACCTTCAATATGTGCCCAATCTTCAGGTTGAAGATCATGATACATCTTCTGAAAGAAACTAAATGGTATATAGCTAATCCACACGTTCTCACTATCACCTTCAATATGTGCCCAATCTTCCTTTGGCATAGGAATCATCTTCTCCTCATTTACAATCTTGAAGATGATCCGGGGAGATGCATACTGCGAATACCAGCGCCTATCAAACACACCACATACAGCAAACCCCATGATTTTTCGATGACTACTTGTAGGTAGCTTCAATACTGTATTGCACCCATTCCGCACTTCTTTGAACCAGATTGGCACATGGCTTCCAGAAATACCGATACTTAACCGATGATTTAGTGCAGCACATTTCTGTATTCAGCAGGAAAGTTCATTCAAACTTATATATTTACCTAAAACTAGCATGCATATTCTTATATATGCCAACTTATATCTCGTTAGCAAATAAGGAAAATTATCACAAAATTGTCATAAAACAAGAACTTACTCTTTCTGAGTGACTTGTTTTGTCAATACATTGCATGCATTACAATATTGGTGATTAAAACTGGTTAAACAAATTAAATTACTGACATGACATCCCCTAGATTATAACATTATTAAACATTGCCACTAAATATAACCAAACTAGCTAAATTTTGGGAATTTGGCGTTTTTGGGATGGAGTAAACTTTAAAAAAGTAAAAAAATTTATATAGATTTATATTCATATATAAATTAAATCAATTCACCATAAATCCGATTTTACCTAAGAAGGTTTGAACCCGTGACATCTCACACCTAACCACTAAGCTACTTTAGTGAAGGTTGATTATTAATTGTATAATTGATATACGCTTGATTTATTGAATGTATGACGCATAGATTATCAATGATACATGGGTTTTAAAAAAATTTTGGTTTTTACCCAAAATAAAATAAATAAATAATAACACATGGGTTATCCATGTCATCTCTTATCATTTTTTTTAGAAAGGCATCTCTTATCATTTTAACCATTGATTTTCACTTGTCTGAATATATTACAATAAGTAAGAACAATGTGTGTGCCAGTGTGTGTGTGTGAGTGCGGGGTGAGGGGGGGGGGGGGGGGGGGGGATAGAGAGAGAGAACGAGAGAAAGACTATTGGTCACCTTAATGAACGACAGCCCCAACATTCTATCGATGGATCTTTCGTTCTCTTGTTTCTGTAGGATTCTGGGGCAATCAAAGAGCCATACCTTATATAGCCATTCATAATCTTTCGCAAAATTTCCAATCGTTTCCAGTGAGCTGCAACCTCCAGCCTTTAGCATCTGTATTCCTAAAGGGAGATCATCTAAAATTCGTAGTCTCGAACATTCATTTACCTCTAACAGTTTAAGATTTGAAATATGAGAGACTCCAGCAGGTAACCGTGTTAACTTAGAGTTGCCACTTAGATTTAGTTCTACTAATGAAGAGAACGTGTGAAGGTTTTGGGGAAAGTCCTTCTCTTCAATTTGTCTCCATCTAAGATCCAATTTTCTCAAAGAATACAAACTTGTGAAAGTACGAAATTTACTTGACTCTATCATGCTTTCAAAGACCGACCTATGGAATCCTAACAAAAGTTCTTCTAAGTTTTCCATGCTTCCAAGCTCCTCTGGTAATATCTCCAGTCTAATGCAATCATGAAGATACAGGCTCTTGAGATTCTTTAACTTACAAATAGAGTTTCGAATGTTCGTAAGTTTCTCACATCTCACTAGGCTTATGAAGCTAAGACCAGATAGATATCTGAATGATGATGGCAGGTCCTTTATTTGATTACAATCATCAAGATATATCTTTGAAAGTTTACCATACATGGTGAGACTTCTGGGAATCTTTCAAGACTAAAGCAATCGGAAAGAATTAGAGTCTCTAGGGATCGCATTTCAATTGTCGATGGGAGATACTTTAGCTTCCAGCAACCACTCATATCTAAGTAAATAAGCCTTCGATGACAGCCAAGTGACTCATGAACCTCCACCAGACTAGTACAATTAGCTAAGATGAACCTCTCAATATATGGGGACCCAGAGACATCTGGAATTCTTGTTATGTGTTGGGACTCACTAAGATTAATGAATTTCAATCTTGGTAGTATCTATCAAAAAAATATAATAATAATAATAATAATAATAATAATAATAATAATAATAATAAATTTCATTATATTTCTCAGCAAGTCAGCAACTGATTAATTTACGAGATTACCTTTTGTCCCTTCCATAAACATTTAATGGCGCTACTGATCATTTCAAGCCCAACAAGATAACGCATACGTGCAACAGGAAGAGCAGTAAATGGGTATCCATGCCAACAAAACCATCGTAATTCATCAGGGAGAACTGTTGGTTCGTGGGATGGAAAATCTGAGTCAATTTCAAGTAGCCGGAGATTCTTCATTTTTTTAAAAATTTTACTAGTTAGCTTCTTATCGTAGAGGTCAACGTTGTATTCGTAGTCTCCCAAAACTACAGCTTCAACTGATCTCAGTTTCTGTAACAAATGACCAAAACATTAATCTAGTCGATCATTCTAAAAACTTCAAACAAAACATGATATGTAGCATGGTATATTGTCGTCAATAAAACCAACTAATATCTTGGGATGATATGTAGTATTTAACTTCTTTCACTAAATTCACCCATATGCACTTTAAAAAATTTACAGACCACAAAAGTGTTGGAATTATTACATCATGACATTCATATAAATAAACCAAGTACATCAAAGTGAGCATGAGCGGAAGCAATTATAATAGATCGAATAACATGTAATTAATTAATCAATTATTTAAATCGTAAACGTACCTTTGTGATTCTAGCCCGAACAAGAATCAATGCAATCTTCCGGAACCAATTAACCCTAATTAGGGTTTATAAGGATTATATGAATTACCCCTTACCTTTTTGTAATTCAATCCAAGAATCAAACAATAGTGTGTTTGATTCACGTTCTTGTACACACGTACTAATTCAAGAAAAGTATTTGCAAGTAATGAAACACAAAACCTTTTTGATCTTATGAAAAATCGAAACCCTTAGGGGTGTTCGTTTGATGGATCGACCAAGAGAGAAAGAAAGAAGAAAACACCAAGATGTGTGTGTACAAGTTATGAGAAAAACCTACATCTTGGGTTTGCTTATATACTACACAAGACTTGGAGCTCAAGGCACAAAGGAGGTGGGTTGCACCCCTTGGCCGATCGGTTTGGAGCCCAAAGAGGGTGTTCCGGAACCTTCTCTTGTTTCCATGTTTTGTCTAGTATTTACTTTCCTAATCTTCGTTTAATAATTAATTAGTCATTAATCAATAATACTAATTATTATTTATTTGTTTTGTGTTTAATAATTAATTAGAACATATTATAAATAATTATTACATTTTCTCTTCATACGTATTGTGTGCAATCCCGTGATCTCAAGTTCGATCCTAACACACGACTATTATTATTTTGTCTATAAAACCAACAGCTCCCACTTAGACATATCATAATAGTGTGATCACATCGGTTAGCGTCTTGCAACACGCCGATGCCTCTAGTACAACTTGAGTAAGGCTCCTGGAAAACCTTTTAACGATTTCTCATTATTATTATCCCTTTGTTTCTAATACCGTGTTAAATAAGGATATAGATCTAGGTCATTCCTTAATTAACCATTCTGTTTCTCGTTTTTAGAAATTGACAAGATTACCAAATCTTTTGAACCTTTCAAGAAAGACCTTGGGCGTGGCCACGCAAACACCTTGACAACCCTACGAGGGGCCCAGCAGTATTAAACTCCAAAAATTAATTTGAATGAACAAATTCTTTATTGATTACAAGCAAAACACACAAACTTTGTAACACTTCCGAAAACAACCCTTATGACTACCAGTTACGTATAGCGTTAAGTTGTTCCACAAAAATGTACTACATTCATGACCGTTATCTTGTATCTCAAGTCTAAGGATAACTTCTTATGATTTACTTAATGACAAGATCCATAAAGTAACATCATACAGTCGGGATAAGTCCTATATTCAGTATCATCGAATATCGTCTGAAATGGCATGACTACGCATCAATATACTTTAAGTATATTATACCAACTTCAGATTTGTCTTAATTTAATAATATTCTTATATTATTAACTGACAACGGACAATTTAGAATAACTCTTATTCATGGATTTAAACATGCAAAAATAGGACAACAATAATTAACAATAGAAATAAACATACCAACATACTTTATTTCATTAAAATAATAATTGTTTACAATATCCTTTATCCAAATACTAATCACAGTTATGCATGAAACTACTAGCTAATTTAAGTCCAATTCCATTGGCTAACTCATTGAGCTTTTCTTTTGCCAAAGCCTTAGTGAACGGATCAGCTAAGTTATCATCTGTGTGAACTTTTAGCAGATTTATTTCACCTTCATCAACCTTTTCACGAACAAAGTGATACTTCCGTAGAAAATGTCTGGTGCCTCTCATGACTCCAGGTTCATTGGCAAATATGATTGCAGCAGAATTGTCACAATACATATTAATAGGTAATTCAATTGAAGGCATAACACCAAGCCCAGAAACGAATTTCCTAATCCAAACAGCCTCCATAGCAGCTTCTGAAGCAGCAATGTATTCAGCTTCTGTTGCAGACATCGCAATCGTACTCTGCTTCTTGCTCCTCCAGTCTACAGCTCCTCCATTGATAACAAAGACATAACCCGTCTGAGACTTCGAATCATCTTTAGTACTTTGAAAGGATGCATCGCAGAAACCTGTAACACAAAGTTCTGCATCTGGATTTCCACCATATACCAAAAACATATCTTTTGTATTCCTTAAATACTTAAGAATATGTTTAACAGCAATCCAATGTTTATCACCTGGATTCTGTTGAAATTGACTGGTAATATTTTGAGCAAACGCCACATCTGGCCTTGTGCACTTAACCGCATACATAATAGATCCTACAGCCGAAGCATAAGGAACTTTACTCATGCGAGCCACCTCAGCAGGTGTTGAAGCACAAAACTCATTACATAAGCCATGTTTTACTTCCATCGGTAAATATCCTTTCTTGGAATTTTGCATATTGAATCTTTTCAATATTTTGTCAATGTAAGCACTTTGACTTAATCCAATTAACCGCCTTGATCTATCTCTATAGATTTTGATTCCCAGAATGTATGCAGCTTCTCCTAAATCTTTCATAGAAAAGCACTTTCCAAGATATGCCTTAACTTCTTGCAAACTTGGAATGTCTTTTCCCATGATCAATATGTCATCAACATATAGAATTAGGAAAGTTACATTATCACTCCCACTAACTTTGTGATACACACATGGCTCATCAAGATTTTGAGTGAATCCAAACTTTTTAATTTCAGCATCAAACCTCTTGTTCCATTGTCGTGATGCTTGCTTTAATCCATAAATGGATCTCTTAAGCTTGCAAACACGATTTGGGAAATCTGGATTTTCAAACCCTTCTGGTTGTGCCATATAGATGTCTTCATCTAGATGACCATTTAAGAAAGCCGTTTTCACATCCATTTGCCAAATCTCATAATCATAGTACGCTGCTATAGCTATGAGAATTCTTATAGCTCTTATGTCTGCTACAGGAGAAAACGTCTCCTCGTAATCAATTCCAAAAGTTTGAGTAAAACCTTTAGCAACTAGACGAGCCTTATAAATGTGTGCATATCCATCCATGTCAGTCTTGATTTTGTAAAGCCACTTACTCCCAACTACCTTGGCACCAGGAGGTAAGTCAACTTCTTCCCAGACTTCATTATCATGCATGGATTGTATTTCCCCATCCATAGCAACTTTCCATTTAGCTTTTTGAGGGCTATTAATGGCAGCTCTATAACTAGTAGGTTCATTAAGATCCCCTAGTGTATGCTCATCAACCTCTACATTAAGACATAGACGGTCAGGAGCTTTCACAGATCTTGAAGATCTGCGAATGGGAATTACTTCAACTTCCGGTGGAGGACCCAGACTTTCCGGTTCTATAGGAAGTGTGCTAGTGTTTTCTGAAGGCAATGCATTATTTAGATCATCTTCTAAATCATATACTCTCCCACTGATTTCTTGAACCACAAATTCACTTTCAAGAAAATCACCATATCTTGCAACAAACACTTTGTTCTCAGGTGGGTAGTAAAAGTAGTAACCCATAGTTTCCTTAGGGTATCCTACAAAAATGCATTTTACAGATCTTTGTTGGAGTTTATCTTGTGAATCACGTTTAACATACGCCTCACAACCCCAGACCTTTAAATAAGACAAGTTCGGAGCTTTTCCAGTCCATATCTCATATGGTGTCTTATCAACCTTCTTGGTGGGAACCATATTCAAAATACGAACAGCTGATTCAAGAGCATAATCCCAAAAAGACAAAGGAAGATTAGTAAGATTATACATTGATCGAACCATGTCCAAAAATGTACGATTCCTTCTCTCAGATACACCATTTTGTTGTGGAGTATATGGAGATGTGAGATTCTGGACAATTCCATTCTCAGTTAAGAAATCTTTAAAATCTTGACTAAGGTATTCACCACCTCGATCAGAACGAAGAGCTTTAATCTTCTTTCCCAATTGCAATTCTACTTCTGCTTTGAAAACTTTAAATGTTTCAAACACTTCATGTTTATGTTTAAGTAAATAAACATAACCATAACGGCTGAAATCATCCGTAAAAGTTAAGAAGTAGACAACACCTCTCCTTGACACATGTCTAAGTGGTCCACATACATCCGTGTGTATTAAACCAAGTAGATCTGAAGCTCTTTCCATATTATTATGGAAAGGTTTCTTCGTCATCCTCCCAGAAATACAAGATTCGCATTTATCAAATGACTCATCATTGATATTATTCAAAAGCCCTTCACGTTGCAGCTTTTGCATGCGATTCTTGCCTATATGGGCAAGTCTACAGTGCCAAAGGTAAGACGAATTCAAGTCATACTTCATTCTCTTATGCTGTACATCGAATTATTATTATTGTTGGAAGTCACACAATTATTCATATCAATTTCAAACACACCATTCACAGCAACAGCATTAAAATAAAATACACCATTTAAAGAAACAGAAATTTTATTGCCACCAATAGTATGAGTAAAACCAAGATCCAACAAACATGAAAAGGAAACAACACCTCTAATTATAGAAGGTGCATAATGACAATTGTTTAAACAAAGTACTAAACCCGAAGGTAAAACTAAATCAAACATTCCTATGGCTTCAACTGCTGCTTGTGCTCCATTTCCCACATGCAGAAATTGCTCCCCATAAGCTAGTCTCCTTTCCTCTCTAAACCCATGCAGTGTATTACAAATATTAATACCACATCCAGTATCATATACCCAGGAATTTATTATTCGAGATAAATTAAATAATTCAATGACAAATAAGTTACATGAAGTGCTGGCGCCCATGTGCCCAGTCTTCTTAACCTTATTGTTTCGCAAGTCATCGAGATAAAGAGGACAATTCCTCTTCCAATGGCCCATCACTTTGCAGTAATGGCATCCTTGATCCTTCTTTGGATTATTCTTGACAGGAGGGTTCTTCTTAGGTTGAGGTGGTTGATAAGCCATAACCTGCTTATTCTTATCAGCCTTCTTCTTTCCTTTACCCTTCTTCTTGTTCGCATTTGGCTTGTTAATTCTACCCCCTTGTATAGCAAGAACTTGGGGCGTAGGAGCCTTTGGTGTCAACCCTTTCTCATAATCAATGAGCAGTGCGTGCAATTCACTTACTGTCTTCCCCACGCAATGCATATTGAAGTTCCTCACAAAACCATTAAAATCCTTGTTAAGGGACCTATTGATTAAGTTCACAACCATATCATTGTCATAGGGTTTCTTAAGTGTTTGTAGTTGATCCATGAAACTTTTCATCTTCAACACATGAGCACTCACAGGTTCACCATCACCCTGCTTACAACCATGTAGAGCCTCCATCAAATCGTAAATCTCTACATTTGATGGTTTCTCATAGAGTTTCTTGAGTTCATTAATCATGTTCATGGGGAAATACTCCTCAAACTGTCTTTGAAGAGGTGTGGACATCGCCCCTAACATCATTGCGGCCACATCAATATGTTCCTTGCAATCAAGATTCCATTTGGCCTTAGCAGCTTCAGTAGCTGCCACGCCTTCAGGTTCAGCAGGACAAGGCGTTTTCAAGATTTCAAGTTGACCGGTCACTCGCAGGACAATCCTTAGTGAACGGTACCAATCATTGAAATTTTCCGAGCCAGTCAATTTTTCTCGTTCAAAATAAGTTTTGAACACAGAACGAAAGTTGGTGTTATCAGTTTGAGCCATTTCTACAGATAAAGAAAGTTCAAAACATTAGTATTTTTGATAATACAATTTTTCAAGAAAATTAAAATACCCAAGGAAAATAAAATCCATAGAATAATCTTAAAAACTAGGATCCTCCATAAACATAGTTTCATCACATCAGTTGATCTGCTAGTAATGAAAGTACAATATGAGGTAACTTGTCGTACAAGTAATTGGCATAACATTTGTCCAATTCCTAGATTTATGGGATTTACAATCACAAAACATTTGTATTGTAAGCATGTTTAGTCCCCATCTTAATGCCTTGAGTCCAAGTCTCACTTCCTACTCAATTTAAGTCGTCTAACTTAAAAACTGCAAACTCACAAATCCATCACATCAGTTGATCTGCTAGCAATGAATTTATGAAATTTACCTTTCCATTGCAATCTCGCCAAGTTCTCACATAACGTAAATTACAACTTCAAGTGTTCTTAATTAGATGACATTCGACTTAATTTTATAAGGGTATTAATATTTTGATGTGATCAAAATAATGTATGAAGAAGCATGCATACAACTTCATAACATTGGTTTTACAAAACATTTTTATTACCAATTAGCTAAGAGTAAAATAACAAAGTTTTGATTGAGGTATCGGGTTCACCAATTAAAGAATAACCATCCATTATCGTCCACTATATCGTACTTTTGCATAAGCCCGAAAGCTTAGTGTTTCGGATAATCATTGTGGAATTGTGGATTATTCACCCTTAAGATGACAATGTACATGTAATGGTTGTTCGGTAAGTCTAATTTACACACAAACGAGCGTTAAGACAGAATGTTGTCTATCTAAGGCCACAATTTAATGCGTTGCCATCCTTATACCCATCTTGTAGTGTGTAAACTTCGGTCAAGCCTATTTAACCATTACGTACAAAAACATCAATCAACCAATCCTTTGAAATTTTAAACTCTTAAAAACCAAAACAATTTCGCCATTATTTAGTCCGTATTATTTTTCTATTCAAAAAATTACCCTTTTTCGTTTATATAAACATGTCTAACATAATAAATAAACAAAACAAGTAATATACAATTAAAAAATAAAACAACTAAATTAACACATATACATAATCATAACAATTAAATATGTATAAAACATGTAGCCACATGCAAATCTTATTCAAAAGTCCTATTAATAATCAAATCTAGGTGTATTACGTATTAATTTAATTTGGGCTTTCTTTTTCTTGGAAAAAGAGCCACATACATCGATAAATCGATTGCGTAAGCCAAAATTAAATAAATACCACATAGCACATAATTGATTACGTAATATTGGAGTCTTCCCCAATTCGACATCTATTAAAATTTACATGTTTTAATATATAACTTAACCATTAATTCATATAAACAATTTAAATTATAACACAATAAAAATCCATACAAATATGCACTTTTTCATGGATTTAGCTTAACAATTAACACATTGCACCAAGATCGTTTACTAAAACGCATAACAATTACATGACATCTTAGGGTTTCTAATCAAATTAAAAAATTAAAAACCATAAACCCTAAAAACCCTTTAGGTCAAAATCGACCCAAAAATTAGGGTTAGGGATCTAACACATAAACCCTAAAAAAATATGTAACTATACGAATCAAGATCCAATTTTTATGCATTTCGATAATTAATTACACATTATAACGGCTCTAGATGCCACTGTTGGAATTATTACATCATGACATTCATATAAATAAACCAAGTACATCAAAGTGAGCATGAGCGGAAGCAATTATAATAGATCGAATAACATGTAATTAATTAATCAATTATTTAAATCGTAAACGTACCTTTGTGATTCTAGCCCGAACAAGAATCAATGCAATCTTCCGGAACCAATTAACCCTAATTAGGGTTTATAAGGATTATATGAATTACCCCTCACCTTTTTGTAATTCAATCCAAGAATCAAACAATAATGTGTTTGATTCACGTTCTTGTACACACGTACTAATTCAAGAAAAGTATTTGCAAGTAATGAAACACAAAACCTTTTTGATCTTATGAAAAATCGAAACCCTTAGGGGTGTTCGTTTGATGGATCGACCAAGAGAGAAAGAAAGAAGAAAACACCAAGATGTGTGTGTACAAGTTATGAGAAAAACCTACATCTTGGGATTGCTTATATACTACACAAGACTTGGAGCTCAAGGCACAAAGGAGGTGGGTTGCACCCCTTGGCCGATCGGTTTGGAGCCCAAAGAGGGTGTTCCGGAACCTTCTCTTGTTTCCATGTTTTGTCTAGTATTTACTTTCCTAATCTTCGTTTAATAATTAATTAGTCATTAATCAATAATACTAATTATTATTTATTTGTTTTGTGTTTAATAATTAATTATAACATATTATAAATAATTATTACATTTTCTCTTCATACGTATTGTGTGCAATCCCGTGATCTCAAGTTCGATCCTAACACACGACTATTATTATTTTGTCTATAAAACCAACAAAAAGTATGTACTACTTATTAATTTTAGCTTATACCAATTCCGACCAAATATGTGCCAGAAAATAATAGAAACAGAAAAAATGAACCTGGCTTTAATTAACATATTAGAATAATACGAAAAAAGAATAACAGAAATAACGTCCTTCCAAAGTTGTGGTTAATCAAATGAGAGAAAGATAGAGATTCATTACTGTTTTCTGTATTATGCAATTCTGCATTTCTTCGAGTTCCCAAATCCTGCTGTTGGTGAACATATCACGAACTATTTGCCAACCCATTTCTTGTATGAGGTCATGCATCTCTAGTCGTTTCTTTGAAACAGTTATAAGAGATTTCTCAATAAGAACGCTAATTCCTATCACCGGGTCAAAACCAAAGCTATCAAGTATCCTTGTAACGTGTTCCTTATCTTTGCCCTTGAAAAAACATGCAACATCTAGAAATATTTTCTTCTCAGAAGGATGTAGCCCATCATAACTTAACTTCAGTGTCTTAAAAATCTCAGTATCTGGTTCTTTAGCCAGTCTATTTAAGGAACTTTCCCAAACGACAATGTGTCTTCCATAAAAGAAAGAACCTAGAACCTTCAAAGCTAGAGGAAGATAACCAGCATAGCTTACTGCACGATATGACAACTCCTTGTAATCATCTGGGGGGATGTTAGCTTTAAAAGCATGCCTACAGAAGAGCTGAACAGCTTGATCTAGAAGTAAAATATTAGGTTTATACGTTGCATATGCATCTGATAATAAATGCTGATTTCTTGTGGTTATTATGATTCTACTTCCTGGGCCAAACCATGTGTTTGTTTCAGCTAGAAACTCTTTTTGCTGAAGATTATCCACATCATCTAAAACAAGAAGAACCTTCTTTTTGTTGAATCTATCTTTTATTGTTTCAGCTCCTTCATCAGGATCGTTAATAAAGAAGTAATTCTTCAGCATAAGAACCTCGCTTAGCATCTTCTGTTGCAAGGCACATACATCTTTTTTATTTGAGCAATTTTGTCGTACATCTTTGACAAAGCTACTACCTTCAAACTTATAAGAAATTCTCCAAAACATAGCTTGCGCAATTGTTGTTTTACCAATTCCCCCCATTCCCCATATACCTACCATACGCACCTCTTCTGTTTCATCTAAATCCAGTAGGGAATTCAATGCGTCTATATGCGTCTCGATGCCAATTAGATTGTTCTCTATAGCATATGGGTTTATATGGCCTAAGATGTCTAGAACGATCTTGTTGATAAAATGTGACTCGCCACTGCACATTTAAGAACATTGTTAGCAGCATATAAAATTAATTGGATGTTAAAGAGAAAATGAGTTCTTATGAAACTTTTTTCTGGGATTTTTTAAGTAAATTGAGGTCAACTTATAAAGGTTATTAGAGATACTTTAGGAAAACTTATAACAAGGCAGCTACGCTGTATTTGGATTAACAAGGAAACCACAGTACATATACATATATATAGCATATTCATTGCATTATATGAAAAGCATGTTACCACGTGCGTCACAAATATTATTCATGTAAATATAATCATAAGGAAGTAACAAAAAAATCCGTAACTAGGAGTAAGATATATTTAGGTTCAGTTAAGACCATCCAAATTAGGCGCTGATCATGTCAGCAATTCAGCAACACTAACCGATTAAAGGCCAATGCATCAACCTGAGTTAAAGAAGTACCAAACCCAGAACCAGTCTGGATATATGTGTATTTATTTCTACGATTCTTAAATTTTGCAACTAAACAAAATCAATATGAAATAAAAATTTATTTATTATTTACCGATATGGCTATTTATTTCTTAGGTAATCATCTTAATTGAAATATTGTTATATCCATTCCTCAATGGTGTTGTTTGCCTCTGTGTGTTTATTATAACTTATAACACCACCAGATTAGTGTGTTCTACCCATAGTCATTTACACATTATGGACGTTAGCACGATACCCTCACGAACACCTAAATTTAATTCAAATGTTGTGTTTTACATTTTTGGAAAGTTAAAAAAAATTAATAACCTCGATTGGTTCTGTTTTTAAGCATGTTTCTTGCGCATTTTAGTTTTCTAGTTTTTGTCAGTGAATAATTAGGCCCAAGCCCAGATTGTGGGTTTTGGTTATTAGGGTCTCACTATTATATATAGTGGTCATTAATAAAATTATACCTACGGTTTCATTGTCTTACATGGTATCAGTCATACGATCCTAAATCTCTAACCCTAAACCTAAACTCTTCCGCTGCCACCTCCGGCAGCCGGCTACAATCCGGAGGTTCGGAGGGCTCCCTTTAAACATTAACCGATGTCATCTTTTTCACAAAATAAGTCCTTGTGTGCCGCTTAGCTCGAAGCTAGCACAAAAAGTACGAAACTTTATATCAAATATTCGGTCCACTTTGGTGGCTGCTAGGTTGACGCAAGCAAAGAAATAAAACATTCACTTTGGTTCCTGTTGGTTCGAAAGAAGCAAGAGACGAGAAGTATATTTTATTCTCATTGTTTTGAGAATAATATATATATAAGGGTGTAGGACATTTATTCAATTCGGCTAATAAGGGAACAAGTTGTGATTCGAAGCTAGCAAGGAAGACTACACTGTGTTTGGCTATTTGGATTTTTTCTGTTTTCCTAAAAAAAAAAAAGGTATTAGTTATTTAATTGTTTGTTTTTGTTTTTTTTTTATGTCGAATCCAGGGTATTAATTCCCGAGATGACTTTTGTTGGTGTCGAATCTAGGGTATAAATTCCCGATACGACTTATGTTGGTGTCGAATCCAGGGTATCAATTCCCGAGATGACTTTTATTGGTGTCGAATCCAGGGTATTAATTTTACCGGGGTGAATTAACCCTTTTACCCAAAGAAAAATATCAATTCCCGAGACAACTTTTGTTGGTGTCATATTTGCTTTCTTAGTTTATTTTGGTTTATTGTTTTAATTTGCTTTCTTAGTTTACTACTCCTGTTCGAGTTTTCGCGATTTCGCCGCTCGAACTGCGAGGAAGTGTTAGTGAATAATTAGGCCCAAGCCCGGATTGTGGGTTTTGGGTATTAGAGTCTCACTATTATATATAGTGGTCATTAATAAAATTATACCTACGGGTTTCATTGTCTTACAGTTTTCTGGTAAGTCCACAAACCTTTTACCTTTGCCACCCGCAAAATAGTTGAGTTTTTTGGGTCATCATAGTACTTTCAAAAAGTATTTAACAAAATGCGTATTTCTAAAAGCATTTAACAAAATATTTAATAATTTTCTTTTACTTTTTAAATTCAAACAATCTCATGAAATCTGAGTTTTTTAGCCAACTATCGTTTCCATCGTTTTCAACTCTCTATTGTCTTTAAATCCGATACCTTTTTTTATCAAATATAAAAAGAATAATAAACTAATTCAAAAATACTCAGCCATCGTCTTCTTCTACTAGTTGTCCTCTTCTCTTACGTGCGACCCAATCACTCGGATAAACCGATATAACGAGCCAAAGAATTGAAAACATAATACTTCGATTAACGATGTGATTTAAAGTACGTTCCATTGACTTCCTTAAGGGGTATTTACTGTGCATTTGCGCAATCAATACGAAGTTACGAACGTAGGATACATGCGTACGTGTGAACATTAAGATTTCAATGGTTTTCATACTGCTCACTAGTTAGTTATGATATTGGTTTCATTGATCGTATTGGTTGTGATGGTTGCAGTCTAATGTTTACCATGTTCGTCTAGGCCATATGCCGGAATTGTGTTGACATCCCAAACCCTCAGTCATCAAGAGATCGAAGACATAATATTCCCTCGGATGATGACACACCAAAATCATGTGTACATCAAAGAGTCTGTGATTACCAAGATGAACGAGATGAGGATGTACGTCTATGCGAATGGAGGACGATAGCTGCTAAAGGGCTGTCATGGGCTTTCTTAATGAAAAAGAAAATAATTATATACTAGTATTATGTTAAATATTTTTAAGAGTACGTATTTTCTTAATTAACTTTTTTTGGTTACTTAAAAAACTCCAAAATAGTTGGTTCTGTTTTTTTAAGCACGTAATTCATTAACAAATTTAGTTTCATAGGTTCTTTTGTTAAAAAAATATTTTACGAATAGAAAAGATGAAATAATGGCTTTTAAGCCTCTTACGAAACAAATAGGTTATTTGGGCATTTTTGAAAATTGAGGAAGTGAATGAGTGATAGTCCAATAAAGATTATGATTTTATAAAAAGGAATAAGATTATAAACTTTGAGTCAAGCATGATCAATTACGTTGGTATTATTGTGAGCTTAAATGAATGAGTGAGTCCGTAATTTTTATTAAAATTAAAAGGTTTTATATGTTTACCTTGTTTGTGATCGGTGAACATGATCTATTATGGTAAAAGATATAAATAATCTATGTAATAACAATATATACTTATTCTTTTTTCTAAATTCATAAACCACTCATTATACATCACCGTTATAGATAGTTTTGGTCATTTCATCCATCTTCATCTTCTACATTATATAACTCCAGCCAACCACCATAAATTCCAGTTAAAAAACTCATATTCTGGCCAACTAAATTTCACCTCTCAAATCCAAGATTAACAAACAATATACCAAATCCAAATCCAAATCCAAATCCAAAATTTTACCTCTCAAATTTCACATCTTAAATGATTAAGTTTGTTGTTGGAAATTCGGAGTGACAACTTTTATCAAAATTTTTGGTGAACGGTGGGGTTACGACAAAGTTGCACCATCAGCAACACTGACCACCAGTGACGAAGACCATCTTGTACTCCTACATTTCATCCTGCATCCACAGTCACCGCCATCGGCTGACACCACCATTTAACTATTGAGTGATTTGAGTTTCTCGTGAAGAGAAGAAGGGGAAATAAATTGGACGTATGTTAAAATCATTTAGGTGTGTAAGAGGTAACGGTTTAGTAGGTGAAAAAGTATTGAGGTGCTTAATGAAAATTAAGTTGCAAATATATTATGCTTTTATGTGGTGGTTGTGGTGTTTACGGTCGTTAGTGGTGGTGGTTTTGGCGGCCGAAGGTGGTCTTTGTTTTGGCTGCTAAAGGTGGTGGTGATGACAGGTGAAAAAGATCACGGGCATTAATGTCTTCTAATGTAAGAAAGAGATTTAATTAAGCACAATGACAAATAATCTAACACTTTGATAAATATAATGACAATAAAAAAATAGAGTAAGTATGATAAGTCAAAAATATAAGTACATAGAATATTTATAGTATTTACTCAGATCTACGAGTATATGTTTAATTGAACTTTAGAAGATCTTAGTTCTTATAAAAAATACTGTAGCAAATATTGAGCATATGCAAATTTTCTTAAGTCAATGACCAACACATAGTAGGTAATTTTTCCTGCACTCTACCACATGGAAAACAAATTTAAACCTAGAATTTTTATCAATTAAATTTAATCCACTAACTCACATACAAAGAGTTTGTATCTCAATGGTACCTTGTTGCATGAGAAGCTCTTCAACCAAATAGTTGTGGGTGTTAGCTAATAAGCTTGCAGGTCAGGCCCGTTGGTTTAGGCATGTCTTGCACTTAGGGTTAGGTTTGTTCATTTTATATTTAATGTCTTTGTGTTGTAATTAGTCAATTGAATCTCATCAATATATTTTGAGTATTTCCTCTGATTCTACATGCATCAGAGCAAACAAAAAATTGTTTATTTCGAAATCTCCGTTGATGATCGTTTGCCGTTGCATTAATTCATTATGTAATTAAAGTAGTAATATTTAATTTGTATTTGTTGACTCTAAATTAGTGATTTATTGAGTTTTATATAAAAGCTACTACTACTAGTGAGATAAATCGTATAGAAGGCTACGGGTCGAACTAGTTTATAAGTTTGGTTTGTTTAGCATATCATGAATATTTGATTCGTTTGGAGATAGAAACTTCATATTATTTTGACAAATTTGTTAAATTCAGTTTGAGTTTTGGTGGTTAATGGTATCGTTCGTTGTGGTATTGGAATTTGGAATTAATATTGGCATTGATATCGGTATTGGTATTAAATTGGAAATGGGTTTTGTGTTGGCGATGGTGATGCTACAGTCCCAACTAATCCGACTACGTGTTCAGTAGTTATGTGTTGCATCTCGACATCAACAAATTGTTCCACATCTGTATATGTTGGTTCCGCCTGGATTTGCTCTGATTCTGTTGATTATGCATCTGTCTGTCGGCTTGTGCTTTGCACTTGCTTGGTTCCGTCCGATTGTGCTATGCACCTGCCTGCATATGTCTGAATCTACTCTTTATTTACTTCTGTCTGCATCCGTCTGCCTGAATTTGCTCTGTATGCACCTATTTGCCTGAATCTACTCTGCATCTTTCTATCTGAATCTGCATTTGCATGTTTGAATCTACTCTCGTTCATCTCCGTAATTATGTTGCTATGCTCGATTTTGGTTTTGCAATGACTTTGGTTTGTCTATTTCATACTTTATTATTGTCGCCCTGTTATAGTTTGGATTGCATCGGATTGAGACTCCATCTAGCGTCTAGTTTGCACTCTAGGACACTCCACTTTTCATTAATTTTCAGTTTTTATTATTTTCTGTTTGGGAAACTCTCAATGTTTACCCTTGCAGCATTACAAGTTTGAGGGGGGGGGGGGGGGGGGGGAGGTGTTAGCTAATAAGGCATGTAGGCAAGGCCCATTGGTTTAGGCTTGTCTTGCACTTATGGTTAGGTTTGTACATTTCTATTTAATGTCTTTGTGTTGTAATTAGTTAATTGAATCTGATCATCATACTTTCAGTATTCCCTCTTATTTTTACAGTGGGTTCAAGTCTTGTTTAGGACATTTGAGATATTCAGTAGTATTTATATTGTGAGATAGTTAATTGCCGTTTTAAAAAATTATTATTAGTTTAAACTTTTGGCCAATTGGTATTTCAAATGTTAAAAGGTTACTTTTTAGAAAATGTTTGGTAAGTGGGTTTTAATTTAGGACAAAAGTCACAAATAACTTACATACTTTTCAATTTGTGCTATATGACTAACATACTTTCAAAAGGTTCACCATGATTATTATACTTTCAAACTTTAACTATTAACTAATATGACTAACTACTTGACATGGTAATTACAACGTTAGTCCCCAGTACATAAACAATTGCACCATTGGTCCTCAATACATAGCTCAGCTAGTCCTCAATACATAAACAATTGCACCGTTGTTCCTTAATTCATAACCCAAGTTAGTCCTAAATACATAACCACCGTCCAACACCCATCACTGCCACCCACGATCACCACCACCACCAGCACTTACCACCAGTCACCACCACTACCACTTACCACCACCAATCACCACCACCACTCACCACCGCCACCACCACCCATCACTACCACCAATGGGTTATGGTGGTAATGGGTTGTGGTGGGGAGTGGTGGTGGTGAGGAGTAGTGGTGGTGATGAGTGGTGGTGATGGGTGGTTTTGGCAGTGGTGGTGGTGATTGGTGGTGGTAAGTGGTGGCGGTTAGCGGTAATGGGTTGTGGTGGCGGTGGTTAAGTATATGGGACTAGCTTGGTTATGTATTGAGGACCAACGGTGCAATTGCTTATATATTGAGGACCAACGGTCCATTTACCATGTCAAGTAGTTAGTCATATTCGTTAAAATTTGAAAGTATAATATTTATAGTGGACCTTTAAAGTATATTAACAAATAAAAAAGTATATTAGTTATTTGTTGCTTTGCCCCTATACAAGTTCTTCAACAAAGTATCGCATTCATTGTTTGATATGCTTTCACAATGTTGCCGCTCGGACTGCGGGGAGTATTAGCCGATATAATTTGTCAGTCGGCTCGAGCCAAACATAGGGAGTTTCAATGTAAACATATGATTTAACAAGTACGAGGGGATTGGTTTTAAATTCAAGGATCACACCTTTGACTAAGGGTTTCTACAATATCCATCTTACCGTGTGGGATTTAGAAACTAACAATCTATTTTTTCTTATAAATCTAACTAGTTATAAGTCCCGTGCACGCACAGGGTTTACACGTAAATCAAATTTATTTTAAAGTTTTAGTTTACTATATTGACATATAAGACTTTTCCCGTTAAAATTGTGATGTAAGTACAACTAATAAATATACATGAGTTTTTTATTATGTATTAATATCTGTTAATATTTTGTAGAAAAATTAATTTGATGAAAGATTTAACTTTGTTTCGATAACATAAATGTTGAGGTTGATGTTAGTTTTTAACTTTAACTATTGATATTATATTGTACAAAATGTGCCAGTTTAATAGCACATAATGAGCATTGATGAAGTTAAAATGTTTCTTGATATCCGTATATAAACTTTAAATAATAATTACATGAGTCGTTGTTATAAGTACAATCACATATATTTATTTTCATATCACAGTAATTCGTGCTTACTATTTGATATTTATATTACAGTTAATAATAATTTAGCTGCATTTAATATTCAAACCCGTGTACACTTAGATTAAACTTTTAAATAGGATCAAACATAAGTCATTATTTAACGTTTATATATATATATATATATATATATATATATATATATATATATATATATAGATGAAAGTTTAAAACTAATATTTATTTAAAAAAATATTTAACATATACTAAAACTAATTCGTATATTTACAAAATTTTGTAATTTAAATGAATGAAAGTCTCAAACTAATACTAATAATCATGTAATTGTAAACAAAGTTCATATTATAAATTTTAGGGGTATAAAGTGTAAGGTGTTATTTGTTTATTATCTAAAGTTATTAAAAAAAATATGAAAACATATAATTTTATACTTAACTCTAGATAATATATTTAAAATTCAACAACTAAAGTTTTATTAATTACCTCCTCTTTTTTTAAGTTTTTGTTTTCATAAATTTGACATTTTTATTTTTATGTGTTTTTTTTTTCCTCAACCAAATTCTCCACCAAATTTATTGAAGTTTGACCAAAATCAATTCAATTTTGACTTTTAATTGGCCAATTATATTGCTTGATTTCGCATACGTGTTAAAATCGAGCTCTCCTATTGGTCCAATTTCTTTTAATAAGAATGCTTTTGCAAAATCACTACGAAATGATGTAATTCCTTTATTAATAAAAGGTTATTTTGTTAGTCGATATATTTGTATGGGCTTTGGCCCGAGGTCTAGAATATTCTTTGTAGTGGTATTTATATACCCATTCGTATCATTAATAAGATTACGTTTTACCCTAAAAACCTACATGGTATCAGACCATCGATCCATCCTGTAACCCTAAACCATTTTTTTTTACCGATCATTATACCTCACCTTCCAGTTCCTTTTTCCTTTTTGTTTGTTACAAGTAGTTCTATTTCATGTAATAAAGAGAAGTCTCCCGTTCTTTGTCATGCTTGTCAGCTTGGCAAACACGTGAAACTTCCATTTGTTAGTTCTAGTAGTTTGGTTGAGTCGTCTTTTGATATTGTACACTCGGACTTGTGGACTTCCCCAATTCCGAGTCTTTCTGGTTTCAAATATTATGTCTTGTTTTTGGACCATTATTCTCAGTTTGTTTGGGTTTATCCTTTAGTTAATAAATCTGATGTTTTGTCTAAATTTACTTTGTTTCGTAGCTTTGTTCGTACTCAATTTAAATGCGAAATTAAGGCTTTTCAGTGTGACCACGGTGGGGAATTTGATAACCATGCATTTCATCAGCTTTTTTCAGATAATGGGATTCAATTTAGATTTTCATGTCCTCGCACCTCTCAACAAAACGGGAAATCCGAAAGGATGATTCGAACTATCAATAATCTTATCCGTACCTTGTTATTTCAAGCACACCTTCCTCCTAATTATTGGACTGAGGCTCTTAATATGGCTGTTTATCTTTTAAATATATTACCATCACGTGCCATTGACAATGAAGTTCCCTTTACTCGCCTTTTTGGTTTAAAACCTGATTATAGTCTTTTGCGTACCTTTGGGTGTCTTTGTTATCCTCACCTCGATACTAATAACAAGCTTGGTGCACGGGCCACACCTTCACTTTTCTTAGGTCATGCCACCAATCATCGTGGTTATCGTTGTTTAGATTTGAACACCAATAAAATTATTCTTTCACGCCATGTTACCTTTGATGAGACCATTTTCCCGTTTGCCACCAAAACATCTTCTACCACCACTCCCACTGCCAGTTCTTCTTATGAATTTTTGGATGATTCGTCTAATGTCATTTCTCATATTTTACGATTCTCTCCCACTACTACACCTACTGCTCCTACACATGATGTAACTGTTGAGCCTCTCAGTCCTTCTCCTACACCTACACCAACTCCACAAACGCCTCAAATGTCACAAATACCTGATCCTCCTACACCTCAAATGCCTCAAACAACTCCACTTCCTCAGCCCACCGGTTCCATTCACCCCATGGTCACACGTGCTCGTGTCGGGATTACTCGTCCCAATCCTCGTTATGCTGGTCATGTGTCTCCGATATCTCTTTTGCCTCGGTCTCCTAGTGATGCATTTCGTTATCCCAATTGGCAAAATGCTATGTGTGATGAGCATGATGCACTTATTAAAAACAAAACTTGGATTCTTGTACCCAAACCCCCAGATGCGAATGTTATTCGTAGTATGTGGCTGTTTCATCACAAGTATTTAGTAGATGGTACTCTTAGTCGATACAAGGCTCGTCTTGTGGCCAATGGTAGTAATCAGATAGAGGGTGTGGATGTTGATGAGACTTTTAGCCCGGTTGTTAAACCCAACACTATTCGGACAGTTCTTAGTTTAGCTATTTCTCGACATTGGCCAGTACATCAACTGGATGTCAAGAATGCCTTTTTACATGGGGATTTGGCTGAAACAGTTTATATGTATCAGCCACCTGGGTTTCGTGATCCTGTTCATCCTGATTATGTATGTTTATTGCAGCGTTCGCTATATGGTCTTAAGCAGGCTCCTCGGGCATGGTTTCAGCGCTTTGCTAATTACATTACTACTGTTGGCTTTTCTCCTAGCCGATGTGACTCCTCGTTATTTATCTATCAACAGGGTGATGATACTGCATTTTTGTTACTCTATGTGGATGATATTGTGCTCACTGCTTCGTCTGATGGTTTATTACAGCAGATCATTGCTTCTTTACATAAGGAGTTTGCTATGACAGATTTGGGTGCTCTTAATTATTTCTTGGGTGTTTCAGTTATGCGTGACTCTTCAGGTATGTTTTTGTCCCAGCGCAAGTATGCTATGGAGATATTGGAGCGTGCACATATGGTTGGTTGTAACCCTTCTCGGACTCCTGTTGACACCGAGTCTAAATTGGGTGATGATGGTGATCCGGTTTCTGATCCTAAGTTATATCGAAGCCTTGCTGGTTCTCTACAGTATCTTACCTTTACTAGACCTGATATTTCATATGCAGCAGGTTTGTCTTTTTATGCATGACCCTCGGGAGCCTCACTTCTCGGCTCTTAAGCGCATCTTGAGGTATGTTCGGGGTACAATAGACTATGGTTTGCAGTTGTTTTCTTCATCAACTTCTTCATTGGTTGCTTATTCTGATGCTGATTGGGCTGGATGCCCTACTACTCGGAGATCGACTTCTGGCTATTGTGTTTTTCTGGGTAACAATCTTCTCTCCTGGTCCTCTAAGCGTCAACCAACGCTTTCTCGTTCCAGTGTTGAGGCAGAGTATCGTGGGGTTGCCAATGCTGTTGCTGAGACTTGTTGGTTGCGGAATCTTTTACGTGAGTTGCATACACCTTTGTCTTCTGCTACGCTTGTCTATTGTGATAATGTAAGTGCTGTTTATTTATCTTCTAATCCGGTTCAGCATCAACGTACGAAGCATATAGAGATTGATATTCATTTTGTCCGAGATTTGGTTGCTGCTGGTCAGGTTCGTGTGCTTCATGTACCCTCACGTTATCAATATGCAGATATTTTTACCAAAGGTCTACCACATGTTTTATTTCAAGAGTTTAGGACCAGTTTGAGTGTCCGGTGTCCTCCCGCTCAAACTGCGGGGGAATGTTAGTCAATATATTTGTATGGGCTTTGGCCCGAGGTCTAGAATATTCTTTGTAGTGGTATTTATATACCCATTCGTATCATTAATAAGATTACGCTTTACCCTAAAAACCTACAATTTTCTATTATTAAAGTGGACCATTTTCCTTACACTCATGTTGTTTTAATATTAAACACAGTAATACTTAAGTTGAAACTTGATTATAATTATGATTATAATTGATGAAACACTATCATTATAATTATAATTATAATTGATGAAACACTATCATTTATGAGTTATGATATTTAAACCTACATAATAGACCTACAAATAGGCCTACACCATTCACATTTTGACAAGTTTCAAACACTTTTTCTCTCTCTTCATATTAACCAATCGAATTTTAAATTCTACCAATCATAGTTGTAGGTCTATTTTTAGGCAAACAATTTAGGTCTACAAATCATTTTTCATCATTTATTTTATATATGTAACTTCTATTTCAAACTAATGAAACACTACCATTGACTTCAGGTCCTTTTGTTTTGCATTCCCCGTGTTGTTGTTCATAATGTGAAACTCTTTACAAAAAAAAATAATATATATATATATATATATATATATATATATATATATATATATATATATATATATATATATATATATATATAGAGACCAAAATGTATTTTACTACCCTAAATTTGGCTAACCGGATCTCCTACTACCCCAAAGTATAAAAGGTACATCATAGTACCTCATAGTTGATGATCTGGTTCATATACTACCCTAACCCTAATTAACTAAGTCACATGATTTTCACATGGGTTTTTATCGTTAGTTTTAACGGAAGTTTTTGGGCTCACGTGACTTTTTTTTCTTCTCTTTTTTCTTCTATATCACCTTTTCAGTTTCTCTTCCAATTACTTTTGAGATCACCATATCAGTATATCACACTTCATAAACATTATCTCAGCCGTCATGGAGAAAGGTATGTTCCTTCCTTATATGAAGTGTGTTTTTTAATCATTGAATGATATGGATCATACAACATGTTTTTTCTAGAAACTAATATTTTATTTTTTGTTTAGCTTTTATTTCTTGAGTTATTGCACATACAATCTACTGTATAGCGGTTGTATTCCAATTCTTTTGTATTGCTTATAGAGTCCTTATTTATTGGTCTACTTATTTACATGCAGAAGTAAATGATAGGAATGCTACATTTAGGCTACACTATGGCGGTGTACTTGTTAGGGGTTTGGCGACTCAATATAGGGATTTTGATTACATCAATATAGAAAGGGAACAGAATCGTGTATGTAGGTGGTCATTCACCAATGATTTGAGGAGTTTAGGTTTTAAAGACGAATATGTTAATGGTCTTTACTATAGGCAATCAGCGAAGACACTTACGGATGGTTTGAGACTTATCCACGATGAAGCTAGCTTATATGAGATGCTCTCTTGTGCAAGTAGGACGGGGTTGGTTGAGCTATATGTGGAGCATAGTGAGGATTGGTTACGGGCCAACGACAAGTTGATTGATATTAACGTCACTACTGGGAGGAGCTATGTAAGTGCAACATGTGAGGTTGGTGGAGTTCCAAATGAAACGCAACCAAATCAAAACCTGGTCTTAATAAGTAGTGACAAAGATGAAGGCGAAGAAGACGGGGAAAATTCTACCGAAGAAGGTGATGTTGAGGGAGATTATTTAGATGAAATTGATACAATAAATGAAACACTTGATCCAAATCAAGACACAGAGGTGGTAGAAAGTATGGAAGTAGCAAGAAATCACTATAAAATGTTGAACCAAATAACCAAATTACCTACTGCTGAAAACAATGGAAAAGGATTAATTTGTTATGATCAAGATGAAGATAGTGTTCATGATGGTGAGGAGAATTATCTTGATAATTCCGATGTTGAAAGTTTAAATGAAGAGATATTAGAAGACGGGACTACTAAAATGATGAGGACAAGTGTGAAATTCCCTAGGTACGATGAAAATTGTAAGACTGTAAGTTTTCTTATTGGTCAATCGTTTACTGGTCATATGCAATTTAAGAAAGCTTTGCTAAAATATGCGGTGCAAGAAAAAAGAGATTATATCTTTGTGAAAAACGCTAGATACCGTGTTAGAGTAAAATGCAAAGATGTTCACTGTAATTGGTTAGTGTATGCTGCAAATGTGATACATAATGGTAAAAAATATTTTCTGGTGAAAACCTTGAATGAAAAACATACATGTTCAAAGGTTTTCGTGATTTCACATCTCAAATCACCATGGATTGCTGAGCAGTGGGAGACCATGATTTATGCTCACCCAGGCATTAAGTCAACTTATATTCAAGAGACGATTAAAGCACAATTGGAGCTAGAAGTAACTAAGAATCAATGTAAAAAAGCTAAAGCAAAAGTGATGAAGAGGTTAGAAAGGGATGCGCAACATGAGTATAGAAAGTTGTATGATTATGCAAGAGCATTAGTAAATACAAATCCAGGGACTTCAGTTGACATTCAAATTGAGCGTATGGGTCATGGAATACCTCCCTACTTTAAGAGGATGTATGTTTGTTTGGATGTTGTTCATAAAGGGTTTTTAGATGGATGTAGAAAGTACTTAGGGCTTGACGGTTGTTTTCTTAAGGGCGTGGTGAAGGGTATGCTACTTACAGCTGTTGGTAAAGATCCAAATAACCAAATGTTTCCATTAGCATGGGCAATCGTCGAAATTGAATCGGAATCATCATGGACATGGTTTTTACAACATCTAAAAGCTGACATCAATACTCAAGATGGACAAGAATGGACATTCATGTCAGATAAACAAAAGGTATGCCTCTTTGGTCACATATTTATAAAGGATCAGGTCACATACATGAAAATTGGTTAATTAGATTTTACTAATGATTACTTTGTTTCAGGGATTGTTGAATGCAGTTGAAGCCATCTTTCCAAGATCTGAGCATAGATTATGTGCACGCCACATATACGCAAATTGGTATTCTGATTTTCATGGTGAAAAGCTCAAGGTTGCATTTTATGCTGTTGCCAAATGTGCAAATGAGGCTCAATTGAAGAAAAGGTTAGATGAGATTGACAACATTCAAGATGGTGCAAAGCAAACACTAGAAAACATAGCCATTCAACAATGGTGTAGGGCTTATTTTAAGACTCATTCAAAATGTGACTCGATTGACAACAATAGTACTGAAGCTTGGAATTTCGTGCTTATAGCGGCTAGAAGTAAGCCCATAATATCTATGAATGAGGATCTTAGAGAGTATCTCATGGAAAGAAGGATTAAAAGGCTTAATTTTGCACGAAAATGGAGGCTGGATTATGGGCCAAACATCAGGGATATAGTGAATGAAAATTCTACAGCGGGTTGTAAATGGAAGATAAAGTGGAATGGGGATCAGGGGTTTCAAGTTTATTATGGAACGACTCAACATTGTGTCCATATTGGTAATAGAACATGTAGTTGTGGTGCATGGGAGCTATCTGGTATCCCATGTTGTCATGCAACTGCAGCAATTAGGAGTAGAGCGAGAGATCCATTTGATTTTGTAGACAAATGTTATTCAAAGGATAAGTTTATTGCCACATACAGTTATCCGATTGAAGTTGTTGGAAGTGAGGAGTTTTGGCCAAAGAGTGGCTGTGGGGAATTATTGCCACCTCTCCCAAAAGCAATGCCAGGTAGGCCGCGGAAAGCGAGAAGGAAAAGGAAGTTTGAACCGAAAAAATCAAAGACTAAGGTCTCCCGTCATGGAAGAGACATGCATTGTGGAATCTGCAAATCATCAGAACATAATAAAAGAACATGCTCACTCAAGGGCGATGCTCCTGTAGCTTAATTCAGTATTTTATCTGTTTTGTTTTGTCAATTTGTACTTGAGTTATGTTCAGTTTTATGAAGAAGCACTAGAACTATTATGATATGAATTGTTTCTTGAAGGTCTGCAACATCATTTTTCCTTTAGCCTGTAGTGTCTTTTGTAAGCCAAAGCATTCAGCGATGGAATTGACTTTGTTTTTGACATGCTATATACTCTTGTTTAAGCTTGTTATATATATGTTTATAGTATGATTGTGTAACAATTTTATATATTTATATGGCAAGTTAAAATAAGTCTATGGCCTAATGATATTACTGAACAAACTAGCAACTGCAATGCCATCAGTATGTAGTTTTTGCTATTATATCATGAATTTGTGATTGTAATTCTATCATGAAATTGACTCCTATTATGATTAAAAAAAATAGAGTGATAAAGTATCAATGTAAAGAATCAAATTTATGTGAGTTTTTTTGGAGCTTATTATATTGTTTTGACATGGATTTTGAAAGGGAAAAACATGTTACATAACAGCAAGGTCACGTGAGGTATTTTAACCCCAAACTTCCGTTAAAAACTAACCCATGTGAAAATCATTTGACTCATTTAATTATGGTTAGGGTAGCATATGGACCAGATTATCAACTATGGGGTACTATGATGTACCTTTTATACTTTAGGGTAGTAGAAGATCCGGTTAGCCAAATTTAGGGTAGTGAAATACATTTTGGCACACACACACACACACACACACACACACACACACACACATATATATATATATATATATACATATATATATATATATATATATATATATACATATATATATATATATATATATATATATATATATATATATATATATATATATATATACAGGGGGCTTTATTTTCAGAACCCTGTTAAGTGCGAGAACTGCGAGAACTCCAATTTTGCATTAGAAAACATACATGTTCATATAAAACATGTATGTTTTCTTACATACACCTTAATACACATACATGTGTAACATACATGTTCATATAAAACCATTTTGCATTAATATGTTGCACTTAACATGGCTTTATATGAACATGTATGTTACGTAGGTATGTGTATTAAGGTGTATGTAAGAAAACATACATGTTTCATATGAACATGCATGTTTTCTAATGCAAAATTGGAGTTCTCGCAATTCCCGCATTTAACAGGGTTCTGAAAATAAAGATAATATATATATATATATATATATATATATATATATATATATATATATATATATATATATATATATATATATATATATATACACACACTAATGAAATGATCAGACAAGATCGTATGAACAAGGAAAACTAACCCATTTGATTGTTAGAAACTGAAGCCAGCTAAGTTTGAAGCAGTAACTAAAGCTTCTCTCCACTTATTCATTTTATTTGGTTCTCCCCTAAACTTCACTTCTTGCTGTTGGAATGCCGAACCAAATTTTCTTTTCTGCCCTCGCACGTCGGATGGATCCACATGGTAGAACACAGGCAACACCCTCTGTCCCATCAATTTATGGCATTCCATAATTTTGACAAGTTCATCCAAGCACCATGATGAGTTTGCATAATTTTCAGAAAAAACTATCACAGCAGACCTCGATTCTTCAATCGCCTTCAGGAGTTCGGGTGAGATCGGTTTTCCTCTACGGAGCATGTCATCATCTTCGAAAGTATGTATTCCTCTTTGAGTTAGAGCCGCATAAAGATGATCTACGAAGTTGTTTCGTGTGTCTTCGCCTCTAAAACTTAAAAACACTTCATAGGTCCATTTTCGGGTTGATACAGATGATGATGAAGATGGAAAATTATTGAAAGATTCCATTGAAGTAAAGTAAAAAAATGATGGTATTCTAAGAGTTTTGGATGCAAAAACTGTATATATGCCAATGAAAAATTGAAAAGTAAACGCTTTGCATGTGGTCTTGTTGATTTTTTGACTACAAACAGTAAACGCTTGTTTGTTGGATAGTGGCCTAGTGGGTACGACTTGGATAATGGAAAGTAAACGTTGATGCATCTCCTTTCATTTTAATTTATATATCTAGTATTCTGGACTTTGAATGTCTATAAAACTTGCCGTAATTGTGTACTTAAGCGCTACATCAGCGTCCACCAAACCAACCATCAAATTATTTTTTCCTTATATATTTAACATTTATTAAAAATAAGAGCTTAAAAAACAATTACCGAGCTACGCATGTCGAAAGAGGAAAACATTGGTATTGACTTATGATACCGGCATGTGTCAAAAAGAACATAATACATCCTATGTAGGGGTGCCAACCCGACCCAAACCCGATAAGCCTTATAGGGTCGGGTTGAATCGGGTTGCAAGATGTTATCGGATCTTATCGGGTTGACCCGATAAACCCGAAAATATTATAGGGGTGGGTTAGGGTTATATTATATACTTAATCGGGTTATCAGGTCAACCCGATAAGACCCGAAGATTTTATTTTCGCCTACTGTTTAGAATTTTTTCTTGTTACTTTTTGCTTCTTATTTTGCCTACTGTTGGATTTTTCATTCATCAAAAAAGAACATTTTAACTCTAAATGTTTTTTGAATGAACTACACGAATTTGAAAGTATTTTGCCTATTGTTGGATTTTTCATACAAAACAAAGAAAAACGTTTTATATTCTTCATAATTTTTAGGGTAAATTGCAAAAATGGTCCTTAACGTTTCACGAAATTGTAAAAACGGGACCGAGACAAAAAGTAGCGCAAAAAAGACACCAACGTTTCACATTTTCGCAAAATCGCCACTGAGAGGCCTTTTCCGTTAGTTTCATCATTAAGTGTCATGTCACCGAGGGTATTATCGTCATTTAACTGCATTAAGGTCCACGTAGCATATCACTATTGATTTAGGGACTAAATTTGCAAAGTTATTTTTATCTTTTATTTCACATCTATCACCACCACCACTCTCTACCACCACACAACCAACACCACCACCCTTTACCCTTCATCTTCATCTTCTCCGGTGACCAAACCCAGATTCTGGTGACAAAACCCAGATTCCGGTCACTTTTTTCCTTTTCTTTTTCTTTAACCCACAATGGACTAAAAATTACGTAACTTTCCTTTAATAGCTAATCCTTGGATCATAGCTGACCATGACACAATTGTTCGTTGTATTTAATCTCGTTTTCTTTTTCTTTTAACCCACTATGCTTTGTATTTAATCTCGTTTTTAATATATTGCTAGTTTCTTTCGTTGAACTCGACAATGATAATTACAGTTTACTGGAAATTTTAGTTATCCAATGAAAGGGTTACTGCTGAATTGCTTACTTTGTTCTAGTTTTTTACTGGCAAACTATAGAACTTTGTATTCCCAAAGCACACAACAAACATAAGTTACAATTTTTACAAGCCAAATCACGACAAATAAAAATGAAAAAGAAGCATTCTTCACTCATTTCCACCAATCAAATGTTGCAGCGAAATATAAAAACAAGAAAAACAAACACTCTCAAAACCAAATGCTATCAAACATAAATTGCAAATTGCCGATCCTAAATGATCAACCACTCTACAAAACAATTACTCTCAGGTCTTTGTCTTCAGTTCCAATATCTGAATAAGGGACCACAAGATATCCACCCGATGCATGCTTTTGTTATTCTCTCTCTGCATACAAGAAAGAAACACCATATTAGTGAGATTAGATGTATGTTTGTTTCAGGTAAAAGTGGCAACCTTGACCAATTCTCTATTAAAGGGCCGATTTAGGGTGTCACGTCTCTAACGGGTCAAAACAGGAAACGTGGCAAAACTCATGGGTAGTGTTTTAAATGTATACAACCACATAACTTGTCTAAGAAAAACTTATATTATTACAATATTAATCATGCATAAAAGTCGAAAGCATGACCCGACATGTTTTGACCTAAACCCATTTCTACCTGTTACTAACTCGCCCAAATTGTGACCTCTAGATTCAGGAAATACTAGAATGGATACTTGATTAATTTGCTCTAAAGCTATACCTCAACAACAAAACACATCCAGTTTTTGTCACCAAAGGCTTCTGTTGCACCCTTTAAAATTGTCAAACCCAAGTTCCTGATTGCTTCAGTGATCTCAAAAAAGTGGACATATTCATCACACATCATCTGTGCATATCCAGATCTAAATGTTAGCAAAAGTCAAACATATGTCAGGTTCTTTTGTGTTACTATTCATTTATATTACCTCCACCAACATTTGCCCATCAATGCCAACATTTTCCACGATTATTGGACATAGTTTTATTTGACTCCCTACTTCCATTGCCCAGCTTGAACCTTGTATGCCTGTTTCTTTGCCGAGCAACTGCAGTACAGAGTATTTTTCAGAATCGACTACTGTATTTATTTATTGAATTGTTTGGTCCGGTCTGGTCACCGGAGAAGATGAAGATGAAGGGTAAAGGGTGGTGGTGTTGGTTGTGTGGTGGTAGAGAGTGGTGGTGGTGGTAGATGTGAAATAAAAGATGAAAATAACTTTGCAAATTTAGTCCCTGAATTAATAGTGATATGCCACGTGGACCTTAAAGCAGTGAAATGACGATAATACCCTCGGTGACATGGCACTTAACGATGAAACTAACGGAAAAGGCCTCTCAGTGGCGATTTTGCGAAAATGTGGAACGTTGGTGTCTTTTTTGCGCTACTTTTTGTCTCGGTCCCGTTTTTGCTATTTCGTGGAACGTTAAGGATCATTTTTGCAATTTACCCTAATTTTTAATGAACTAAAACCAATTTGCAAGTGATACTAGAATAGTGGACTACGTAATGTGCCATTTTTTTGTAATTTTTTGCTGCTACTTTTTAAGCACATAATTTTATGGATTGGACCATCTGTAAAATTTTCGCTACTTCCAAATATTCGATTTATTTTTTTTCTCCGTCAACTAAAATGGCTTGATACTTTTTCTTTGTATAAAAATTATGTCAACCAGAATTGACCCGTTTGCTAAAAAAAATGAATTGACCCGATAACCTAACCCTATATAACCCGAACCCTTATAGGTCCGGTTGTGGGTCACATAATTTTATTCCAAAACCCGACTCAACGCGACCCGATAAACCCGACAGGCGACAACCCGAACCGATAACACCCTTAATCATATGGAACTTTGGATTTGATTTATGAATCTGGCAGTATGCCGATATCATCACATATGGATGAAACTTCCACTAAAATCGACTTCTACATAATAGCATTTGTATGTGCGTATTGCCGTATTCCCGCATATATAGTAGTATAGTACGATGATTACCTTTATGCGTTTATTTTATGTAAAAAATTTATCTAGCACAACTGCGCAAGAATGAAAAGTGGTTACTACATCATGTTTACATGTTTAGTGATATTGGTTGAAAGTTGAAAATCCAATAGATATTTTCATACGTAATAGTATAATGTTATCACAAAACATTGGTTGAAAGTTGAAAATCCAATAGATTGCATATAATCTAAAACCGAGGGACCAGAAATGCAAATAAATTGACGTTGGAGTCAACCCCAGTTGCCTTTACTCACTTCATTTCATCTTCATTTGTTTGTAACTTCTGAATTGACTTGAGGTCAACAAAGTTGCCTTTACTTTCTTTGTAACTTTATTTGATCTTGCATTTTGATTGCATTCATTCACACGAACCAAAATACTTTTACTCAACTGGAACTTGCATTCAGTGATTTAGATTTCCATCCATCCATCGGTAAATTGCATGTCATTTCTATTCTCAAAAGTTTTAAAAAAGAGCATTTTTAAAACGAAGCAAAAAGTAGTAATTATATATAGCCAAGAAAGTTTTATGTCAAATATTTACCGAGTAATTGACCATATAAAAAAAAATTGACCAATGAGACTTTAAGTTGCAAAAAAAAAAAATAATAAAAAAATAAAATAAAATAAAATAAAAAATTGACCATATATATGGGTGGTTATAACTTATACGTAAGTTGGGTTTTGTCCCTGGATTGTTGGGCTGTTATATTCGTAAGTTAGGATCGTTGTAGTGTTTAGGGTCATCTGTTATCTCAAAAAAAAATAATAAAAAAAAAAAAAAAGATATTTCAAGTCCAATATTTCTACAAGTTTTTGTAGACCAGATTTTTACATTAATATGAACAATAATACTCCGCAAATAGTATTATCAAGATTGAATTGCAAAATCACATTTTGTTTTTGAAATGCAATCTTTCAAGCTTTTTTTTTATATAAAATTGTCTAAGATATAAAATTGTCTAAGATATATAAGCAATTAGCATGAATGTCCTATCTACACTTTTGATTAGTACAATTCAACCTAACCGACATACACATATTTGTAGGATTTTTGTTAAAATTTAATAATGATAAACACATTATCTTTTGTCGCTTAAAAAAGTATGATATCACGTATGTATGTCCTATCTACACGTTATATTAGTGCAATTCAACCTAATCCGAAATGTATGTACTATCTACACGTTGCGGTTGGGCGTTGTTTCATGTCATTTGTCAAATTCTTATAATAAGCAACTAACATGTATGTCCTATCTAAACGTTGGATTAGTACAATTCAACCTAACTGATGAGGCGAAAAATTCACCGCTTTTAGGGGGTCATTTAAGCCTGAATTCGAATTTATTTGATCAAATATTGCCCTAAATCGTTCATTTTGTCATTTTAGGTACTTTTGAAATTTTCCTTTTGTCATTTTAGGTACTTTTGGAGTGAAATTCAGAAAAGGAAGCATTTTGGACGTTTTTGGAGCATAAAAGTGAAGAAAACGGCAAAGTCCTAATTTTCCTTGCTGGGAACAGTACCTGACGGCGTCACCAAATTCTTAATGACGGCGTCAAGAGCAAAATAAGAATTAGAGAGGTGACGGCCCAGTAAAAACGTGACGGCGTCACCATAGGCCGTCACGGTTCAAGAATGAATGACGGCCTAGAGCTAAAAATACACATGACGGCGTCAGATGTGGATCTAGGCAATCCGATTTTATTATGGGCGGCGAGTTGATGGCGTCAGAATTTCCTTCTTGACGCCGTCACCCTATGTAATCTATATATAGTTTTGCAATTTTCATTCATTAATATAGAACATGGAGGGTGTAACTTTGAGAGAAACCCTAGATCCGAATTTTATAGCTTTTCCAAGGGTTTTTACCCTTTGAAACCTTTTATGTTTAATTGAGATAAGTACTCTTTCAATTCATTCAATATGTCTATGTGTTGTTTGAATATATCTTACGCTTGTCTTCAATTTAACATGCTAGGCTAGATTTCTTTTGTGTTTGCTTAGATGTAGTGAAACCTAGATGTTAATTATGGGTTGATTGTTTGTTTATAGTTGTTACGGATGATTGTATTCGATGTTAGGCTTAAGAAAAATGGCAGACTTCCATTGGTAACATGCTTGAATGTCTTAGAAAACATGATCGGAGGTGTACTACGATATTAGGTTGTATTTAATGCGTAGGAGAATTTTAATGATCCCATGTTAGGAGTTTTTAACGGCTCGACATGGAGTGAAGGAGGATCCTATAGAGTTAGGGAATATTGTACACGGCCCTACGACTGGTATTAAGGAATATGATCCATCATCCATGCAACTGTAACAAATGATTAACCTGTAAAAGATATCTAGGGAGAAATGAAATCTAAGTAAACACAACTTTACCTATCATTGTTCACACCACAATAGTTTAATTAGTTTTATTTTCATTTTTGTTATTTTATTTTGATTGCATCTTTAGCTATTGGGTTAGTTGACTAGCAACTAATTCCGCCCACTCTTTCAAAACCCGAGATTTTACTTGCTTTTCATAAAATATAAAAACACAAAAAGAATCATCCCTCACCTCTAAACCTAGTTTTTTAGGCTTTCTAATCCTAGCGACACTATTCCTGAGTTGAACGATCAATCCCCCGGTACTTGTCACTATACTATACTACAACGATCAGGTACACTGCCTGGTGGGGGTTGTAAGCTTCTCTAGATCCCTCGAGAGGTAAAGCCTGGTGCAATTCCCACGCATCAAGTTTTTGGCGCCGCAGCCCGGAGAATAGTTATTGTCTAGGTTAGGATTTCTTTTTATTAGGTCTACTTGATAGATTCCTTTCTAGTAAGATTTTGTTTTTATTTTTAGGATTTCTTTAGTCTATCTTATTTCTTCGTGTCTTTGTTCGTAACCTTTACCATCCGACATCATGAAAGGTGGTAACATCTTTGAACCCATCAACCCACCGATTCAAAACCACCCACAAAACCCACCACTACCAAACCAACCTCTTAGGCCCCGAACCTTAGGAGAGTATTCCCGTCCTAGCCACCAAGGCTATCGGAACACCATTGAGCTCACTCAAGGAGCCAATGTGTCCCCCTTGCGATCCGACACCATCCGAAGATCCTAATCAACATCTCAAGGATTTCTTAAAAATCGTAGATTCCATAGACCTTGATGTTACAACTAGAGAGTCAACCCGATTACGCCTATTCCAATTCTCTCTACGTGATCAAGCTAGTCAATGGCTTGAACGTTTACCCGCGGTATCCATCACCTCATGGGATGATCTCACCACTCGTTTCCTTGCTCAATTTTTCCCACCAGGGAGAACTACCAAGCTTAGAAATGATATCTTGATGTTCCAACAACGTCAAGGTGAAACTCTATATGAAGCATGGACTCGTTTCAAGGACTTACTCCAAAAAGTTCCTCATCATGGCATAGATCTTTGGCTCCACGTCCAAATTTTCTATGACCATATCGATCTCTCCACAAGGCGAACCATTGACCAATCGGCCGGTGGCAAGCTACGTGATCTAAGTGCGGAAGAATCATGGGAACTCATAGAAGATCTTGCTCTCTATGACAATGAAAGTTGGAATGATCCCCGTGATTTGAACAAAACGGTCAAGGCAATATCCTTGCCTTCGAACAATTCTAGCACTCCCGACCGTAGGATCATGGAACTTGAGGACCAAGTCAAATTTCTCATGAAATCCTACGAAGCTCTTAAGCCCTCAAGCCAAGTGAACAAAATCACTTCTTCATGCGAATTATGTAGTGGTCCCCATGACACTCGTGATTGCGTGGAACTCCCAGGAACAGCTTTTGCGGACTACGCATCCTCGCGTACCGACGAAGCGGGAGACAAGTGGTACACTTTCAAACCCGAGCCAAACCCTTACGGTGATTCCTACAACCCTTCTTGTAAAAATCACCCGAACCTTAGGTGGAAACAAAACCAAAACAATTCTTCCAATCCGCCTAATCGTTACCAACCAAACGGTCCACCATCCAACCGTACTTTCAACAACAACCCTTCCAATAACTATGGTAGTACCAATGATCTTGAAGGGTTGATGTCCAAATTTATGGCATCTCAAGAAGCTCGCATAGCTAGGTTTGAAACTGAATTCAACCAACAACAAACAGAGATGACCAATAAGATTGACAACTTGTTGAAAGCCCTCAACAACCAAGTGCTAATGACACCTAGGAAGGATACTAGGGATACTAGTAGCGGAATCCAAATTAAGGACCCCTCATCATCCAAACAAGTCAATGTTGTCACCATTAAGCCAATCGATAAGAATATAGAGGAAAGTGACAAGGATGAAGTTAGAATGGAAACCGAGACTAGGGATGAGATTAAGGAAGTTGAGGTTACTAGGGGAGAAAAATTAGAGGAAGAGGAAAATGTAGAAGAGTACTTTGATAAGTTGCCCACCAAGGAAGAACGGGAATATCACAAGGATTTATTCGATGATCCTGAGACGGTATATATCCTTGGTTCACCCCTTATTAAAGTAGGTGATCCCTCTAACATCAACATACCATGAAACATTGGGCATATGCATGTATGGAAAGCTTACATCGATCTTAGGTCTCCTATAAACATTATGACTAGGACCTACTATAATTGGGTAATGAAGAAGCAACTTGGTTATAGGATGATGCCTCGCAAGAATTTGATAAGTAATTTTGTAGGGAGAGTGAAAGGATAGCATGTATTTGTAGGAAACTTCACTTATGTTACCGAATTTGTGATAGTGGAGGATACTCGTCCGGTAATAGATTCTTGCCTTAGTCAAGTAGTGTTCGGAAAACCGTTCGTTGAGGCCTTTAAGATGAGTTATGATCCGACCTTAGGGATAGTTAGATTCAAGGAAGAGAATGACGAGATCGCTTATCAAATGCCCTATAATATTGAACAATACCGTCTTCTCTCAAACTTAGAAAAGGAGCACAAGCAAGCGGTTTACTATAGGAATGATGAGGATAGATGATGAGTGCTCAAACACTCATCATTTTTGGTCAAATCTGAACCGCAAAACATACAAAAACACTCAGAAATGCATCAAAATACTGAAAATATTCCAAAATTGTGTTTTATATGTTTTAGATGCAAAATGAGTAAAAACAGTTGAAAAATGTACAAAGTTTGCATAATTGGCAGTTTCAGTCCCCCAACTTTCAAAATTTGGCAAAAATAGTCCCTGAGCACATATTTTAAAAGAAAAGTCACCAAAGGTCCTTTTGAAATCATAAGTTGTCGTATTTTGTCCTTTGGTGAAAAATTGGAAAAGTTTTGGAAATTTGCAATTTAGTCCCTGGAGTTTCAAAATTTGGCAAGATTGGTCCCCTGGTGGGAATTTTTGGATGAAAAATCATTTTTTGGGTCCTTAGGAAATTACAAGTTGGCAAATATTGTCCTTGGGTAAAATGTTTGGAGAAATTACAGCTTTGGTCCCCCAAGTTTCAAAAATGTCAAAAATGGCCCTTGGGATATTTATTTGTGGAAAACTCATTCATGGTCCTTTTAATATTGGTACATGGTAACTTTGGTCCTTGTAACAAGTTTGGAAAGTTTCACAAACCAGCCCTTGATTTCTGAATTATTACAAAATTAGTCCTTGTGAAATATTACAACCAAACTAACCTTTTTAATCCTAAATAAATCCACCCCAAAACCTAAACCTGATCCAGTCCAAACATAATCCACTTCCCTAGCCCACTCCCTTTTTACCCTGGCCCAACAACCAAACCCAATCCACCCCTAATAATATTACCCCCGTTTTTATTATCACCCCCTCAGTCAAACTCGTTGACCATCTCCCTTCTACCTCACCCCCTGCAAACACCTTGCAATACTCAACCTCCCCTCACCTCTAGCTCACCTTACCCATCACTTGTCTCCTCCACATCACACTAAACCCCAAACCCCATTAATTATCCACAAATCACTCCAAGAAACCATCCCAACTGCCCAATTGGTTTTTCCCGCCAAATCCCATTTAAACGGCTCAGATGAAATGAAAGCAATCCAACGGTTTGAAATGAAGTGGGAAAGTCAAGGAAAACTCCCAGGGTGTATAAAAGTCATGGAAAAAGAAGAAAGTGGTAGTAGTTAATAGAGAATTAGTTATTTAGTATAGATTAGATGTCGACTTAGAGTAAATCTGCTTTTCAGTTGTAATTTCTAGTTTCAAAAGCCTGTATTCAGTATTTTTAGTGATTAATCAACTTTATTTAAGCTTAATTTGGAGTATCTTTTGGAATTTCAGTATTTGTCCATTTTTAGGTAAAATATCAATTCAACTGTTAAGTTGATATAAGTTGTTGTTTCCTGTTTATTTCAACTTGTTTCAGCATATGTATGAGCTTTCTAAAGTTTCTAAACATTTGAAACTGTTTTAGTATAAAAAACTCAAAATTCCAAGAAAAATAGCAAAAAAATAAAATAAAATAAAAAAATCAAGAAACAAGAAGAAAGATGGCAAGAAGCTTGGTTGCTTTTGGATTGCAAAGGTATTAGTTCCTCTGGGAGGTGTTAGGATGGTTATTGGATCACTAATTCACTTGTTCTCTATTTGGAAATCACCTGTAAGCAAAATCTCATTTTCTTGCAAGATACTGTACCATAGCTTATAATTGCTTATGTTTGCTGATTCATGCTTATTTGGTATACCAGAGTTGAGTGATTGCTTAATATTGGATGTTTATTTGTTAGTTCACTTTGTGCTAACATTTCTCATTTTAACTGCCAATTTAGCTTATTCTAGGTTAATGGTTTTTAGTTGTTATTGATGGTATTTAAGTGTTTAGTTTAGCTTAGTATGTTATATTATAACCTAAGGGATTAGTGTAATGGTTTGAATCAGTCCTGTGATGAGAAAATCAAAAGCTAGTTTTTGTTAAGGTGTGTTTGGCATTACTGAGTTCTGTCTGTCACTAGTTGTTTTTGTTGTTGTTTATTGTTGAGACAAGTCTCACTAGGTCCTTTTAGCTCAGTTATGCAATAAAACCAGTATCCCTTTTGATAAAAGTCAAAAATTAACTTTTAACGTCAATTTATAGTTCACTCTGAGAATAATCAATTGGCTAATCACCATTATGTGTTCATTAGTTGTAATCTTTGCATAATTCAGTCATTTAGTATATCAATATATCATTTGCAGTCACTTAGGATAGATTAAAATTCAATAAAGTCAACTTATCAAGTTTTCACAAAAAGTCAAAAGTGGACTCTCTCAGTTTTTCCCAAAATGGTAAGAATTTTGTAGATTTTTGTGTTTGGTCTTAAGCCTTGAAATTCCTTGGGTATATGTAACACCCCCAAAGATTATCGCAGCGGAAGATTTGTGTCACTGGGGTATTACTTCATAGTTCACAGTACAAGTTACAGAAAACAACTCTAAGTGAGACGTTTTGAAATAAATTATCATTCAATTTAAAAATAATATCAGAGTTAATAAAGAGGTCCCACAAATTTACAAACATACATAGAATGTACAACATAAAAGTTGTAAAGTTTTTCGAATGGTAATATATGCATTGTCTTCTAAATGTTTTTCCGTGCGCCTTCACATGCCAGCTAATTTCCTTTCGTACCTGAGAATACATGCTAAAAAGTCAACACAAAGGTTGAGTGAATCCATAGGTTTGAAAACAGTAATGGACAATAAAGTTCATAGTATAATTGCAATGTGCGCAATTATCATCCTGATAATTATTATTGCTCTAAGCTCATGGCACGCACGACTGACTGTATATATATATATATATATATATATATATATATATATATATATATATATATATATATATATATATCACCGTACGATATATATATTAAACAATTTGCCCCGTGTAGGTACTATGCCGTATACCTAGGAATTCAAATATAGTGCGTTTGTGATATCCGCTGTATGATTAACACAAACGGGTTTCATCAATCCCGATGGGCCTATCCATAATATTTGCGCTCACTCGCAACAACAAGTGATTAGAGGCCTATCCATAATATTTGCGCTCACTCGCAAAAACAAGTGATTAATGGTCCATGATAAGGGGACTTTTGGCATAAACAACTTAGACATGCATGCAATAATACAATCAAGGCTAGCATTCAGTTTACAAGTAATTGTCCATAGTAAAAACAGTAGCATGTATCTCCCCCAAAAAGTTTATAAAACAGTTAAACAAAAGTAGGGGCTATGAACTCACCGTAGTAATCAGTAGTAGTTTAATACAACAGATAGTGTATGGCAAGACCACGATCTTTAACGATAACCTACGAGAGCATAGTGATCGCGTCTTAATATAATGTACAATATGAGTGTACAAGTATATGTAAAGTCATTGACTTGATTAAGATGTTGTACATATATCTTAAGTTGCGTAAAGGAGTGAAGTATCCTTAAAATGTGGTTTGGCTATTAGCCTTTTATAAATAACTTCGTACTACTGTTCGGGCTATCAAAATCTAGAGGTCATGTAGTGAACGTATGAGGAGTCAGGACACTTTAATTCGTAAATCCACAACTCGTCGATACGACACCCCGAAGAGGCCTCTTATGATTATGAAATTCCCTAGTGTTGTAGGACTTATCATTTATAAGTAAAAGTATTTGACGAGACAAATGTTTTATAAAAACATTTGTCGTGTTTCGTCAAAGACTAATGGTTGAACTTGTGTGGTGTCGCTGATATAAATCGTATGTCGTGAACTAATTTAGTGTAATAATCATCAAGTGGAAGTTGTGTCTTAAGTGGAAATGATATTCATATAGTTAATAAGTGATATGGTTATTTCATAGATTGTCGAGGTCGGGAAACTTAGTCAAATAAATGATCAAGTCTCAATAGTAAGTTTCGGGTCATCAAATCCCAAACTAGTCACGCGGCTAGATACATAATCTTAAGACATCAACCAAGACCATAGCCGTTGCTATATCTCGGCTTAGAAGGCCTTGAGACGACAGCCTTGGCTGTGTCTCGGCCTCAAGAGATCAAAACGCCATAAAGTCTCTTGAGTCATAGTTACTTTTTAGTCTTAAACAGGTCCAGTTGGCTTTTGTAGTTTACAGTCTCCGTTATTCACTTTCAGGCTAAAATTCCCACGTTGTCTCATGCAAAACATTTTTCTGAACAACTTTCGTGTTTTACACTTTCGCTGATTCGGACCAGAAAAGGGTCGAAATCGCGATTTTTTGAATCAGATCAGAAGACTATTTGTTTCAGCACCAAGTTGCTTCTATTAATCTTTACTTAAGCACAACTTTTTAACCACAAGTCCTTTATTAATGATTCAAAAGCCCAAGTTCCACCTTTTTACTTCATGTAACAGCTTATTAAGGTCATTCAAGTCCATGACTCATGATTCTATCAAAACTTCACATAATTACTAGTTACAAACTAGTTGTTTCAAACCATAGATACTAGTTACAAACTAGTTACTCACTTATGTTTTTCTTTATATGTACAACATCATACCATGCCATATTACATATGAAACTTGTACAACATGTAATTACATAAAAATGAAGGAAAAGCTTGAAAACTAAACTAAGTCTTACAATTTCTTGGATGGAAGACACTAAGAACCCAAGAACACAATCCTAAGCCTTTCAATCACCAACTAGCCTTTCAATCTTCAACCCAACTTGTGGTAGCCTTAAAGAAACCTTGTACTAGTCTTCTACTTCAGTCCTTCGCCTTGTGTAAGTCTTGTTGTGAGCTTGGAGTAATAAATCTTCACTTGGTCTAGGTAGAATTCACAATGGTCTTCATTTTCTTCTTAGTATAACTTGTTTCTTAAAGATCAAACTTAATGATGGTGAGGGTTGTTATATTGTGTACGTATGGAGAAAGAGAAACAAAGGAGATATTTCTTTCTTACTAGTGAAGAATAATGTATAATTATGTTTGTACGTGGAGGTGTAAGTAGGATGTGGCTTGATATAAGACTTCATGTCTTATGTTAAGCCAACATGTCCTTGTGACTAAGTCATTACCACGCCACCTCATGCTTATGAGGCGGTAAGTTTATCTTAGGTTGCTTCATGATGAAGTATGCCTCCTACGAGGTATAGTTTGGTCCCGATAATTACTAATGTTAAACCCTTAAGTGTCAAAACTTAAAACCGGGTAACATAAAAATGTAATACTTACAAAAATGTCAAAACTTATCAATATACTCCAACTAGGTATATTAAAAGTGTGATAAGCCTACCGGAGTGTGTTTATGATGTTAAAACCTAACAACGCGGGTTTGAGTACGCGTAATATGTAAAGAGCAAAATGTTTACATAAAAATGACAAGATGACAATAGTTCATATAAATTATGACTATTGGTGAATTTTGAGTATTTTGAACACATAGACTTATCCTAGTCTTGTGTTGGTCGCGAGGAAAGTTCACACGATTAAACTTTCGTGATTACTTATAAAAGTAATTTAAATATTCAAAGTAATATTATATGACATAAGATAAATAATAATCAACTCAATTTGCTTGTTGAGTTTATTGTTGTGTCGGTACGCGTTTTTTGCGATTTTTTACGTCTTGCGAGATATTGTTTTGTTAAATAGAGGCGAACGTAAACGTTCAAAGAGTAATAATTCATAGTAGAGTGAATTATTTAACTTGGGTAGTTACCGGTTAACTACCGGTTATAGTAATTGCTTTTACTTTACGGTAAAAGCCAAATAGTCAAAAGTCAAAGTCAAAAGGCAAAATAGTCATTTTGCCTTATGAAAATTTATGGGTTGCTACAGCCTCCACCAGTTACGGGAATCATGTCCTCATGATTTAGTTTGTGTTATGAGTTGATGATGTGCTTGAGAAAAGGTGGGGGGTACTTATGTAAGGGAACTTCATCCGAGTGTTATCTACTGACGGTGTGTTTGAGAAAAGATGGGAGTACTTGCGATACATCTGGTCATGGCATTCCCACTTGAATTCGAGTCCCTGCTAGATTTCCAAAGAACTTTGATAATAGGAATGCGACTTCACTTTATTCATTTGACCTCACGGTCCATGATCTTGATAGGTTCTTCGTTAATCTAGATCTTTTCCAAAGGAATAGTAATTGTCTCATCAGTATGACACTTCTTCGGATTGCATAACGGAAAGACGTTGTGTAAGCTGCTAAGTTCAGGTGGTAGCTCTAGTATGCAAGATACTGGACCAATCCTAATTAGGATCTTAATAGTCCGATGTTAAGATGTCTGGGAAAAGGTGTGGGTATTTGTAGTGAATTCTGATCTCACACTCTCGGGTGAAATTAGGACTCTTTTAAAGTTTTGATGGGTGAGCAAAAGTTCTCTGATTAATATTAGAACCAAACTGAAGGGCCAAATGTTGCAGGGCTAGTTGGAGGCGCCACAAGAGTGAATGTTGTACCAGTATTTAAAGGTTGATTTTCAAGGATTTCGTGAGCGACAAGCTCAGAATTTCAAAAGCACTAAATGAGCGGTTGGTTTGGGTCGTTGGTTTGAGAGGACAGAGTCGGTATTTCTAATAAGCAATTGTGCTGAAAGCTGCAAAGTAAAAAATGCCACAAGCATACTTCCGGATGATGCGTTATCATGGTGGAATGTTGTTGCGTAATCCATTAGTATTGAGAATGCTTACAAAATTGCATGAATTATGTTCAAGAAGTTATTAATCAAGAAGTACTACCCTCAGAATGAGGTGTAAGAAATGGATGCGAAGTTTTCTTGTGGTCAGTGGTGTTGATATCACAACTTATATTCGTTGCTTTCAAGAGTTGGCAGTAGCGTGCCCAATGATGGTCTCAACCAATGAGAAGTTATGGGAAAAAAATTCATCTGAGAACTTCCATTCAGTATTCAAGGAAACGTAACTTCGTTTGATCGATTCACACTGGATGTAACAATCCAGATGTCTCGTAGTCTAGTGGATCAAGTTGTGCGAGCTTGGTCTGCTCAAGGATCCAAATGGTGATGGAATGTGGAAGTGAGGACATTTAGAGAAACAGTGTCTCTAGAATAAAGGCCAATGAATTGGAGGAGCTCGTGAGAAAGCTTATGTGTAGGTGTCCACGCACCTAAGTAGAGTAGGCATCTTATGTACCCAAATAAGTAAGTGGAATATCGTACTCAGTCTGTTAGTTCAAGATTGAACCAAGTTCGTTAGTTCGCGAGTGTAACAAGTCTGTTAACTCAATAAGTTGCTCATGATTGTAAAGATTTGTTACAGCAAAAGTGATAACTTAAGAATGAACTCAGAGAGTCCAAATGAGTTCTTAAGATTTTTGTTGAATGGTAAAATACTGGTGATTCTCAAGTTCGAGTTTATACTCATGTCATATCGGATACAAATAAGCCCACTCATTTATAATTCATTATTTACATAGAGAGGCGTCCCAAACAATGTAAATAAAGAAATATAAACTTATGGTTCGGCGATTCACAATTTCTTTATTTAAATAAAAAGGCGTCCCAATTTATTTAAATAAGGATATTCCAAATCATCCTACTTAAGAATTCCCAACACAACACTCATACTTAACCGATGAGTTACAAGGCGGTGTATCACGAGATGTCATAGGTGTTCCAAGAGTATGGAATGAATGTTCACACTCATCCTCGGTGACGAGGAGTAACACAATCAGAGAAAATCAACATAGCGTTCAAAAGAGTTGATGAGTTCATATTTGTGAAATAGTTTTCTCACAATGTTTGAGAAATACCAAAGAGACCATTGTGAAACTCACAATGTTGGAGAAATATATAAGACCATTGTGTACCTCAGAATGTATGAAAAATAGATAAGACTATTGTATGTCTCTCAATGTACGAGAAATAGATAAGACTATTGTGTGTCTCTCAATATCTGAGAAATAGATAAGACTATTGTGTACCTCTCAATGTATGAGAAATAGATAAGACTATTGTGTGTCTCTCAATGTATGAGATATATCTAAGTCAATTGTATATCTCACGATGCCTGAGATATATGAATAAACAAGTTGTGCATCTCACAATGTTTGAGATATATGAATAAGTAAGTTGTGTATCTCATGATGTCTGAGATATATGAATAAGCAAGTTATGTATTTCATGATGTCTGAGATATATCTAAGTCAATTGTGTATCTCACGATGTTTGAGATATAAGTATGACCATTGTATCTAGTACAATGTCATGAGAAAATTTCGTAGATCACAATAAAATGTGTATGATCAAGGAAATCTGGTTGTGCCGTAATGCCTTCAAGTAGACATACGCAATCTTGTTTAGTCAACCGTTCATATAAACAGTTTGTATACAAATAGTATAGTATTGTGTTGAGGAGTAGGCATGACGCATGGAATGTAGAAGACAACAATGATTTATACAGGTTAAACGTAAGATGTAGTTATAGTCTAGGTTCATATGCAACCTGGGTCTCTATAACTGTAGCTCTGATGCTAATCTTTAACACCCCCAAAGATTATCGCAGCGGAAAATTTGTGTCACTGGGGTATTATATAACACCCCCAAAATTTACAACGCAGCGGAATACCAATTTGGGTGTCACTTCATAATTCATAAAAACAAGTTACATAAAACGACCTCAAAAGAGACGTTTAATAAAATGTCACATTCGATTTGATAAATCAGAGTACAAAGGTCCCAACAATTTCTTTTTAAAACTTAAGTTACAAGAATTAAAACATGACACATATATGTATTTTAAAGATAAAAAGTTATCGAATGTGTAGAAAATAAGTCCTTCAATATTTGATATCCACGCGACTCCGATTGCTCCCAATGCTCAGCTAGCAAATAATACCTGAGAAAGACATGCTAAAAAGTCAACATAAAGTTGAGTGAATTCATAGAGTTTAAATAAGTAATCAGTTGAATACAAGATAATTCAGTTTAAAAGAAGTTGGGCTACGTTGTTATACGCCCATAATTAAGTGACATGTAACAAATACAAGTCGGGAAATAAGATTTATAGCATTGAGCTCATGAAACCGAACCTTGACCTGGTTTAAATGCCCCTCACAAGGTATTTAATTGCCATTTACCTCAATTCTCAATATTATATGTCCGTTTGACCCACAGTTGTCAAATGAGCGCTACTCACCCGGACAGGCCCGCCAGGCCAAATATGCATATCTATAATACTAGCGTTTACGCACGTAATTAACGGTTCATGAAATTAGGGACTTGATGGCAAAGTTACTCAATGTCTATAATTATGTAATCGTGAAACTACTTGTATTCCGTTTGTAAAACTAGCATGTATCCCCCTCGCGAGGTTTATAAAACGTTTAAATAAGTAAAAGCGAGGCTATAAACTCACCTTAAGAGCAACAAGATCAGAATTAAAATGGATCTTCGGATGAGTGCGAAGCGTCTAAGCATAACCTAAAAGACGTGACGCGACTTAGAATGATAAAGAAGAGCGATATGAAAAAGTAAATCAAATGATCATGAGATATGTTTCCGGGATAAGCATGGCATTGCACTAAGACTTAACTCAAGGTATTTTTACTCCCAATATGGTTTGTGACCTGATCTTATAGGTAATAAAACACCTACCAAGTTTCATTCCTTAATTCTTGTTTCACCTATGTGTATCTACATGTTTTAGATTTCAAGACAAGACGTAAAAATCCATGTTGCTGAATTTTAGTCAACTCCACACCATCGTATCTCTTAACCTATAAAAGATACAAGGATGGGGCTTTCACCCCTGGAAATATACTTAAGTTTAGTTTCCAAAACATTAGGCCATTCAATCAAATCATTTACCAATCAACGGGAAGTGAGGTTTTACTAACTATAACTCCAACCAGAAAGTTCGCTGAAATTCTAACGCTTACGGTTTTGGTCATAAATAATGTTCTATAATAGCTATTAAGTTGAAACCAATTGGAGGTGAAAGCTTATAATGTCTAGTGTTGAACCATGTTTTAAAACCTGAGCTTAATGTAAAAAAATCTGGAGCAAAACATGTTTTCCAACAGCAGCTCCAGAATTGACATGTTTCCATAAAACGACCATATCTCACTCATCCGGAGGAGATATCACCCTATCCAATTCGACACATGTACCTTAAACTTATTTCTATAATCCCATCAAATAATATAGACCTTCTTAGGCCAAACGTTTTCTGCAATTAACCCATATACGCTGTTGGTCTGCAGCAGTCCCAACTTTTCCTACGAAACACTAATTTTAACGTATTTCCCAAACCGTGATAGCTATTAAAGTGATTCCACTTGGAGATGTTAGCCTAAGATGTCTACTACAGGTCTAAACTTTTATTCCAACACTTTTAGTGTAAAAACCTGGAGTTAAACTCCTTTTTACAACAGTAGTTCAGAACTGATCTATTTTAGCAAAACGGCCATAACTCATTCATCCGGAGGAGTTGATAAACCCTCCAATTCGACACATGAAGCTAAGACATATATCTATCTAAAAATGAAATTTCCCAGCAGGTCATAAGCCAAAAATATTGCACACCAATTCGTTTTATCTGTTGGTCTAAAACAGTCCCAATAATCGACCTAAAAATCCATCCAAACATCAATTCTAACACTATCCAATACCATGCAATGCCATCTAAACCTCTTATAACATATCTCATACACAAAAATTTGATGTTCATGATCAAATCAAAATCAAACAAACTCAATAGCATGCATGCTTGCAAAGAGTGAAAATCAAGCAATGCAAAACAAAAATAAATTAACAATCAAAAGAAGAAATCAAAGAGGCTTACAATGCTATAATAATTGATGATCAAGATTGAACAAAAAAAAACTCCTCCTTTGAACCCTAGGGCTGCCGAAACCAACACTCATATACTTTGATCAAACCCAAACTTTTATTACCCAATAACTTGCAAAAACCCTTGTTTACACATCCTTGTAACACCAATTATCTTTAATTGAATCAAAACCCTCTAAAATTGCAAACCCAAAAATTTTATATAACCTTTTTAACCCAAGAAAATGCTCTATAACCACAGCCTATAAACCATATTGATCATCATTTTTAACCCTTCAATAAAACCCAAGAATGAAGAACTTGTTGGAGAAATTGAACCAAGAACTTGTTATGAACACTTGATCCTTCACTTTAACACAAAAACTTGTAGCTAAAAATAAAAAGTAATGGTGATTTTTGGGTGTTTATGGGTCGTTCATATAGAGAGAAGGAAGAAAAATATGAAGTTTTGATCTTGTTGGTGATACAAACTATGTATATTATGAGTTATATTTCTTGAAAATGAAAAGATATTAAAGATGGGAGGGGTGATTCGGTTTTGTGGTCCCAAGGCAAGCCAAAGATCATATTTTATTCATATTTGATTAATATTGGGTGTATTAGTGTGTTTGTGGGGTTTAACTTAAGTGTACGGTCTTAAAAACGCGAATTACGCAGAACCGGGAGACCTAAAAACGTGAATTTTGGAAAAGTGTTGTAAAAATATTATGAAATTATTGTGAAGTGTTAAAATGGGTAATTTTAATATTTAATAGGAGCCTTGGATTTATCGGAGTGTTTAAACGTTGTTAAAAATGAAACCGTGAGTCGAAAACACGTTTGGTGACACCGGTTCTTGATAAAAGTGATGTAATCTATAAAAATGATACGACAAGTATAAACTCTTTTGTAAACATGAAATAGTATAAAAATTCATAAAAATATGTAAATTATCATAGTCTAGGGTTGGTTCACTTTGTCAAAACCTTAAAACGTAAATTTAAATCGGGTAAAACATAACGGTGCAAGGTTTGCATAAAAATGGAAAAATTGAAAAGTGACTTTTAAAATAGGATTGTAAGGAAACAATGATGCATAAAAAGTGTAGAATGGACGTAGTCTAGTCGCGGTTGAATGAATTGAACGTACACGGATAACTTCCGACGAAGTTAATTAGTTAAAATAGAATAGTTGAATAATAATCTGTTAAAATAAATGACATGAATTTTTAGAAATGTCACATATTACTTCATAGTTCACAGTACAAGTTACAGAAAATGACTCTAAATGAGACGTTTTGAAATAAATTATCATTCGATTTAAAAATAATATCAGAGTTAACAAAGAGGTCCCACAAATTTACAAACATACATAGAATGTACAACATAAAAGTTGTAAAGTTTTTCGAATGGTAATATATGCATTGTCTTCTAAATGTTTTTCCGTGCGCCTTCACATGCCAGCTAATTTCCTTTCGTACCTGAGAATACATGCTAAAAAGTCAACACAAAGGTTGAGTGAATCCATAGGTTTGAAAACAGTAATGGACAATAAAGTTCATAGTATAATTGCAATGTGCGCAATTATCATCCTGATAATTATTATTGCTCTAAGCTCATGGCACGCACGACTGACTGTATATATATATATATCACCGAACGATATATATATTAAACAATTTGCCCCGTGTAGGTACTATGCCGTATACCTAGGAATTCAAATATAGTGCATTTGTGATATCCGCTGTATGATTAACACAAACGGGTTTCGTCAATCCCGATAGGCCTATCCACAATATTTGCGCTCACTCGCAACAACAAGTGATTAGTGGTCCATGATAAGGGGACTTTTGGCATAAACAACTTAGACATGCATGCAATAATACAATCAAGGCTAGCATTCAGTTTACAAGTAATTGTCCATAGTAAAAACAGTAGCATGTATCTCCCCCAAAGAGTTTATAAAACAGTTAAACAAAAGTAGGGGCTATGAACTCACCGTAGTAATCAGTAGTAGTTTAATACAACAGATAGTGTATGGCAAGACCACGATCTTTAACGATAACCTACGAGAGCATAGTGATCGCGTCTTAATATAATGTACAATATGAGTGTACAAGTATATGTAAAGTCATTGACTTGATTAAGATGTTGTACATATATCTTAAGTTGCGTAAAGGAGTGAAGTGTCACAACCCACAATTTCAGGTCATTTTTCCAAACTTCGACATTCAACTATTCACAAATTACTATTCATTGATCACTATTCATCGTTTTACTATTCATCGTTTTTTAGGTCAATTTGACATTCCGAGACATATTCAGAAATTTTACTATTCACTTGACACTATTCATTTCCGAGAGAAAACCACTATTCACGTGCATTATTCATGTCATCGTAAATTTAGTTTACGAGTGTTCAAATTCGCGTAACCGTATTGGTTCATGAGCGAATTCATGCATTATTATCAGGGACATTTCATACGGACTAGAAATAGTCTGCATATCATCATTAGGGCACTTGCATACTATTCCACTCGTAGGGTATTCAAATTATATTTTTAATATAATTAACGAATTACGTATGTTTATTTTAAATAAACACTAATACGCGAACTATAAATGTGACTAACATGTCCAACACTCCCAACTATGATCCCAATATATTTTTATATTCATTTTTATAATATAAAAATTATAATATTAATTTACCCGGTATGTTGGATATTTATTTTAATTATTAACTTAAGTTTACTAAAACTTCGACGGTTTTCGTAGAAATTAAACTATAATTATCTAAATACCCAATAATTTTACCCAACCTATTTTTATAATTTTTATAACTTTATTATGACCCGGTTAACTCCGTTAAAATTTATTTTTAGTTAACCCGGTACCCGGTACATTTTAAAACTACAAAATAACACTTAATAATACAAATACCTCAAAAAGTCTTACATACATCCCCCCCCCCCCCTGGCCATTTTTCTTACAAAGTTACTAACTCACTCTTTCTCATTAATGATCTATACTAACTTTTATAAAATAATAATAATAACAATAATACATATAAACCTTACTAGACTTTTTACCTCATTTCACAAATAGCAAAAAAAATTTCTTTTCTCTCTTTTCTCTCTTGATCCCACGGCCACAACAAGGAGGAAGGGCAAGACCAAATATTTTTATTAAAGATCAAGTGAAATCTTGTTATTATAGTATCCTTGTTAGAGTTTTGAAATAAAAACTCAAGGATTGTTAGGTTTTTATCATCTAATCACACCACATCTCAAAGTAAGTTTACAAAACTCATTTCATAAATTTTTACAAAGTTATTACTATGTTTATATATTTTTCTTGCAAGATCTCATACATGCATTAACTTATACCACTCCATTTTGTATATATTTAACTTTTAAGCCCTAGAAATGATTTTTGGTTAGATCCTTGTTAGATCTACTTGGTTGTGATGTTTAGGAACCTATGACACCCTAAGAAGGTGTATGGTAGGATTAGATTAGTTTTGTGGTGATTGAAAGTGGTTTGAATGAAGATGGAACTAGATTAGAACCCTAGAAACGATTTTTGAAACATTTGAAATACCTACTGTCCCTATTTCTATTTCGTGGGAAAATCAGTAGATGGTGGTTAATTTTTGACCAAAGATTTAGAAAATACTTTCAAAAACGAAACTTTAGGCGAAAGAACGGATTAAAACGAGCTTATAACGAAGGAGATATGATTTTTGCAAATTTAACGACGAAAACTATTTTATTAAAAACTGCTTGCTGTTTGGCAGATTTCGCCGTGCAAATAGAGGCATTAAACGTAACCTAGAGGAGCCGAGTTATCAAAAATATACTAGTATACACAAAAACGAATCCGTGGATATAAAGAACGAAGGAAATGAGCCTAAAACGACCAAGTTATACCCGTTTTAACATCGTCAAAACTATATATATATTTTTGGTCACAAATAAAAATAATAACTTACGTACTAAATGGTATATTTTTTCTAGAAATATTACTAAGGACTATATCCTTAACAAACGAATACGTACGACCCGAGAGAATATTTATACGACATGACGACGTCATTCTAAGGTTTTGATACTAGGAATATAACGCTAACTTTTTCGTACGAGTTAATATGACAAGTTATATACTTCTCTAAATGGACTTATTTTTCCTACGTATGGAAACTATTTTACTATGACTATAACTAGTATTTCCAAATTACGAGTGGTATTGGTATCATGTGCATATGCATTCATTCCTTTACGGCTTGATCTTAATTAGATCACGATTATTCATTTAGGTTGCGGCTAGTGTTCGCGCCTCATTGTCCCGACTACATTTCCATCATTGTACCATCTTTGTACCATCCTTTCGAGGTGAGTTTCATAGCCCCGTTTTAATTCTATATTTTGATTTCAAATCCCACGGGGGAGAATACATTGCATTACTTATTTTTGTGTACATGCCTAAGTATAAAATTTCATACATTGCTTAAGTTGCCTTATTTACCACGTCTTGACAAGTCCCCTTTATTATTTCATGAACCGTTAATTAAGTTCCAAGCGAGAGTGAGTGAATAGATCTATTGAGGGTGACTCCTCCATCTGTGTTTGGGTTGCTCCAACAGAATTACAGATGCATTTCATGTCTTTATTATTAGAGTGTCTGGTAAACACTCATTGGGGCCAAGTAACGTCTAGCTTCGGGGTCATGAGCTTAAGAGCCAATGTATATATTTTTCCGGACATCCTATTTCTTGACTTTACTTATGGCATATGTACACTAGATTTTAGTTATAAACCTATGATTATTCACCAACTTTATGTTGACCGTTTTTCGCAATGTATTTCTCAGGTAACTAAGGCATAATCTCATGGCATGCATGGAGTCACTTTGTGTATCAAGGATGACGCGTCTCTCTTTTTGGATTTCATGCACTTATGAACTATCGTTTGATTGTACTAAATTATTTCCTTAAACCTTTTCTAACTTTTGGGACCTATGTTTTATAACTCTGAATATTTTGAATGAATCAAACGATGTATTTTCTAAACGACACTTTAGGTCGTTCAATATATCCTTGCTTGTGTGCTATGATCCGTTACACCCTCAGGTATTCCATTCCGCTGCCATTCAGGTATTTTGGGGGTGTGACATGAAGTATCCTTAAAATGTGGTTTGGCTATTAGCCTTTTATAAATAACTTCGTACTACTGTTCGGGCTATCAAAATCTAGAGGTCATGTAGTGAACGTATGAGGAGCCAGGACACTTTAATTCGTAAATCCACAACTCGTCGATACGACACCCCGAAGAGGCCTCTTATGATTATGAAATTCCCTAGTGTTGTAGGACTTATCATTTATAAGTAAAAGTATTTGACGAGACAAATGTTTTATAAAAACATTTGTCGTGTTTCGTCAAAGACTAATGGTTGAACTTGTGTGGTGTCGATGATATAAATCGTATGTCGTGAACTAATTTAGTGTAATAATCATCAAGTGGAAGTTGTGTCTTAAGTGGAAATGATATTCATATAGTTAATAAGTGATATGGTTATTTTATAGATTGTCGAGGTCGGGAAACTGAGTCAAATAAATGATCAAGTCTCAATAGTAAGTTTCGGGTCATCAAATCCCAAACTAGTCACGCGGCTAGATACATAATCTTAAGACATCAACCAAGACCATAGCCGTTGCTATATCTCGGCTTAGAATGTAACAATTCGCAATTTCAGGTTAATTATTATTCCCGAAAAATTTCACTATTCATTTTTACTATTCATTTTTACTATTTATTTTCCCGAAATTTGATTTTTGTATCTTGGCCTCGAGTGATAAATCATTTCCATGGCAAATTAAAAGTTTGACACTCATCAGATCATTTTCGTGAAAGTTATTAAGGAATTACACGTTTTAGGGTAAAACGTCATTCAAAAATTCTACGCACAACGAAACTCGACCGCGTTAATTTACCCCGTATCAGAAAAATGTTTGATACACTCATGATTTATTTGAGAATAAATCATGACTGAGAAAAACATGACCAAATAAAACCTCGGCCGTGAAAAACTGGAATTTTCATTTTTAAGCGTTTTTACTCAGCCGTAACCTTAGCCTATACCTGCACCGCGTTTCTAAGACGATTTGAGTTTTCAAATTTTTGGAATAAGTCAACATATTTTCCCTCCTCCTTTGACCAAAAATCATTCCTTGATTTTATAAATCATTCCTTGATTTTTAGGCTTACGGTTTTATGTCTAAAAGACATTTAATACCAACCGACACTAGACTGAGCCCAGTCTAGACATTATAAGTCATTTTAAATCATTTATACCCTATTAGAAAAGTAACATTTTAATTTTCTCAATTTTACACAATATTCATACATTTTACGTATTACGCGTTTTAGACCCGTGTTTCCAGTTTTAGCAGGGTTTTACCACCCCAATAGAACCTACCACTCATTTTATATTTTATTATGGAACATATTGACATGTTTTACCATACTTCCAAGTTCCACATTTTTACGACACCCGGTTTTACGTTTTGAGGCTTAATCATTTACGGTTGGCATTTCCCGGAGTCAAAACTCATCCAATATCTTGGATAATATCAAGCAAGGCACACCTCACCCCCTAGCCCTTATGGAACCGCCAATAGGGGGAGTCATCCCATGGTGTGGCTTGATCTTAGGCTAAGTTGTCTTGGATGGTTTACATGTGTTTAAGCTTGTTATGAAAGCTTTGACAAAGTCTCCTTTTGTAACCTCCTCATGGACCTATAAAAGCCCCCCCCCCCTCTTGTTGCCATCCATATCACACCCCAAAACCACTCCACACTTAGCTTAAATTCTTCTAGTTTCAAGCAAGATTCAAGAGCAACTTCAAAGATAGAAACCCTAGTTGGTTTTAGGTAATCAAAACACTTCCAAACCTCATATACTTTGGTGATTTCTCTTGAGTTTGAATCCACTCAAGTCACCTCAACTTTCATCATCTCTCTTTCGAGATTACAAGAGTAGAAAGATTGCATGAAGTGAAGTAGGTTGAAGCTAAAGTCTATCAAAGTCCTTACCTTACATGTTAACTTCCTTTCTTATTTGAAAGCCAAAAGTTGTAAGCCAAACCTTAACATGCTTCTTGTTATAAATCATAATCATGTTATTTACATATCATTTATGCTATATTATGTCTTGTATTCATGTCCATGATGTATAAAAATGAGTAAAACAAGTTATTGTATATGATTGTTAAGATAAGTTATTTAAACAAGTAAACTAGTGACTTTCTTGGTATAATCTGATCAAAATGGTAAAATTATGATATTGGATCATTACATATTGTAGTATAGGACTTAACAAGGAAACCATAGCAATTTGAACCACCTAAAACGAGTATACGAGTCAAAAGTTATGACCATTTGAAGTAACCAAAACTTTGCGGCAAAACTGCCAAAATAGTTTCTGTGACAGAACATAAAACACGCAAAAAGAGGACTTTCTGGTCCGTTTCATGAAAAAGTTAAGGCACGAAAGTTGTCCGGAATCACGTTTTCTTCAAAAACTCAGGAGCACGTCTCCAGAAAATCAATAACGAATGAGATTTTTATCAGTTTCTTAACAGCTATTTACATATATATAAGTCACTATATAATGGTTATGTTTTAAAAAGAACAAGAGGTCTTATGACCTAGAATCAAGACCACAACCATGGCTAGAGCCAAGGTTGGGTCTCAAGACCTTGGAACAATGACCAAAGGTCATGGCAAGGCCATGACTAAACGACCATAGAAGCTTACTTGGGCGAAAATATGAACCAAAGAATTGGCGATAACTTGAACAAGCAATTTAGATCTACTTCATCTAAAATAACCATGAGATATTACAAGAAATGGTCATACAAGTTATAAGAAACTTACCCTAATAACAATCTTCATGTAATAATAAACTTTCCTAAGTTTATTCAAATATTGGACATGTAATTTTTCGGATCAAAACTTATATATATATATACTTTATCAACTACTACAATAATAGGGAGTCACATGTGAGGAGTTCATTGTGTAAGCCGTCGAGATGAGTTGTGGATTTACGAATTAAAGTGTTCTGGCTCCTCAAACGTTTACTAACATGACTTCTGAATTATGTCGGCCCGAACGGTAGTAAACGATATATAAAACATACATGTTTCATGAATCTTTTCTTTCAAAGACTTACACTATACATCATACCACATCATGGACTAAATGCAAGATATATATACAGGCACTTCTTCATATTCTTTACTCCAACCCTAAGTCGCAACATTCTATTATAGGTTGCTCGTAGAAACCTTCACGATTCAACCGTTACCTTTACTACTTGCTATCTTACTTAAGGTGAGTTCATAGCCCCACTTTACATTACTTCAATGTTTTACAAACCCTTGGGGGGAATACATGCTATTTTAAAACCGAACACAATGCTTTGAAACTGTATGATGCCTGATTGTTTTATTATTACTAAGTACCTTCCTTGCCAATCCTAGGCCCCATATCATGAACCATTTAATCACTAGTATTAGTGAGCGCGAGTATTGTGAATAGGCCTATTGGGATTGACGAATCCCATTTGTTTGAGCAGATTAGTTCAACAAATGAACTATATTTGAAACATTAAGTATGACGGTAAAGTACTTACCGGGGCAACAAAACTGCCGATTGATATTGGTACCCGGTAACGTATTGGTTGCTTGAGCTTAGTATATAATAATAACTTTTTTGTTTTCCAACATAAGTATGAGTCTAATTAACTCATACTACCAACATATTGTGTTCAACCGTTAAACAAACTCTATGAATATCACTCAACCTTTGTGTTGACCTCTTAAGCATGTATTTTAGGTCCATGATAATCAAGAATGGAGCGGAAGGGCACGTACTAAAGGAAGAAGGCTATAAACTACTTTGTCATTCGATAAAACATCAAAAGACTTTATATTGATGTATTTTGAAACATGGAACCTTTTTGGGACCTAACTATGTAAACTCTGATATATTTGAATAGATTCGAATGATAACTCTTTTTAGTACGACTCAGTTAGAGATCGTTTTCTATTATTATGACTGTTGTGCCGTCGAGTAACACCCAAGTTGAATTCCGCTGCATCATGAATTGGGGGTGTTACAGATTGGTACCAGAGCCATGGTTATAGAGAAACGGGTCTAAGTGAGACCTAAACTATAACTACAATCACAAGCAAAAACATTTTTATAACCTTCCGCTCTTCGTGCCTTCCATCCTCCAGAAGATTATGGACTTATTACACATGTTATGCTACATGAACATATTTGTATATTGTTATATACATATTGCCATAGTTTGCGCATTTTCCATAAACATTTGATTTATTTTGACATCAAAATACTAATTGTAGACATCATGTCCGCACCTCCATCTCCCGATCATCTTCCTGCTATGCCCGAGTATTTACCAATTCTTCCCAGACCCGATGATCCTTACTTTGAAGCAATTGACTACGACGACGAGGAAGAACCTTACGAGGATCTAGAAGTAGATTCGGACGAAGATCCTGAAATGGATTTGGACATAAACATCGATGATTACGAAGAAGATCCTGAAATGGATATTGACATCGAAGGCATCGATAACATTGAGGAAGTAGAGGAACAAATGGTGGTGCAACATCTATCACCATTAACATCACCACCTCCTATTTCACCAAACTCATCCGAATCAAATCGTACCACTCCAGTTCAAGTTCCAAAGTCTACTCACGAAGTCGGCGGAACATCTACATCTACACCTATGTTCGTGAACTCTGCTCAATACGAAATATACTCTTTGAAACAAGCCCTCAACCTAACCCAACTCAAAGTTCAAAGCATGGCAAGTCAAATGAATGACTATATATCCAAGGTAAATTCTGCCAAAATGGATGCCATGAATGCTCGAGAAGACCTTTATTGGTTTAAGCTTGACATGAGCTATGTCAAGAGAGACTTGACTCATGTTGGGGAAATAGTCTTAAATCCCTTGACCGGCTTGGATGACGTCAAGGATAGACTTACATTGGTTGAGAGGGCCCAAGAACAAGATGCGGCACAAATTCACAAACTACTTAACCGCCTAAATACCGCAGAAATCCGATTGGATGTTGCTAACTTTGACCGGTATCAACTCAGGGATGAGATGTATGGAATGTAATCTCAAATGTATGCCATACAACAAAGACTATACCAGAAGGATGTCAAAGAATACCGTCCCAATGATAGTGTGGATGTGTTAGCAACATACAGAAATAGTAATCCGTCCGGACTACAACAACCTTCCAACCGATGTTAGACTAGTGTTATAGTACTAGTTATCTTTTGTACAACGTTGTAATTACTAAACTGAAAGTATCAATTAGTAAATTTTGAAGAAGCTTGTAATAGGTTTCGATTTTGTAAATCAATCAACGTTATATGAATAAAACTCTTGTTTTATATACTATCATGTGTTATGCTTTTAAGTTTCAACATTATTATCCTATCATTCTTATAAAAAATTGTGCTCATTTCACAACTCTCTAATTACGATGTATCTTTTGAACAATAGAATCATGGCGCCAAAGAAGAAGACACCACCAGCAATGAGTCAAGCTGCTATTCGCAAACTAGTTAAGGACACTGTCAACGCAGCACTCACAACGGAACGAGCAGCCGTAGCTGCAGCAGCTGCCGAAGCCGCCACAGCTGCTGGTGCTGCAGATGCTACAGCTGCTGATGCTGCAACAGCCGCTGAAGCCGCCACTGCTGCGGAAGTTGCTATAGCTGCAGAAGCTGCCCGAATTGCCAGCCTTAACATTGGAGGACCAAACCCAACTATCCCTCCGATGACGAATGTTGCTTCAGTACCTAAGGGTTGCTCATTCATTTCCTATTTGAAATGCGAACCCATAAAGTTTAAGGGTACTGAAGGAGCTGTAGGTTTGACCCGCTGGTTTGAAAAAGCGGAGTCGATATTTTTGGTCAGTAAATGTACTGAGAGTGATAAAGTTCAGTATGCCACGAGTACTCTGTTGAATGAGGCATTATCATGGTGGAATTCAATAGCTTAACCAATGGGCATTGAAAATGCTTATAAGATTTCTTGGGATAATCTGAAGAAGATGATGATCAAAGAGTACTGCCCCCGCAGTGAAATGCAGAAGTTAGAGGTAGAATTCTGGGATCATTCTGTTAAGGGAAATGACATCATAACCTACCACCGTCGATTCAAAGAATTGAGGATACTGTGTCCAACAATGGTTTCCACAAAAGAGAAATTGTTGGAACGGTATATCTGGGGACTTCCATCAAGTATACAAGGGAATGTAACTTCAGCCAATCCCAAGGAACTTGATGAAGCTATGCGGATGTCTCGCAGCCTCATGGATCAAGTGGTGCGTATGACAGAAACCCGAAAGCAAAACAACACCAACAACACCAACAATACCAATAACACCAACAACTCCAACTACCGTAACAACAATAACAATAAGAACAACAACAACAAGTGACCATGGGATGGTAACCGTGGAAGTAACAACAACAAAAACAACCAAACCCGAAACAACAACCATCACAATCAGCAGAACAAAAGACAAGAAGCCGCGACGGCTTATGTTGCTGCACCAGCCGGAGGTAAATACGTTGGTACTCTACCACAGTGTACCAAGTGCAACTACCATCATGCAGGTCCCTGCCCGGCCAAGTGCAACAAGTGTCAAAAGCCCGGACATCTTGCCAAGGATTGTAGAGGCAAGGGGGTAGCTACTAGGGCTAACACTCAGCCAATAGTTACATGTTTTGGGTGTGGTGAAAAGGGACACTTCAAGAACAACTGTCCTCAAAACCAAGGACCACAAGGCGGAGGTGCTCGCGGTAGAGCCTATGTCATGGGAAATGGAGAACCACACCAGGACCCGAACGTGGTTACCGGTACGTTCTTACTCAATAACATTCCTGTTAAAGTCTTATTCGATTCTGGTGCTGATATGAGCTTTATATCTACTAGAATTGAGCCTTTACTTGATATTCCATCAATCACTTTAACCACTAGTTATAGTATTGAACTAGCTACCGTGACTTAGTAAATACTAATACCGTAATCCCAAACTGTACCCTTAATCTCTTAGACCACCCCTTTAACATCAATCTTATGCCAATCGAACTCGGAAGTTTTGATGTTGTCATTGGCATGGATTGGTTGTCTAAACATCAAGCTAACATCATTTGTGGTGAAAGAGTTGTGCACATTCCATGTGACAATGAAACTTTGATCATTCGAGGTGATCAAAGCGGAACTCGAATAAACATCATCTCATGTATCAAAACCATGAAGTACATTGAGAAGGGATGTTATGCTTTCCTAGCCCACGTAACCGAAAAGAAATCCGATGAAAAACGTCTCGAAGATGTTCCTATTGCCCATGAGTTTCCTGAAGTCTTTCCGGAAGATTTACCCGGACTACCACCAAATCGTCAAATAGAATTCAGAATTGATTTAATACCAGGAGCGGTGCCAGTTGCCCGCGCACCATACCGGCTAGCACCTTCAGAAATGCAAGAGCTATCAAATCAATTACAAGAACTTTCGGACAAGGGATTTATTCGACCCAGTTCCTCACCTTGGGGAGCTCCAGTTTTATTCGTGAAAAAGAAAGATGGGTCATTACGAATGTGTATTGACTATCGTGAATTAAACAAATTAACCATAAAGAACCGATACCCACTACCAAGAATTGATGATTTATTCGATCAATTACAGGGTTCAACCTATTACTCAAAAATTGACCTACGGTCAGGTTACCATCAAGTTAGAGTTCGTGATGAAGACATTCCAAAAACAGCCTTTAGGACACGATATGGTCACCATGAATTCCAAGTGATGCCATTTGGGTTAACTAATGCACCGGCAGTATTCTTGGATCTCATGAATCATGTATGTAAGCCATATTTGGACAAATTCGTGATCGTATTCATAGACGACATTCTCATATATTCCAAAAACGAAGAGGAACACAAAGAACACCTGAGAACAATTTTAGGACTACTCAAGGAAGAGAAATTGTATGCAAAGTTTTCCAAATGCGAATTTTGGATTCAATCCGTACAATTCCTTGGGCATGTGATTGACAAGACCGGTTTACATGTCGATCCCGCTAAGATTGAAGCTATCAAAGATTGGCCAACACCTACCACACCTACAGAAATTCGTCAATTTCTGGGTCTAGCCGGGTATTACCGAAGGTTTATTGAAGGATTTTCCTCAATAGCAAAATCTTTGACTAAGCTAACTCAGAAAAACAAGAAATACGTGTGGGATGAAAACGAAGAAAAAGCTTTCCAAACCCTCAAACAGAAACTTTGTAGTGCTCCTATCCTAGCATTGCCAGATGGGATAGAAGATTTTGTAGTCTATTGTGATGCATCTCACCAAGGTTTAGGCGCCGTGTTGATGCAACGTGATAAGGTCGTGGCTTATGCATCAAGACAACTCAAGGTTCATAAGGAAAATTACACCACTCATGACTTAGAGTTAGGAGCTGTGGTCTTTGCACTAAAAATCTGGAGACACTATCTATACGGTACTAGATGTACTGTGTACACCGATCATAAAAGTCTACAACACATTTTGAACCAAAAAGAACTAAACATGAGACAACGTCGTTGGTTGGAATTACTAAGTGATTATGACTGCGACATTCGTTACCACCCAGGAAAGGCAAACGTAGTAGCCGACGCCCTGAGCCGAAAGGAACGGGTTAAACCACTACGAGTCCGAGCCTTAGTTTTAACCATAAATTCAAACTTTCCTGCTCAAATCCTTCACGCTCAAGCAGAGGCAGTGAAACAAGAAGACATCCAAAAGGAAAAGTTGGATGGCATGATACAAAAGAAATTCGAAACCCGTTCGGATGGAACTCTATGCTTCCAAGGTCGAAGTTGGTTACCACTTTATGGTGGCCTACGAGACTTGATCATGCATGAATCACACAAGTCTAAATACTCCATACATCCAGGATTTGATAAGATGTATCATGATCTTAAACTACTCTGTTGGTGGCCGAACATGAAGGCCGATATTGCAACATATGTTAGCAAATGTCTTACATGTTCCAAAGTAAAAGCCGAACATCAAAAACCATCCGGTCCATTGCAACAACCAGAGATTCCTATGTGGAAATGGGAAAGAATTACTATGGACTTCATCACCAAGCTCCCAAAGACATCAAGCGGTTATGACTCCATCTGGGTCATAGTTGATCGTCTCACAAAATCCGCACACTTTATACCAATCAAAGAGACTTACAAAATGGAACAACTAACTCGACTGTACGTCAAAGAAATAGTCTCAAGACATGGTGCACCAATATCCATCATATCTGACCGAGATGGTAGATTTACTTCCAATTTCTGGCAGTCACTCCAAGACGCCTTTGGAACAAATCTTGACATGAGTACAGCGTACCATCCTCAGACCGATGGTCAGAGTGAACGAACCATTCAAACACTTGAAGACATGCTTCGAGCTTGTATAATAGACTTTGGAAAAGGATGGGATACTCATCTACCATTAGTCGAATTTTCCTACAACAACAGCTATCATACAAGTATTAAAGCAGCTCCATTTGAAGCACTTTACGGTCGAAAGTGTCATTCACCTGCTTGTTGGGCTGAAGTGGGAGAATTTCAACTCACAGGACCAGAACTCATTCGAGAAACAACGGATAAGATTGTACAAATCAGAAGTCGACTACAAGCCGCAAGAGATCGACAGAAAAGTTATGCCGACACACGACGCAGACCCCTAGAATTCCAAGTCGGAGATAGGGTTATGCTAAAGGTATCGCCTTGGAAAGGCTTGATACGATTCGGTAAATGAGGAAAATTAAACCCAAGATACATCGGACCATTCAAAATCCTAGCCAGGGTTAGCCCTGTGGCGTACAGACTTGGGCTTCCAGCAGAACTCAGTAGTGTACACCCCACTTTCCATGTATCCAACCTAAAGAAATGCTTGTCAGATGAATCACTCGTGATTCCACTCGATGAAATTCAACTCAATGACGACCTTCAATTTATCGAGGAACCCGTAGAAATCATGGACCGAGAGGTCAAACAACTAAAGCAAAGCCTTATTCCAATTGTCAAAGTTCGTTGGAACTCACGACGTGGTCCTGAATACACATGGGAACGAGAGGACCAGAAACGTAAGAAATACCCACATCTTTTTACCAATGAAGCATCTACTCCCAACGCAAATTGATCTCCGAGACGGAGCTCTCATATGGGGTGGAGACTGTAACAATTCGCAATTTCAGGTTAATTACTATTCCCATAAAATTTCACTATTCATTTTTACTATTTATTTTCCCGAAATTTGATTTTTGTTTCTCGGCCTCGAGTGATAAATCATTTCCATGGCAAATTAAAAGTTTGACACTCATCAGATCATTTTCGTGAAAGTTATTAAGGAATTACACGTTTTAGGGTAAAACGTCATTCAAAAATTCTACGCACAACGAAACTCGACCGCGTTAATTTTCCCCGTATAAGAAAAATGTTTGATACACTCATGATTTATTTGAGAATAAATCATGACTGAGGAAAACATGACCAAATAAAACCTCGGCCGTGAAACACTGGAATTTTCATTTTTAAGCGTTTTTACCCAGCCGTAACCTTAGCCTATACCTGCACCGCGTTTCTAAGACGATTTGAGTTTTCAAATTTTTGGAATAATTCAACATATCTTCCCTCCTCCTTTGACCAAAAATCATTCCTTGATTTTATAAATCATTCCTTGATTTTTAGGCTTACGGTTTTATGTCTAAAAGACATTTAATACCAACCGACACTAGACTGAGCCCAGTCTAGACATTATAAGTCATTTTAAATCATTTATACCCTATTAGAAAAGTAACATTTTACTTTTCTCAATTTTACACAATATTCGTACATTTTACGTATTACGCGTTTTAGACCCGCGTTTCCGGTATTAGCAGGGTTTTACCACCCCAATAGAACCTACCACTCATTTTATATTTTATTATGGAACATATTGACATGTTTTACCATACTTCCAAGTTCCACATTTTTACGACACCCGGTTTTACGTTTTGAGGCTTAATCATTTACGGTTGGCATTTCCCGGAGTCAAAACTCATCCAATATCTTGGATAATATCAAGCAAGGCACACCTCACCCCCTAGCCCTTATGGGACCGCCAATAGGGGGGTGAGTCATCCCATGGTGTGGCTTGATCTTAGGCTAAGTTGTCTTGGATGGTTTACATGTGTTTAAGCTTGTTATGAAAGCTTTGACAAAGTCTCCTTTTGTAACCTCCTCATGGACCTATAAAAGCCCCCCCCCCCTCTTGTTGCCATCCATATCACACCCCAAAACCACTCCACACTTAGCTTAAATTCTTCTAGTTTCAAGCAAGATTCAAGAGCAACTTCAAAGATAGAAACCCTAGTTGGTTTTAGGTAATCAAAACACTTCCAAACCTCATATACTTTGGTGATTTCTCTTGAGTTTGAATCCACTCAAGTCACCTCAACTTTCATCATCTCTCTTTCAAGATTACAAGAGTAGAAAGATTGCATGAAGTGAAGTAGGTTGAAGCTAAAGTCTATCAAAGTCCTTACCTTACATGTTAACTTCCTTTCTTATTTGAAAGCCAAAAGTTGTAAGCCAAACCCTAACATGCTTCTTGTTATAAATCATAATCATGTTATTTACATATCATTTATGCTATATTATGTCTTGTATTCATATCAATGATGTATAAAAATGAGTAAAACAAGTTATTGTATATGATTGTTAAGATAAGTTATTTAAACAAGTAAACTAGTGACTTTCTTGGTATAATCTGATCAAAATGGTAAAATTATGATATTGGATCATTACATATTGTAGTAGAGGACTTAACAAGGAAACCATAGCAATTTGAACCACCTAAAACGAGTATACGAGTCAAAAGTTATGACAATTTGAAGTTACCAAAACTTTGCGGCAAAACTGCCAAAATAGTTTCTGTGACAGAATATAAAACACGCAAAAAGAGGCCTTTCTGGTCCGTTTCATGAAAAAGTTAAAGCACGAAAGTTGTCCAGAGTCACGTTTTCTTCAAAAACTCAGGAGCACGTCTCCAGAAAATCAATAACGAATGAGATTTTTATCAGTTTCTTAACAGCTATTTACATATATATAAGTCACTATATAATGGTTATGTTTTAAAAAGAACAAGAGGTCTTATGACCTAGAATCAAGACCACAACCATGGCTAGAGCCAAGGTTGGGTATCAAGACCTTGGAACAATGACCAAAGGTCATGGCAAGGCCATGACTAAATGACCATAGAAGCTTACTTAGGCGAAAACATGAACCAAAGAATTGGCGATAACTTGAACAAGCAATTTGGATCTACTTCATCTAAAAGAACCATGAGATATTACAAAAAATGGTCATACAAGTTATAAGAAACTTACCCTAATAACAATCTTCATGTAATAATAAACTTTCCTAAGTTTATTCAAATATTGGACATGTAATTTTTCGGATCAAAACTTATATATATATATATATATATATATATATATATATATATATATATATATATATATATATATATATATATATATATATATATATATATACTTTACGAATTAAAGTTCATTATGTAAGCCGTCGAGATGAGTTGTGAATTTACGAATTAAAGTGTCCTGGCTCCTCGAACGTTTACTAACATGACTTCTGAATTATGTCGGCCCGAACGGTAGTAAACGATATATAAAACATACATGTTTCATGAATCTTTTCTTTCAAAGACTTACACTATACATCATACCACATCATGGACTAAATGCAAGATATATATATAGGCACTTCTTCATATTCTTTACTCCAACCCTAAGTCGCAACATTCTATTATAGTTGCTCGTAGAAACCTTCATGATTCAACCGTTACCTTTACTACTTCCTATCTTACTTAAGGTGAGTTCATAGCCCCACTTTACATTACTTCAATGTTTTACAAACCCTTGGGGGGAATACATGCTATTTTAAAACCAAACACAATGCTTTGAAACTGTATGCTGCCTGATTGTTTTATTATTACTAAGTACCTTCCTTGCCAATCCTAGGCCCCATATCATGAACCATTTAATCACTAGTAATAGTGAGCGCGAGTATTGTGAATAGGCCTATTGGGATTGACGAATCCCATTTGTTTAAGCAGATTAGTTCAACAAATGCACTATATTTGAAACATTAAGTATGACGGCAAAGTACTTACCGGGGCAACAAAACCGCCGATTGATATTGGTACCCGTTAACGTATTGGTTGCATGAGCTTAGTATATAATAGTAACTGTTTTGTTTTCCAACATAAGTATGAGTCTAATTAACTCATACTACCAACATATTGTGTTCAACCGTTAAACAAACTCTATGAATATCACTCAACCTTTGTGTTGACCTCTTAAGCATGTATTTCAGGTCCATGATAATCAAGAATGGAGCGGAAGGGCACGTACTAAAGGAAGAAGGCTATAAACTACTTTGTCATTCGATAAAACATCAAAAGACTTTATATTGATATATTTTGAAACATGGAACCTTTTTGGGACCTAACTATGTAAACTCTGATATATTTGAATAAATTCGAATGATAACTCTTTTTAGTACGACTCAGTTAGAGATCGTTTTCTATTATTATGACTTTTGTGCCGTCGAGTAACACCCAAGTTGAATTCCGCTGCATCATGAATTGGGGGTGTTACATAGAAGGCCTTGAGACGACAGCCTTGGCTGTGTCTCGGCCTCAAGAGATCTAAACGCCATAAAGACTCTTGAGTCATAGTTACTTTTTAGTCTTAAACAGGTCCAGTTGGCTTTTGTAGTTTACAGTCTCCGTTGTTCACTTTCAGGCTAAAATTCCCGCGTTGTCTCATGCAAAACATTTTTCTGAACAACTTTCGTGTTTTACACTTTCGCTGGTTCGGACCAGAAAAGGGTCGAAATCGCGATTTTATGAATCAGATCAGAAGACTATTTGTTTCAGCACCAAGTTTCTTCTATTAATCTTTACTTAAGCACAACTTTTTAACCACAAGTCCTTTATTAATGATTCAAAATCCTAAGTTCTACCTTTTTACTTCCTCTAACAGCTTATTAAGGTCATTCAAGTCCATGACTCATGATTCTTTCAAAACTTCACATAATTACTAGTTACAAACTAGTTGTTTCAAACCATAGATACTAGTTACAAACTAGTTACTAACTTATGTTTTTCTTTATATGTACAAGATCATGCCATGCCATATTACATATGAAACATGTACAACATGTAATTACATCAAAATGAAGGAAAAGCTTGAAAACTAAACTAAGTCTTACAACTTCTTGGATGGAAGACACTAAGAACCCCAAGAACACTATCCTAAGCCTTTCAATCACCAACTAGCCTTTCAATCTTCAACCCAACTTGTGGTAGCCTTAAAGAAACCTTGTACTAGTCTTCTACTTCAGTCCTTCGCCTTGTGTAAGTCTTGTTGTGAGCTTGGAGTAATAAATCTTCACTTGGTCTAGGTAGAATTCACGATGGTCTTCATTTTCTTCTTAGTATAACTTGTTTCTTAAAGATCAAACTTAATGATGGTGAGGGTTGTTATATTGTGTTCGTATGGAGAAAGAGAAACAAAGGAGATATTTCTTTCTTACTAGTGAAGAATAATGTATAATTATGTTTGTACGTGGAGGTGTAAGTAGGATGTGGCTTGATATAAGACTTCATGTCTTATGTTAAGCCAACATGTCCTTGTGACTAAGTCATTACCACGCCACCTCATGCTTATGAGGTGGTAAGTTTATCTTAGGTTGCTTCATGATGAAGTATGCCTCCTACGAGGTATAGTTTGGTCCCGATAATTACTAATGTTAAACCCTTAAGTCTCAAAACTTAAAACCGGGTAACATAAAAATGTAATACTTACAAAAATGTCAAAACTTATCAATATACTCCAACTAGGTATATTAAAAGTGTGATAAGCCTACCGGAGTGTGTTTATGATGTTAAAACCTAACAACGTGGGTTTGAGTACGCGTAATATGTAAAGAGCAAAATGTTTACATAAAAATGACAAGATGACAATAGTTCATATAAATTATGACTATTGGTGAATTTTGAGTATTTTGAACACATAGACTTATCCTAGTCTTGTGTTGGTCGCGAGGAAAGTTCACACGATTAAACTTTCGTGATTACTTATAAAAGTAATTTAAATATTAAAAGTAATATTATATGACATAAGATAAATAATAATCAACTCAATTTGCTTGTTGAGTTAATTGTTGTGTCGGTATGCGTTGTTTGCGATTTTTTACGTTTTGCGAGATATTGTTTTGTTAAATAGAAGCGAACGTAAACGTTCAGAGAGTAATAATTCATAGTAGAGTGAATTATTTAAGTTGGGTAGTTACCGGTTAACTACCGGTTATAGTAATTGCTTTTACTTTACGGTAAAAGCCAAATAGTCAAAAGTCAAAGGGCAAAATAGTCATTTTCCCTTATGAAAATTTATGGGTTGCTACAGTATATACTATCCCAGCTCATCTTTGTAATCCCACATTGCTTGTATTTTTTTTGGGATTTTTCTAGTGAGCCCTACTCTGGCTCAAACACACCTGTAGGGGGAGTGAGCTCCCCTGCTACACAGACCTTTTTCCAAACACCCATCTTCCAAGCCCTCCCCTGGTCTTATTAATGGACCCCAGGAGTTGGTTCTAGACTTATTGGAAAGCCTTCTAGTCCAGCTTATTAGGTCAACTTTTAGTTTAGGCTTCCATCCATCCCTGTGACCCCCACATTGGTCTTAAGTTGGCTAATCAAGCATGTGGGCATTCAGTTTTGGGTTTAAGCACTTATTGACTTATATCTGCTTATTTCATGTGCTTACCTATGCCATTTAGCTTATTTCAAGTGGTCTTGTATCTGTATTAGCTTATATCTCATTAGGTAGCTTATTACAAGCTTTTTTCAAGTATCAACAAATCCTAATAAGCTTAAGTCCCCATCTGCCAATCCAATAAGCACTCAAAAGTGCTTATTTCTGTGTTTCAGCCAAACTTCCTTTTTTAAAAGTTTGTTATTTTTAGTTTTTAAGTAGTTTTCAAAAAGAAAATCCAAAAAAGACAAATTTTACAATAAGTGATAGCTTCTATTTAAGAAGCTTAAGCTTATTGGCTTATTTTTATGCTTTTTCCTTAAGCACTTTGTAATTTTAGATTTTTCTTAAGTTCCTGTCACTATAGGATATTTTTAGGATATTTATTAGATTTTTGTTTATCCATTTAGTATTTTTAGTAATTCTAAATAGTTTTAAGTAATTAATAAATAGTTAATAATTAATAATAAATAGATAAATAGTGTGAAAAATATATTTTCTGTTTTAAAATTAGTTTTATATTACTTTAGATTTTTCTAAGTTTTAATTTTATTTTTCTAGGCTTATTTTACATTTTCTTATTATTTAGTGTATTTTTAATTAGTTTAAATTAGTTTTTAATTATTAATAATTATTAAAAAATTAGGAAAAATATATTTTCAATTTAAAAATTAGTTTTATAATATTTTAGATTTTTCCAAATTTATTTTTCATATTTTTAGTGTAATTTCATAATTAGTTATAATTTAGGATAATTTAAATAATTAATAAGTAATTAGAAAATAGTAATTAATTAATAATAATTAATTAAATAGTTAAAAAATTGATTTTAATTTTCTAAAAATTTTCTTTTATTATTAGGATTGTAAAAATGTAATTTTCATATTCGTAAGTATTTTATTTGTACAAAACTCGCGTTTTATTTCGTACGTCTACGTAAATTTAAAGCAGACGTACGCTTTTTTAGATATTAAACGTTTTTAAGTATATAACTTTCACGTAACCGTTCATATAGCTTATTTAAGCTATTTTCTTGTAGATTCCCTAGTTTAATCAAACACAAACCCCTTTCTGTCCAAATTCACCCGATCACAGATCCGTTTGATAACCATTCACACCTCGTCGGGACATAACGACCCGGGGAAACCCTATATTCCGCGGATAATTGACTCTTGGCAGTTTGACCTAGCTGACCATCCTTTGGTCAATTTAGGTTGACCGTTTGGAGCCAATCAAATTTTGACGCCGCTGTCGGGGAGGTTGTGCGCGTTATTTTAAACGGTTTTGCGTATTAGTGAACCTGGATATACATCCATTGTATATTAACCACCCTTGTTCATATTATCTTCTTATTTTCATATAAAAACAAAAATGTTCCCGAAAACATTTTAAAATCAGTTTTCAACGAACAAAAAAAAACACAAAAACATTTTCTTTCTTATTTGTACAAAATGTTTAACCAAAAATCCAAAAACATTCTCCTTTACCCTCTCACATCTTTGATTCTTTATCCCTACCCCTCTATACACATTTGATTCTTTCTATGTCTCATCCACACCTTCTTATTTGCCATTGGTGTGGTAATCCTCATAATGGTGGCAATTGCCCCAGTTGTGGCATGGTAGAGTCAGGAAACGGGTCTGTCTATAACCAAGATCCCTATTCCTACCATGACACGACTGATTTATTCCATTAGCTACCACACCATGAGATTCAACAGTTTTACTGTTGTGAGTACTGTGGTGGTTCACACTACAGTTCTGATTGTCAATCGGGAAACACGCTTGTCTATGAGCAGTTTCCTGATAACAATTATGACTCTAGCACATACGACTCACAGCCACATCAGTTTTACTGTTGTGATTACTGTGGAGGTCCACACTTCAGCTCCGATTGTCAAACAAGGAATCCATTTCCTTGTAACAATTGTGACACATCGTATTATGACGAACCTCCACCTCAGCCAATTCCTCAAAGTCTTCTCCTTGATCTTTTAGATTTAGTGAAGACTTGAAAGGAATAACACATACCCCAGATAATCCAAAACAAAAATCGATGGAAGAATTGTTAGCTAAAGAACAGGCTGCTAAAATAAATTCCCAATATGCTTATGAAAGATCTATTAGGGAATCAATTGAAAAAGAAAAAGCAGCCAGATCTAGCTCTCGATTCCATTTCATTCCTGATGATAGTGATGATGAAGATACACGTGATATTCTTCAATTTTATAAAGATTCATCAGATGAGACTCCATCAGTTGAGATTTCATCTCAACCCGCTATTATCACACCCGAGGTTCCTACTCACTCTTTGAGCATGGGGGACGAGCATCTTGACACTATTCCTCAAAAGGAATCGGACGAATTCATAAAGTCTAGTGTTGAGATCCTTGTCCCAATCCCGAGCGAGTCACAGGGAATTCTTGATCATATGTGTGATATCCCTCCTCCTCTTGTCTTCCAGACTGATCATGTTGAGATGTTCTCCGATTCTACTGATGACGATTCGTTATCTTGTGGAAACATCGTTTTTATGGAAGAATTACCTTCTAAGCTAGTTAGCTTAAAAGATGAGAATGATGAGATTGACACTGAAATCAAGGATGAAGCACTTCGTTCAACAATATTGAATGTCGATCTCCTCATTTCTAAAATCGAGGCTTTCAAAATGAAACCTATTTCATCTCCTATTGATGAGTGTCTAAATACTCATCATTTCTATCACATTTAAACTGCAAAAACATCTGAAAACACACAGGAATGCCTTAAAATACATAAAATATCCCTGGATTGTGTTTTTATGCAAAAGGATTGAAAACTGATGAAAAACAACATATTTCACATAATTTACAGTTTCAGTCCCTGAACTTTGAAAAATTGGCAAATCTAGTCCCTGGTAATCCAAAACATGTAAAATATCATCAAAGGTCCTTAGGGATTCATAAGTTGTCAAGTTTAGTCCTTTAAAGTTAAAAATTACAAAATGACAACTTCAATCCCTCAAGTTTCAAAAATGTCAAAATTAGTCCTTAAGGTTTTAAAAATGGAAAATTATTAAAACAAACCTTGTACTATTTATAAATGACATAATTGGTCCTTGTGATAACAATGTTATATTTACAGGTTTAGACCCAAAAAAATCCAAATATTACATAATTGGCCCTTGGGCTTATTTAAATACCACAAACCAAACCGGGCCCTTTATATTATAAACCTAAAGCTAATCCAATCCAAACACAACCTTACCCAGCCCACACCTTTCCTAGGCCCAAACAAACCCCAGCCCAATCCCTTTAATAATAAAAACGGGTGTTGACCCGTTTGACTTCTCCAAAACCGCCAAACCATCACCACTGTTCACTCTCCTCTCCCACACCTGCAACCTGTAAACCAGGGTGGTTTTGTGCCACCTTTCACCCCCCAGCTGGCTACCCTACATCCACCAGCTCATCCCACACCCCATCATACCACCCCAGTCCACAATTAATGCTTCCCCACCACTTTTTCCCTCCAAACCATGCCTAACCTCTGTTTTCAAACCAACTATCACCACTTGACTTTAAATACTATCAATCTTGTCTCCTCCACCTCCACAAACTCCCAAAGTTCTTTAATTAAAATAAAACGACTACAAGCTATCAGTTTCCATTTTGGCACCAATAATTCCACTTGTTTGAATTTGATGAATTCAAAAGATTCAATGGCTAGATGAAGTGGGAAATATTCAGAGGTCGACAAGGAACCCTAAAGACCAATATATATCAAGAAAGAGGCAGTATGGCAGAGTATCTAGTTTAATTTTCATGTCTTAGTTCCGTATTAGTAAAATTTACATTTCCCGTGTATTTCAAAGCTTTCAAGCTCTTGTTTAAGTTAATTCAGTGTTAATCAAAGTTACTTTCAGTTTCAATTTCAGTTCCATCTTTACTAATTCAGTATTTGCATTTTCAAGCTAAAAATCTCAAGTTTACTTGTTTCATGTTATAGTTAATGTTAAGGCCTGTTCTAGATCACATAAGCTCCTAGATAGCTTCTTAAAGCTGTTAGTAACTTTAAAAGTCAGTATAGAATCATAACTCAATAAAACTCAAAATATCACAAAAAAGCTTCATTATTCAAAATCATGGTTATAATCAAGAAAAGCTGGAGCAAGGGGTATTTTGGATTGCCCTTGGGTTAATGGTTCTGTGGAGAACCCATAGGAATGATACTTGGCTCTTGGTTTCAAACTTTCAGCTTGGTGCTCATTTGTAAGCTTATTCTCAATTTTTCATTTCAAAATCTTTATTGATTAATCTTTGTTGTATCTGTGTTTCTATGCTTGTTTGTTGTTAGTCTACTATAATCTAGTTTAATATTGAGGTCTTGTTAATCAAAATTCATAGTTGCTTAAAAAAGGTTAGTTTCACAGTCAAATTAGTATTTTTGGTAATTTGTTAGTTTCATGCTAGTATTGTTGTTATTTGATGCTCATAAAGTCTTATATAATGATAATATAAAGTTTGGATTAAGTTTTATGGACTGAATCAGTGATAAGATTTGAAAATCAACAAATCAATAGTTTAAAGGTGTGTTTGGATCAGTGGTATCCACTGTGTTCTGTGGAGTTTTTGTTGTTATTCTTTGGCTATACATAATATACTAGGTCTAAATAAGTAAAGAAAACCATAAAACTCAGGCCTTGTTAGTAAAATAGTCAAAATTAACCTTGATTCACCCTTGTGAGTTAACTGTTAAACCTAAAGTTGCATGATCTCTCATAATGTGTTCATTAGTTGTTTAGTTTGATAGATTTAGTCTCATTGTAGCTTATTATCACCTTTAAAGTTAATTTGAAGCAATCTAATCTCAGTTAAGTCAAAGTTACAAGTTTTCATAAAAAGTCAAATTGCATAAACTTGAAAATTGGGCAAATCTGTTTGATCTTTATTGAGCTTGTTGTTAATTTTTAGCTTATGAGCTTGTGCATGGTTATTTAGTCTCAGCTTGTGTTTACAAATATATTTTTTTTTATATTTTTGTGATTCTTCATTCTTGTGTGGACCCCACCAAGCCCTCAAACTGACTTGCAGGGGAAGAAGCTTCCCTGCTACACAGACCACCACCACCACCCCCACCACTTTGGTGGCTGATTCTGAGCTACTCAGTGGGTCCCACAGGCCCCAAGTTGGTTCCTTCAACCCCCCTCCTACCCACCTTTAAGTTTTGAGCTTGGTTCTGAGCTCAAGCTCAGTGGACCCCACCTGAATCATCCCTTGAACTCTGTCCCATTTCTGTCTCAGTCCCTCAATAAGCAAATGCTTATTCTGGCTTATTAGCTTATTCTGTGAGCTTATCTTATCAAATCTAGCTTAAACATGTCCAACTAACTTATGTGAACCAGAATCCACCCTTGTGGACCCCACATAAGCTCATTTGAGCTTATTTCTTAGTTTGGTCAAACTTGGTCAACTGTCAAAGCTAATAAGCACTCACAGTGCTTATTTTTGATTTCCAAGTTAGTTGTTTTTACAAAAGTTTCATATTTTAAGTATTTTAATAGTTCTGTAAAAGAAAAATTAGAAAAAGCCAAATTTAATTATAGTGATAGCTTCTATTTAATAGAAATTATATTTTTAATTTTCTTTTTAGCTTATTTATAAGCACTTCTGCATTTTTATATTTTTATTAAATCTCTTTTATATTAAAGTACTTTTATAAATTTTTCCAGATTTTTCCTATGTCTTTTAGTGATATTTAGAATTAATATTAGTTTAATAAATTATTAATTAATATTAAAAGATTAAATAGCAAAAATAGATTTTATTAAGTAACACCTAGTTTTTATAATTTTCCTAGCTTTTATATAAGTAATAACATTTTTAGGAATTTTTCTAGAATTTCTACTGTTCATTTTCTATTTTTTATAATATAATTGATATAATTGGTAATTAATTAATAATTATAATAATAATTAGTAAATTAGTTTAATAATAAATAAAACAAAATTTTTATAATTTTTAGGATTCATGTGATGGTTAATTAGATTTATAAAAATCTTCTTAATTATCTAAGTCTTTTTAGTATTTTTAATAATTTAAATCAATATAATTAGTTAATTAATAATTAAATAATAATTAATTAATAATAATTAGATAGCTAGTGTGAAAAATATAATTTTAGTTTTAAAATAAGTTTTATAATATTTTAGATTTTTTTAAGTTTTAATTTTATATTTCTAGACTTATTTTACATTTTCTTATTTATTAGTGAAATATTAAATGAATTAAAAATAGTTACTAAATGGGCAAATAGCACAAAAAGGTATCAAAGTTAGGGTCCATTTCCAATCAAGGTATCCAACTTTTTTTCTTGCATAAAAAGGTTCTCAATTTTTTTTTTTGGCGGATTTGGGTTTTTTTCTAACTTTCATTAACTCACTTCGTTAGAAAATTACATGTTTGGTCCTTGCATATGTATAACCATTTCATGCACAGTCCATACCCAAAAAAAATTCCAAAAAAAATATTTTTGAAAAAAAATAGGAAAAGAAATTTAAAAAAAATAGAAAATCAAAAAAATCAGAAAATAAAAAAAAAAATCCATTTTTTTTTAAATTAGAAAATAAAATTTTTTTAAAAAATTCACATTTTTTTTTTCGAAAATATTTTTTGAATTTTTTTTTTTATTATTTTCTAATTATTTTTCGAAAAAAATTTTGAAAAAAAATTTTCAAAATTTTTTTTCGAAAAATTTTTGAAAGTAAAAAATTTAAATTTTTTTTTTTTTTTTTTTGAAAATTTTTTTGAAAATTTTTTTGAAAATAAAAAAATTTTATTTTCGAAAATTTTTTCTGTTTCTGCTGATCGTTATTTCATTTCTGCTGATCGTTATTTCATTTCTGCTGATAAGCTTAGTGACAGTTTAGCAACAGATCAGTGACAGAAAAAGTGTCGCTAATCAGTTCAGTGACAGATTTTGCAACAGTTGAAGAGTGTCACAAAACTGTTGCAAGGACCAAACACAAATGTTAAATTTTTGTTATATTTCCACGGATCCATGCCTCAACAGTTGAAGAGTGTCACCTAACACCCAACCCTTTTTCATGCCTCAAAAGTCAAAATAAACATCAATATCCCTATATTCTTTCTTCAATTCCAACACAAATATTAACAAACAACTTAAAATTCTAAATCCATAAAAGCCAGATCTGTAATTTCATAAATACAAAGAATAGTTAATTTTATGAAAACCCACAATAATAACAAAGAAAAAGAAATAAAAAATATATATGGTGGTGGTAGTGACAACGGTTCTGCCAATGGTCGAAGGTGGTCGTGGTGTGGTGGCTTCAGGTAGGCGGCGGAGGTACGACGGTCAATAGATACCCGAACAAAAATAACGGATCTTGAAAACCCACTACAAAACTCAACAAAAACCACAAAAATAACGGATCTTGAAAACGAACGACAAGATCTTGAATTTATGGCGGTCAACAATGGTTTCTTTTAGATCTTTGAGTTCTCGGTTTAGAAAATATTTCAAAAGGTATTGTGGGTTTCAACTTTATGGCGGTCAACATTAAATTTCTCAAATCGGTGAAAAATTTTGATGTTTTTTTAGTTGGGTTTGTTTCTTGATGTTTTATGATTTATTGAGAGTTGTGGCAAGCATAAACAAAAAGGAAAGCACTATATTTTTTATTCAAATCTTTGGTATTGTTTCTTGATGTGAGGATAGAATAAAGAAACAACATTCTTTTGTTTAGTGTTTTTGTTTGTGACGTTTGGTAGCAGGAAGAAAAGAAACACAAGCATTATTGTGTTTTGCTTTTAGTTTGTTTAAATGTGTGTGAGATCTTGTGTATAATCTTGTTATAATAATAAATTTAATTTTAGGATTCAATAAAATTAAATTTATTAAAAGTGAAATACCCAGGACCAAAAAAGTAGTTAACTCAAAAAAAAAAAAAAAATTTATGGACTGTGCATGAAATGATTATACATACTCAGGGACCAAACATGTAAATTTTTAACAAAAGGGTTAACGGAAGTTAGTAAAAAACCTAAATCCGCCAAAAAAAAAAAAGTTGGCCGCCTTTTTGTGCAAGAAAAAAAGTTGAGTACCTTGATTGAAAATGGACCCTAAGTTGAGTACCTTTTCGTGCCATTTGCCCTTATTAAATAATAATAATTAATTAAATAAGTTATAAAAATAATTTTCATTTTCTAATAATTTTCTTATAAGTTTAGGATTCCAAAAATATAATTTTCATATTTGTGTGAATTTTATTTGATAGAATTCACGTTTAGTTTAGTACGTTTACGTTTATTCAAATTTAAACGTACATTTTATTTCTTTTTACATTTTAGGTTTTCTAAACTTTTAAATAAATTAGTAATTATAAAATAAATATTTTAAGTTTATTTAATTTGCATTTAAGCCCCTAAGGCATGCAAATTCCTACTATAGTTAAAATCGTTTTTGTTTCATACGTTTAGGTTTAAATATTAAACGTACGCGTTTTCCTGTTCCTTTTCATTTGTGCTTATCTGATTTCACGTATTAGTTGATATAGCTTATCAAAGCTATTCTAACTTATATTTCAATAGTACAATCATTGAACCCTTTTCCTGTTCAATTCACCTGATCTCAAAGTCATTTTATTTCAGATTTCACGCCTCGTTGGGATCTAACGACCCGGGGAAACACTACACTCCACGGAGTATTGGTTTAGACTGTTAGACTTATTGACCATTACTTGGTTGATATTTTCTGACTTTTTCAAACCAACCAAAATTTGGGGCCTCTGCCGGGGAGGTGTGCTGCGTATTACGACTTTTGAAGCATCTATGAGTTTGAATTAATCACTCATTGTTATATATCATCTTTTGTCCATATTTCTATATTATCTTATAAAAAAAATCCAAAAAGATTTTTCTTTTCTATTTTTAATTTCCCGTCACTCTACGTATTCTTAAAGTCGTCTCTAGTGCATGCGCACTCGTTCTTCTAGGTCAATAAGCCCCTTCCGTGAGCTTGTCAGAATTCCTCGAAGACGCCGTAGACGTTCTGCCCCAACAGCCGTATCTGAGATACGTGCTGTTACCTCAAAGAAGGTTATCATGGCGGAAGACCATCCAATGAATGAGCTTCTCCAAGCACCCATTGAGGGTTACGGAGACGCTATTGTTGTCCCAGCCATTGTGGCTGAATACTTTGAGCTCAAAACCGGGTTACTAAATCTAGTAACCTCAAGCCAATTTTATGGTTTTGAGAGGGATGATCCTCATGCTCATATTCGATGGTTTAACAAGATTACATCTACCATCAAATACAAGAACGTCCCTTCCGAAGTAGTCAAGCTTCTTCTATTCCCATTTTCTCTTGAGGGGGCAGCCCGAATTTGGCTGGAAAAACAACCTCCTCGTTCAATAACATCATGGGAGGATTTAGTTACCAAATTTGTAAACGAATTTTTTTCCCCGTCCAGAACGACAAGTCTTAAAAATGAAATCATCAAATTTACTCAAAGGTTTGATGAATCGTTTGGTGACGCATGGGATCGTTTCAAAGAATTGCTTCGTCGATCTCCTCATCATGGTTTCACTGAATTAATGCAAATTGACACTTTCTATAATGGTGTGAGTCAATCTGACCAAGATTCTCTCAATGCCTCCGCGGGAGGTAATTTTTTGAGTAAAACCACTAAAGAAGCTTTAAAAATCATTGAAAATAAGTCCAAGGTCCGCACTACACGCACAAAGCCATATAACTCCCAAGTGAGTGCTGGTCCTTCTACTTCATCTCCCGTGAGTACTTCTAGCACCGATGCTAAGATAGAAAAACTCACGGACGCTATTCAAGCTTTGGTTATCTCAAACCAAAAGAAAGTCACTTTCATACAAAACCCTTCACATGCTGAAGTAAAAAAGGTGGAAGTTTGTGTCACTTGTGGTGGCCCACATGCATATTACAACTGTACTGCCATCGATGGTAGTCCTTTTGAAGCCAATGCCTTAGCCGGTACTACAAATCAGGGAGGTAATCAATACCGTCCTCAAATGGAACCAAGTTACCGTGCTAACACACATATGGGACCACCCGGGTTTAACCAAAACCCAAATTTGCAAAACCGAAACCAGAACCAACCTCGAATGAACCAAGGTTATCAAAACCAAGGGAATTTCAATCCTGGACAGAATCAAGGTTTCCACAATCAAGGAAACTTTAACAGAAACAATTTCAACCCGGGAAATCATTTTCAGGGAAATGGTAATCCAAATCAGGGAAATTTTCAACCACAACAAGGTTATAATCAAAATAACCGAGTCCAAAATTTCCCCAACCAAACACAAGCCATTCTCCCAGCTCCACAATCATCATCTGATGAGTTGTTGATGCAGTTCATGAAAACTCAAGAAGAGACAAACAGGTTGTTGGTCAGCCAGATTTCTGAAATCAAGAAATCTTTAAATGAACGACCCTCGGGCTCTGGAAAACTTCCGAGCAACACGATCGCAAACCCGAGAGGCGATGCAAAGGCGATCACAACCAAGAGCGGAGTTTCATATGACGGACCCACCGTTCCCACTACCACTTCTTCTTCTTCTCCCAAGGTAGTGGAAAATAAAACATAGGTAAATAAGGACGAAGTACTTCCTACTCATAATGGGGGTACCCAAGACGTCCCACCTCATGTTGTCCCGAAACCCAAACCAAAACCTAGAGTTGTTTTTGAACCCAATGATATCCCAGTTGAAACACCTAAGTCCAAACCTTCTACCTCCTCTATTCCTTACCCCTCACGTTTGAATGAGCAAAAGCTCCGCGAAAAGGCTAGTCACCAGATGGATAAATTCTTTCAAATCTTCCAAGATTTGCATTTTGACATTAGCTTTGCGGATGCTATTATTCTGATGCCCAAATTTGCATCAACAATCAAACACTTGTTAAGCAGCAAGGAGAAACTGTTTGAAATGGCAAAGACTCCCTTGAATGAGAACTGCTCAGCAGTTCTTTTAAAGAAGCTTCCCGAGAAGCTGGGAGATCCTGGGAAATTTCTAATACCTTGTTTATTTCCAGGAATGGTTGATTGCTATGCCTTGGCCGATCTTGGTGCAAGCATCAACCTAATGCCTTATTCAGTTTGGAAGAAACTTTCTCTTCCGGCTCTTACTCCTACCCGCATGACTCTAGAGCTTGCAGATCGATCGATATCTCGTCCTCTTGGCATTGCCGAGGATGTGTTTGTGAAAGTAGGAAAGTTCCATCTCCCCGCTGATTTTGTGGTTGTTTATTTCGATGCTGATCAAAGAGTCCCTCTCATTGTTGGGTGGGGATTCCTTAGAACGGGCCGTGCTCTTATCGATGTATTTGAGCAAGAAATCACCTTGCGTGTGGGTAATGAAGTTGTTACCTTTAACCTCGATCAAACCTCGAGGTACTCCTCAAATTATGATTCTGAAGCAGTTAATCAAATAGATATCATAGACATTGCTTTAGAGGAGTACTCTCAAGAATTTCTTGGTTATTCTCATAATTCTGTGAGTGGGGATTCCACTCCATCATCTGAACCTATCATTTCCGACTCTTCCCCTTCTCTCACTCCGTTTGAGGGAAGTGATTTCCTTTTGGAAGAGGTCGAGGCTTTTCTCAAAAGTGATTCAGTTCCATCAGGAATTGATAACACTGAGATTGATCTGGAGGGAGATATTCTTCTCCTTGAGAAATTGCTAAATCAAGACAATTCTCCTCCACTCCCTCCCGTATAACTTCATAATGAGGAAATTAAATCGGTTGATAAAAACGATGAATTTCCTGAGGTCGAGCTCAAGGACTTACCTCCTCATCTTGAATACGCATTTTTGGAGGGTGATGATAAATTACTCGTCATTATTGCTAAAGGTTTAAGTGATGAGGAGAAGGTTGCTCTCATAAAGGTCTTGAAGTCACACAAGCAAGCAATTGCTTGGAAGCTCTCCAATATAAAGGGTATTAACCCAGATTTTTGTACACACAAAATCTTAATGGAGGATGACTTCAAGCCCGCAGTGCAACATCAAAGACGGGTGAATCCAAAAATCCATGATGTGATGAAACAAGAGGTTCTCAAACTTCTTGATGCAGGATTGATTTACCCCATCTCTGACAGTCCATGGGTTAGTCCCATCTATTGCGTCCCAAAAAAGGGTGGCATTACTGTTGTCACTAATGAGGAAAATGAGGTGATTCCAACTCGGCTGGTTACCGGGTGGCGTGTTTGCATTGACTATCGTAAGTTGAATGACGCCACCCGCAAAGACCACTTTCCGCTGCCCTTTATGGACCAGATGCTTGAGAGATTAGCAGGGAACGAGTACTATTGTTTCCTTGATGGTTTCTCAGGATACTTTCAAATCCCCATTGATCCATCAGATCAAGAAAAGACTACCTTTACATGCCCTTATGGAACCTTTGCTTATAAACGTATGCCCTTTGGCTTATGCAATGCTCCAGGTACGTTCCAGAGGTGCATGATGGCCATATTTACCGACATGATCGGTAAAACAATGGAGGTCTTTATGGATGACTTCTCGGTCATTGGGGATTCATTCCAAACATGTCTCACCAATTTAGAAAAAATGTTGAAAAGGTGTGAAGACACCAATCTATGTCTAAATTGGGAAAAGAGTCATTTTATGGTCAAAGAGGGCATTGTCCTCGGCCATAAGATTTCCAAGAATGGGATTGAGGTTGACAGAGCCAAGGTTGATGTCATTGCTAAATTGCCTCACCCTACTACCGTCAAAGGTATTAGGAGTTTCTTGGGTCATGCCGGTTTCTATCGTAGATTCATACAAGATTTTTCTAAAATCTCACGGCCTATGACTCATCTCCTCGAGAAGGATGCTCCTTTTATCTTCTCACCAGAGTGCATCGAAGCTTTTGAAACATTGAAGAAAAAGCTTACTGAGGCACCCATTCTTGTTGCCCCCGACTGGGATTTACCCTTTGAGCTCATGTGCAATGCAAGTATTTTGCTATCGGTGCAATCTTGGGGCAACGCAAAACGAAACACTTTCAGCCTATCCACTACGCAAGCAAAACTATGAACGAAGCTCAAACTCATTACACCACTACGGAAAAAGAATTATTAGCCGTGGTGTATGCTTTTGAAAAATTTCGGACATACCTAATCTTGACTAAATGCGTAGTGTATACGGATCACTCGGCTCTAAAATATCTCTTTGCAAAACAAGATGCAAAGCCGAGATTGCTCCGTTGGGTTCTCCTCCTTCAGGAATTTGATATCATTATTCGTGATAAAAAAGGAGCTGAGAACCTGGCTGCTGATCATCTGTCCCGATTAGAAAACCCTCATCAAGATGTGTATGAGATAAAGGAAATAAATGAAACATTTCCTCTCGAAACACTCAATGCGGTTGCTTTTCGTGGAGATTCTACTACCCCATGGTTTACTGACTTCGCAAACTATCATGCGGGTAACTTTCTTGTGAAAGGGATGTCAACCCAACATAAGAATAAATTCTTTAAGGATATCAAACATTACTTCTGGGATGACCCCTACTTATTCAAAATCTATGCGGATCAAGTCATCCGACGGTGTGTGTATGGGCAGGAAGCCACTGAAATTCTCAAGGGTTGCCATGCTGGACCCACTGGGGGCCATCATAATCCCAACTACACCGCCAAAAAGGTGTTTGATTCCGGATTCTTCTGACCCACAATTTATAAAGATGCCTAGGATCTCATTAAAACCTGTGACGCTTGTCAACGTCACGGAAATATTTCACAAAGAAATGAGATGCCACAAAATGCTATTCAAGTCTGTGAGATCTTTGATATCTGGGGCATTGACTTTATGGGGCCATTCCCATTATCTAGAGGAAACAAATACATACTTGTGGCTGTTGATTACTTATCAAAATGGGTTGAAGCGAAAGTTTTACCCACAAATGATGCCCGACTTGTAGTGAAATTCCTGAAATCTCTTTTTGCCCGTTTTGGAACTCCACGTGCTATCATAAGTGATCGTGGTACGCATTTCTGCAATGACAAATTTGACAAAGTCATGCAAAAGTATGGTGTAACTCACCGTATTTCTACCACGTATCACCCACAAACAAGTGGGCAAGTGGAGGTTTCAAACCGTGGTATCAAAAGGATACTTGAGAGGACTGTAGGAGAAAACCGTGCTGCCTGGTTGGATAATTTAGATGACGCACTATGGGCCTTTCGTACAGCTTATAAAACACCCATTGGGTGTACGCCTTACAAGCTTGTGTACGGAAAGACTTGTCATCTACCGATGGAACTTGAGCACAAAGCCTACTGGGCATTAAAACATGCCAACTTTGACCTCAAAACTGCGGGTGATCACCGAAAAGTTCAAATGAATGAATTAAATGAACTACGTGATCAGGCTTACGAGAACTCTTTAATCTATAAAGAAAAAACAAAGAAGATACATGACTCAAAAATAAAGAACCGCGTTTTTAACGTTGGTGATCGAGTCCTTCTCTTTAATTCTAGATTAAAGATCTTCTCGGGTAAACTCAAAACCCGTTGGACTGGCCCATTCACTATCACTAAGGTTTATCCATATGGTACCTTTGAGTTATCTCAAAATGACGGTCCATGTTTTAAAGTTAATGGGCATCGTGTGAAACGCTACTTTGGAGAGGACATACCAACCATGGTTGTCCCGGATCTCCAACATTTCCCCAAGGACAATTAAATTCGGGGTCGAGTCAAGCTAGCGACTCGGTAATCAAAAACAGTAGCTTCCTCATGGACAATTTAATTAGATATCGAGTCAAGCTAGCGACTTCGTAATAAAAAACAGTAGCTTCCTCATGGACAATTTAATTCGAGGTCGAGTCAAGCTAGCGACTCGGTAATCAAAAACAGTAGCAATATAGGTTTTCACTCATATTTCTGTTTTCTTTCTCTTTTCTACCACCCTAGTGTGGGGGAGATGCCCCACATGTTGTATATATGTATATATCTTCAAAAAAAAAAAAAAATGTAAATAGCCTAAAATAAAGGTTATTAATATTTCCTTCTTACGTTCTTACTGTCGGTTTAACACCCGGTGCTTTGAATATTGAGGGCAATATTCATTTCTAAGTGTGTGTGGGGGGGGGGGGATTCTCACGAATTCAAACACATGTTCTATCAAGCACCCTCATTTGATCCAAATTTAATGTTTTTTCACACTTAGAAATGCAATAAATGGTTATCAGTCCGCCATGTCTAACCCACATAAGGATTGGCTAATCCAGGAGCAAACGGCTCTTGGTAAAGATATCTCAAAATCGTTGATGGCTTGCCATTTGCCCAAAATTGTATGGTAAATCAATTCGCCATATCCTAAAAAGTGAAAGAGTTTGCTAGCCCGCAAGATTATGGCTTGTGGTAAAGGCAGTGGAAAAACCATAATTGGTAATCAGCTCACCTAAAAAGTGAAAGAGTTTGCTAGCCCGCAAGATTATGGCTTGTGGTAAAGGCAGTGGAAAAACCATAATTGGTAATCAGCTCACCAAGATGTTGACTTTGTCCATCAAGAGTTGGCTAGTCCAGAAGCAAACGGCCTTTGGTAAAGACAAAACAAATTCGTTGACAACTGGTGGTATGCTCAAAATCACATGGTTATCAAGTGGACCATAGTTCTTACTTGAACTGATACATTTGGCTACTCCAGAAGTGATGGCTTTTGGTAAAGAGACAAAAATCCATTAAAATTTTCTCAAAAGATTGCTAGGGACTAGCAATAGTTTAGTGTGAGGGATTGATGAGTGTCTAAATTCTCATCATTTCTATCACATTTAAACTGAAAAAACATATGAAAACACACAGGAATGCCTTAAAATACATAAAATATCTCTGGATTGTGTTTTTATGTAAAAGGATTGAAAACTGATGAAAAACAACATATTTAACATAATTTACAAGTTTAGTCCCTGAACTTTGAAAAATTGGCAAATCTAGTCCCTGGTAATCCAAAACATGTAAAATATCATCAAAGGTCCTTAGGGATTCATAAGTTGTCAAGTTTAGTCCTTTAAAGTTAAAAATTACAAAATGACAACTTCAGTCCCTCAAGTTTCAAAAATATCAAAATTAGTCCTTAAGGTTTTAAAAATGGAAAAATATTAAAAACAAACCTTGTACTATTTATAAATGACATAATTGGTCCTTCTGATAGCATTGTTATATTTACAGGTTTAGTCCCTAAAAAATCCAAATATTACATAATTGGTCCTTGGGCTTATTTAAATACAACAAACCAAACCGGACCATTTGTATTATAAACCTAAAACCAATCCAATCCAAACACAACCCTTACCCAGCCCACACCTTTCCTAGGCCCAAACAAACCCCAGCCCAATCCCTTTAATAATAAAAACGGGCGTTGACCCGTTTGACTTCTCCAAAACCGCCAAACCATCACCACTGTTCACTCTCCTCTCCCACACCTGCAACCTATAAACCAGGGTAGTTTTGTGCCACCTTTCACCCCCCAGCTGGCTACCCTACATCCACCAGCTCATCCCACACCCCATCATACCACCCCAGTCCACAATTAATACTTCCCCACCACTTTTTCCCTCCAAACCATGCCTAACCTCTGTTTTCAAACCAACTATCACCACTTGACTTTAAATACTATCAATCTTGTCTCCTCCACCTTCACAAACTCCCAAAGTTCTTTAATTAAAATTAAACAGCCACAAGCTACCTGTTTCCATTTTGGCGCCAATAATGCCACTTGTACGAATTTGATGAATTCAAGAGATTCAATGGCTGATATGAAGTGGGAAATATTCAGAGGTCGACAAGGAACCCTAAAGACCAGTACATATCAAGAAAGAGGCAGTATGGCAGAGTATCTAGTTTAATTTTCATGTCTTAGTTTCGTATTAGTAAAATTTACATTTCCAGTGTATTTCAAAGCTTTCAAGCTCTTGTTTAAGTTAATTCAGTGTTAATCAAAGTTACTTTCAGTTTCAATTTCAGTTCCATCTTTACTAATTCAGTATTTGCATTTTCAAGCTAAAAATCTCAAGTTTACTTGTTTCATGTTATAGTTGATGTTAAGGCCTGTTCTAGATCACATAAGCTCCTAGATAGCTTCTAAAAGTTATTAGTAACTTTAAAAGTCAGTATAGAATCATAACTCAATAAAACTCAAAATATCACAAAAAAACTTCATTATTCAAAATCATGGTTATGATCAAGAAAAGCTGGAGGGGTATTTTGGATTACTCTTGGGTTAATGGTTCTATGGAGAACCCATAGGAATGATACTTGGCTCTTGGTTTCAAAATTTCAGCTTGGTGCTCATTTGTAAGCTTATTCTCAATTTTTCATTTCAAAATCTTTATTGATTAATCTTTGTTGTATCTGTGTTTCTATGCTTGTTTGTTGTTAGTCTACTATAATCTAGCTTAATATAGAGGTCTTGTTAATCAAAATTCATAGTTGCTTAAAATAGGTTAGTTTCACAGTCAAATTAGTATTTTTGGTAATTTGTTAGTTTCATGCTAGTATTGTTGTTATTTGATGCTCATAAAGTCTTATATAATGATAATATAAAGTTTGGATTAAGTTTTATGGACTGAATCAGTGATAAGCTTTGAAAATCAACAAATCAATAGTTTAAAGGTGTGTTTGGATCAGTGGTATCCACTGTGTTCTGTGGAGTTTTTGTTGTTATTCTTTGGCTATACATAATATACTAGGTCTAAATAAGTAAAGAAAACCATAAAACTCAGGCCTTGTTAGTAAAATAGTCAAAATTAACCTTGATTCACCCTTGTGAGTTAACTGTTAAACCTAAAGTTGCATGATCTCTCATAATGTGTTCATTAGTTGTTTAGTTTGATAGATTTAGTCTCATTGTAGCTTATTATCACCTTTTAAGTTAATTAGAAGCAATCTAATCTAAGTTAAGTCAAAGTTACAAGTTTTCATAAAAAGTCAAATTGCATAAACTTGAAAATTGGGCAAATCTGTTTGATCTTTATTGAGCTTGATGTTAATTTTTAGCTTATGAGCTTGTGCATGGTTATTTAGTCTCATCTTTGGTTTACAAATATATTTTTTTTTTATATTTTTGTGATTCTTGTGTGGACCCCACCAAGCCCTCAAACTGACTTGCAGGGGAAGAAGCTCCCCTGCTACACAGATCACCACCACCACACCTACCACTTTGGTGGCTGATTCTGAGCTACTCAGTGGGTCCCATAGGCCCCAAGTTCGTTACTTCAACCCCCCTCCTACCCACCTTTAAGTTTTGAGCTTGGTTCTGAGCTCAAGCTCAGTGGACCCCACCTGAATCATCCCTTGAACTCTGTCCCATTTCTGTCTCAGTCCCTCAATAAGCAAATGCTTATTCTGGCTTATTAGCTTATTCTGTGAGCTTATCTTATCAAGTCTAGCTTAAACATGTCCAACTAACTTAGGTGAACCAGAATCCACCCTTGTGGACCCCACATAAGCTCATTTGAGCTTATTTCTTTGTTTGGTCAAACTTGGTCAACTGTCAAAGCTAATAAGCACTCACAGTGCTTATTTTTGATTTCCAAGTTAGTTGTTTTTACAAAAGTTTCATATTTTAAGTATTTTAATAGTTCTGTAAAAGAAAAATTAGAAAAAGCCAAATTTAATTATAGTGATAGCTTCTATTTAAAAGAAATTATCTTTTTAATTTTCTTTTTAGCTTATTTATAAGTACTTCTGCATTTTTATATTTTTATTAAATCTCTTTTATATTAAAGTACTTTTATAAATTTTTCCAGATTTTTCCTTTGTCATTTAGTGATATTTAGAATTAATATTAGTTTAATTAATTACTTAATTAATATTAAAAGACAAAATAGCAAAATTAGATTTTATTAAGTAACGCCTAGTTTTTATAATTTTCCTAGCTTTTATATAAATAATAACATTTTTAGGAATTTTTCTAGAATTTCTACTGTTCATTTTCTATTCTTTATAATATAATTAATATAATTGGTAATTAAATAATAATTAGAATAATAATTAGTAAATTAGTTTTAAAATACATAAAACAGACTTTTTATAATTTTTAGGATTCCTGTGATGGTTAATTAGATTTATAAAAATCTTCTTAATTATCAAAGTCTTTTTAGTATTTTGAATAATTTAAATCAATATAATTAGTTAATTAATAATTAAATAATAATTAATTAATAATAATTAGATAAATAGTGTGAAAAATATAATTTTAGTTTTAAAATAAGTTTTATAAAATTTTAGATTTTTCTAAGTTTTAATTTTATATTTCTAGACTTATTTTACATTTTCTTATTTATTAGTGAAATATTAAATAAATTAAAAATAGTTATTAAATAATAATAATTAATTAAATAAGTTATAAAAATAATTTTCATTTTCTAATAATTTTCTTATAAGTTTAGGATTCCAAAAATATAATTTTCATACTTGTGGGAGTTTTGTTTGACAGAATTCACGTTTAGTTTAGTACGTTTACGTTTATTCAAATTTAAACGTACATTTTATTTCTTTTTACATTTTAGGTTTTCTAAACTTTTAAATAAATTAGTAATTATAAAATAAATATTTTAAGTTTATTTAATTTGCATTTAAGCCCCTAAGGCATGCAAATTCCTACTATAGTTAAAATCGTTTTTGTTTCATACGTTTAGGTTTAAATATTAAACGTACGCGTTTTCCTGTTCCTTTTCATTTGTCCTTATCTGATTTCACGTATTAGTTGATATAGCTTATCAAAGCTATTCTAACTTATATTTCAGTAGTACAATCACTTGAACCCTTTTCTTGTTCAATTCACCTGATCTCAAAGTCATTTTATTTCAGATTTCACGTCTCGTTGGGATCTAACGACCTGGGGAAACAGTGCACTCCACGGAGTATTGGTTTAGACTGTTTGACTTATTGACAATTACTTGGTTGATATTTTCTGACTGTTTCACACCAACCACCTATCCCCATAAAGGATAGTGACATTTTCTCCGATGATCCTATTCCGGAGTTTGAAGCCTTTACTTTTAATCATATGGGAGAGAAGATTAGTGGCAGTACCACTTCTCATTCTCAAATTTCTCTCCCCGAATATGATTTATTCACCTTTGAGGAGTTCTCCGGTGAACTCACTCATATCATATCTCCACCAGAGTATGATAACTTTCACTTTGATCTAGACAAAGTTGATATTTGTGTTCCGGAGGGAAATATTCTCAACCTTGAGAATTTGATTAATATCAAAATCCCAACCCTCCCACCCATAATATGTCTAGATCATACGATCTTAAATGATGAGATTCATGATACACCAATTATGGATTCTCTTTCTGATGATGATGATTTTATCTTGATTGTCATCAAGATCTTTCTACCTTTCTTCACCTAGAGGGTGAATTCTCATGTTCTTCACTCCTTCGGGAATGAAGACACCATCTTTGATCCCGGCATTTTCAGTTACCATTATCTTGAGCCGGGGTACTTATCTCATCGGTGTGGAACTTTCACGTGCTTCAAATGTTTGTCCAAACATCTTGAATGAAAGTCCGATAGAGATTGTTTCTTCCACATCATGCTTCCCTAAGAACAAATGAATTCGGGGTCGAGTCAAGCTAGCGACTCGGTAAACAAAAACAGTAGCATGCTTATAGGGTTTTCACCCTAAGTGTGGGGGAGTGCCCCACTGTGGTTACCAATGAAGTCAAAAACAAAATGGTGTTTTCCACATTTAGCTTGTAATGTTGCCCCTTTACGTTCAAAGAGTCGGCATAATAGCCGGGACTTTGAATATTTAGGACAATATTCATTCTAAGTGTGGGGGGGGGGGGGGGGGGGGGTATTCTAGCGAATTTTATCACATTTTACTATCTAGTACCCCCGTTTTTGGCCAAAATTTTAAAAAATTTTCATTAAAGTTTCAAAAATTTTGTGGTTATCAGTCCGCCATGTCTAACCTACAAAAGGATTGGCTAATCCAGGAGCAAACGGCTCTTGGTAAAGATATATCAAATCCGTTTATGGCTTGCAATTTGCCCAAAATTGTATGGTATCTCAACTCGCCATATCCTAAAAAGTGAATGAGTTGGCTAGCCCGCAAGATTATGGCTTGTGGTAAAGGCAGTGGAAAAACTATAATTGGTAATCAGCTCACCAAGATGTTGACTTTGTCCATCAAGATTTGGCTAGTCCAGAAGCAAATGGCTTTTGGTAAAGACGAATCAAATCCGTTGACAGCTGGTGGTTTGCTCAAAATCACATGGTTATCAAGTGGACCATAGTTCTTACTTGAACTGATACATTTGGCTACTCCAGAAGTAATGGCTTTTGGTAAAGAGATTAAAATCCATTGAATTTTCAAAACAGTTTATTGCTAGGGACGAGCAATAGTTTAGTGTGGGGGATTGATAAGTGCTCAAACACTCATCATTTTTGGTCAAATCTGAACTGCAAAACATACAAAAACACTCATAAATGCATCAAAATACTAAAAATATTCCAAAATTGTGTTTTATATGTTTTAGATGCAAAATGAGTAAAACCAGTTGAAAAACGTACAAAGTTTGCATAATTGGCAGTTTCAGTCCCCCAACTTTCAAAAATTGGCAAAATAGTCCCTGAGCACATATTTTAAAAGAAAAGTCACCAAAGGTCCTTTTGAAATCATAAGTTGTCGTATTTTGTCCTTTGGTGAAAAATTGGAAAAGTTTTGGAAATTTGAAGTTTAGTCCCTAGTGTTTCAAATTTTGGCAAGATTGGTCCCTAGTGGGAATTTTTGGATGAAAAATCATTTTTTGGGTCCTTAGGAAATTAAAAGTTGGCAAATATGGTCCTTGGGTAAAATGTTTGGAGAAATTACAGCTTTGGTCCCCCAAGTTTCAAAAATGTCAAAAATGGCCCCTGGGATATTTATTTGTGGAAAACTCATTCATGGTCCTTTAAATATTGGAACTTGGTAACTTTGGTCCTTGTAACAAGTTTGGAAAGTTTCACAAACCAGCCCTTGATTTCTGAATTATTACAAAATTAGTCCTTGTGAAATATTACAACCAAACTAACCTTTTTAATCCTAAATAAATCCACCCCAAAACCTAAACCTGATCTAGTCCAAACATAATCCACTTCCCTAGCCCACTCCCTTTTTACCCTGGCCCAACAACCAAACCCAATCCACTCCTAATAATATTACCCCCATTTTTATTATCACCCTCTCAGTCAAACTCGTTGACCATCTCCCTTCCACCTCACCCCTTGCAAACACCCTGCAATACTCAACCTCCCCTCACCTCTAGCTCACCTTACCCATCACTTGTCTCCTCCACATCTGATGCGTGGGAATCACAACAGGCTTTACCTCTCGAGGGATCTCGAGAAGCTTACAACCCCCACCAGGCAGTGTACCTGATCGTTGTAGTATAGTATAGTGACAAGTACCGGGGGATTGATCGTTCAGCTTAGGAATAGTGTCGCTAGGATTAGAAAGCCTAAATACTAGTTCTAAAGGTGAGGGATGATTCTTTTTGTTTTTTTATATTCTTTAGAAAGCAAGTTAAAATCTCGGGTTTTGGAAGAGTGGGCGGAATTAGTTGCTATTCAACTAACCCAATACTAAGATGCAATCAAAATAAAATACTAAAAATGAAAGTAAACTAATTTATACTAAAGTTGTGAGCAGTAATTGGAGAAAATGTGTTTACTTAGATTTCACTACTCCCTAGATATCTTTTACACGTTAATTACTTGTTATAATTGCATGGATGACGGATCGTATTCCTTAATACCATTCATGGGGTGGCACACATAACTCCCCAATTCTATGAGCTCTTATCTCCTCCTACACCATGCCCAACACAACTATAAGGATTGTAAACAGTGGCTCATGCATTAAATACAACCAATAAAGACCTAGTGCGCGTTGGTTCATGTTTCTTAAGACGTTCAAGCATGTTACCAATTGGAGATCTGCCAGTTTTCTTAAGCCTAACATATAAATCATTCATCCAAGACAAGAATAAACAAGTAATCAACACATAATCAATATCTAGGTTTCATTAGATCTAAGCAAACACAAAAGAGATCTAGCCTAGCATGATAGAATTAAGACAAGAACATGATATAGACAACCAACACATAGACATATTGATTGAATTAGAAGAACACTTATCTTGATTAATCATGCAAGGAATCAAGGGGTTGGAACCCTTGAAAAACCTGTAAAGTTACACCAAAATCGTATTTATGGTTTCTCCCAAAACTTCTCTCTTTTAATGTGAAAAATTAGAAAACTATATATAGAAAAAGGGGTCTGACGGCGTCAAGACCAAATAGGTGACGCCGTCACCTCGCCGCCAAAACATTCCTCGGATTGCCTAGATCCACATTTGACGCCGTCAAGACTTATACACTTCCAGGCCGTCATGACTCTTTTACTCTTGACGCCCTTCCTACGTGACGCCGTCAAAACTCTTCTGGGTCGTCATGGAAATTCATGAAATTTGCTCTTGACGCCGTCAAGGTTTTGCTCTTGACGCCGTCATGCACTGTTCCCAGCATGGAAAATTAAGACCTTGGCGTTTTCTTCACTTTTATGCTCCAAAAACGTCCGAATTGCTTCCTTTTCCAGATTTCACTCCCAAAGTACCTAAAATAACAAAAGGAACGATTTAGGGCAATATTTGATCAAATAAATTCGGATTCGGGCTTAAATGGCCCTCTAAAAACGGATCATTTTTCGCCTCATCATATACCCTTACACTTGAGATTTGCTTGTCCTCAAGCAAATGCGCTTTTATTCTACTCAAAAGACAAGTTAGGGGTCATTTAACACTAATATAAAAGTAATTACAACAAATAATCGTTCCACTAAAGACCAATAGACAAGCACGGAGGTCATACACAAGCACCTCACAAATAGCGTTTAGATACTCACATCTCTCGGGTGTAATAAAGTGTAAATTACAATATGGAAACGGAAGATATCTCTCACTACCTGTCATAGCAAAATAGATTACCATAGGCTTGGGAAAGGATCAAACCTCCACCACATGGCGTAAGCACCTAGGATAAACTATCAAAGAGGTCTTTTAAAGGGTTGTAACGTTAGGTGTAGGGATATGAAATACACGGTTTTGTTGGATAAAGGAAGTTTTACTGGTGGCGAGTTAACAATCTTAGTTAATTACATGTACAACATGGCGTTGCTAAGCCAAGACTAGACTCGACTTAAGCTAATAAATGAAAAATAACAAAAGACATAAAATGAACATAGAATAAAAAGGGATGGTAGTCCGTATGTTTTTTCTCTTTTTTTTTTTTTTTTTTTTTTTTTTTTTTTTTTGCATACACTCTTACCCTACCATCCAAAATAATACATCATAGGGGATGAGAATTCCCCTTACACTTGAATCATTACATACTTTACAATAAACTAAACTAATGACTCGAATTAAGAAAATCAAAACACTTGGAGCACTTTTAAGATTAACGTACATATGGGGGTAATAATATGATGTTCTTCCCCATTACTCCTTAAAATAAGTACTTACCCATGAGTCCCAATCGTCCCAAAACAATATGTACAAGGATATGACTCGACTTAGCAACCATGTAATCAATTAGATAGTTAACTTAAACAATAATGCACTAAAGATGAGCGCATACACGGAAGGCTAAGGCGATTTGGTTGTACATTTAAGTGGGGTGTAACAAATTCTTCCTTTAAGTAAAATGCCTAAAGTTAGAAATGAAAAGATAGGCTCGGAGGGGTGTACTAGGGGTTTCGTGTACTAAAAATGAGTACAACGCTAAGGGTGTGGGAAGAATTAGTTGACTTAACTAGCCAAGTAATATGACTTAAATGGTCAAGTAATTATGATACGGGTTTAACACAAGGGTGATCCTAATGCCTCTTATCATATAGTAAATCCTACCACACGAATGTAGTCTCACTAGCGGTCTCGGGATGCATCACTAACGCAAGTTCTAGAATCTAAATGCTACCGGTACACTCATAAGCACTAATAATGAATGCTTTTCCTATCAAATCTAAAGGCGAACCTCACATATTTGGGTGGAAAATTTTTCTGAATATACGGTTATGTGCTAGTCATACAATCTCCTATCCATGAGACGCTTGCTATGGCTAAAGTTTCACTCCTAAATGTTGTAAAAAATTTTAAATTTGGCGCTAAAATTGCACTAACAAGTATTTCTCATAGTTTTATTACACATCTACCATCAAACAAAACAAACTCAAGCGAAAGTGCATATGTAAGGTATCATCTTTTTACCTTCCCCTTACACTTAAGATGAACATTGTCCCCAATGTTCAAGTAAAGAATGTAAAAGTGAAAAAAGTAAAGAGAATGAAATCAAATACTCCCTTCGTTCGCTCGGTATGGATAATAGGATGGCCAGGTTAAATCTTCCTTCAAGGAAATGAACAATCAAAGCTTCCCTTCCAGAATATAAATCATCTTCTTGTCATAGATAACCTGTAAAACCTAACAAAATAGACAAGACAACCTCGCGTAAAATCGGCGGCATCCTATATAAGTTTCTAAATCCTAGAAAACAAGATAAGATATAATGCTTGTGGAATAAAGTTTGCAGATCCCCTGGAGATTATAAAACTTAATAATTCAAAAAAACCATAAGACTCCGTTAGAAAAACAAAACCGGTAAAATCTCCAGATTTTTAACTCCTGACGCCGTCAAGAATAAACCCCTGACGCCGTCAGAATGGACCTGCAGAAATTCTTATGTTAAGTTTCCGGAAAATTTCTGGAAAAACTTGGTCCTACTTCCTGAAAAATCCTGCAAAACTTCATTATGACTCAATACAAGCATTTGACTCTAACAAATACGAATATACATGTTCATTTAATATTGTGGAGAATCATGATCGGTTTGTTTCTTAAAAACATATTTGGGGTTTCCCCTTACACTTATCTTTTGCAAAAATACTTCTAGGTGGAGTTAAGACTAGGCCAAAACAACAAAGTAAAGTATTTCCACATTTTAGTTTAGAAACATGATCTACCAACAATAAAAATAAAGCATGCATACGGAAGCAAATAACAATCAAACAAATAAAATCACACAAAACATGGGTTGCCTCCCAAGAAGCGCTTTTCATTTTTTTACGAGTCTTGTAGCTAGACTCAAGGTCATGGGTTACTACGTGACTTCATCATTGGTTCCATTCTCTAGGTCGTCTTCTAAACCAGTTTTGTATTCCGGACCTAGTTGTAAGCATTCTTTATAGAAACCAAGCATCCTATTCTTTACATATTCTACTCCTCTACGTCTATCCTCCTCATTCCTATAATAAGCCGCTTGCTTGTGTTCTTTTTCGAAATTAGAGAGAAGGCAGTATTGTTCAATCTTGTAGGGCATTTGATAGGCAACCTCATCGTTCTCTTCCTTAAATCTAACTATCCCTAAAGTCGGATCATAACTCATCCTAGTGGCTTCAACAAATGGTTTTCTGAATACTATTTGGCTTAGGCAAGCATCTATCACCGGACTAATGTCTTCTACTATCATAAAATCTATTTCATAGGTGAGATTCCTTATAATCACATGTAATCCCTTCACTCTTCCTGCAAAATTACTTATCAGATTCTTACCGGGCATCATCCTAAAATTAAGTTGCTTCTTCATCACCCAATTGTAATAAGTCCTAGTCATGATGTTCACGGGGGATCTAAGATCGATGTAAGCTTTCCATATATGCATGTGCCCGATATTGCAAGGGATGTTAATGTTAGAGGGGTCTCCCATTTTGATAAGGGGTGTGCCGAAGATATATGGTCTCTCGGGACTATCGAATAGATCCTTATGGTACTCCCGTTCTTCTTCGGTGGGCAACTTATCAAAGTATTTTTCTATAGGCTCTACCTCCTCTAACTCCTCTTCCTTTTTAACCTTAACCTCCCTATTCTCATCCTTAACCTCGGTTTCTATTCTAACTTCATCTTGGTCACTAATCTCTATCTCCTTATCTATTGGTTTAATGGTGACAACATTGACAAAGTAGACATGTTTGGATGATGAGGGATCCTTAATTTGGACTCCACTATTGGTGTCCCTAGTGTCATTCCTAGGTGTGATTAACGCTTGGTTGTTGAGGGCTTTCAACAAGTTGTCAATCTTGTTGGTCATCTCCGTTTGTTGTTGGTTGAATTCGGTTTCAAACCTAGCTATGCGGGCTTCTTGAGATGCCATGAACTTTGACATCAATCCTTCAAGATTGTTGGTACTACCATAGTTGTTAGAAGGATTGTTGTTGAAAGTACGGTTAGATGGTGGACCATTTGGTTGGTAACAATTAGGCGGATTGGAAGAATTGGGTTGATTTTGTTTCCGCTTAAGGTTTGGGTGATTTTTCCAAGAGGGGTTGTATGAATCACCGTAAGTGTTTGGATCGGGCTTGAAAGTGTACCACTTATCTCCCGCTTCGTCGGTACGCGTGGATGCGTAGTCCGCAAAAGCTGTTCCAGGGAGTTCCACACAATCACGAGTGTCATGGGGACCACTACATAATTCGCATGAAGAAGTGATTTTGTTCACTTGGCTTGAAGGCTTCGGAGCTTCGTAAGATTTCATGAGAAACTTGACTTGGTCCTCAAGTTCCATGATCCTACGGTCGGGAGTGCTAGAATTGTTCGAAGGCAAAGATATTGCCTTGACCGTTTTGTTCAAATCACGGGGATCATTCCAACTTTCGTTGTCATAGAGAGCAAGATCTTCTATAAGTTCCCATGATTGTTCCGCACTAAGATCACGTAGCTTACCACCGGCCGATTGGTCAATGGCTCGCCTCGTGGAGATGTCGATATGGTCATAAAAAATTTGGACTTGGAGCCAAAGATCTATGCCATGATGAGGGACTTTTTGGAGTAAGTCCTTGAAACGAGTCCATGCTTCATAAAGAGATTCATTTTGACGTTGTTGGAACATCAAGATGTCATTTCTAAGCTTAGTAGTTCTCCCCGGTGGGAAAAATTGAGCAAGGAAACGAGTAGTGAGATCATCCCATGTGGTGATGGATCCCGCGGGTAAACGCTCAAGCCATTGACTAGCTTGATCCCGTAGAGAGAATTGGAATAGGCGTAAACGGGTAGTCTCTCTAGTTTCAACATCTAGGTCTATGGAGTCTACGATTTTGAGAAAGTCCTTAAGATGTTGGTTTGGATCTTCGGAACGAAGTCCATGGAATGCACATCCGCTTTGCACCAACCGGATGGTGTCGGATCGCAAGGGGGTCACATTGGCTCCGGTGAGCTCAATGGTGTTTCGGTAGCCTTGGTGGCTAGCTCGGGAATACTCTCCTAAGGTTCGGAGCCTAAGGGGTTCTAATGGTGGGTTTTGTTGTGGTGGGATGATGGGTTCAAAGATGTTACCACCTTCCATGATGTCGGATGGTAAAGAGTTACGAACAAAAGCACGAAGAAATAAGATAGACTAAAGAAGACCTAAAAATAAAAATAAAATCTTACTAGAAAGGAATCTAGCAAGTAGACCTAATAAAAAGAAATTCTAACCTAGACAATAACTATTCCCCGGCAACGGCGCAAAAAACTTGATGCGTGGGAATCGCAACAGGCTTTACCTCTCGAGGGATCTCGAGAAGCTTACAACCCCCACCAGGCAGTGTACCTGATCGTTGTAGTATAGTATAGTGACAAGTACCGGGGGATTGATCGTTCAGCTTAGGAATAGTGTCGCTAGGATTAGAAAGCCTAAATACTAGTTCTAAAGGTGAGGGATGATTCTTTTTGTGTTTTTATATTTTTTAGAAAGCAAGTTAAAATCTCGGGTTTTGGAAGAGTGGGCGGAATTAGTTGCTATTCAACTAACCCAATACTAAGATGCAATCAAAATAAAATACTAAAAATGAAAGTAAACTAATTTATACTAAAGTTGTGAGCAGTAATTGGAGAAAATGTGTTTACTTAGATTTCACTACTCCCTAGATATCTTTTACACGTTAATTACTTGTTATAATTGCATGGATGACGGATCGTATTCCTTAATACCATTCATGGGGTGGCACACATAACTCCCCAATTCTATGAGCTCTTATCTCCTCCTACACCATGCCCAACACAACTATAAGGATTGTAAACAGTGGCTCATGCATTAAATACAACCAATAAAGACCTAGTGCGCGTTGGTTCATGTTTCTTAAGACGTTCAAGCATGTTACCAATTGGAGATCTGCCAGTTTTCTTAAGCCTAACATATAAATCATTCATCCAAGACAAGAATAAACAAGTAATCAACACATAATCAATATCTAGGTTTCATTAGATCTAAGCAAACACAAAAGAGATCTAGCCTAGCATGATAGAATTAAGACAAGAACATGATATAGACAACCAACACATAGACATATTGATTGAATTAGAAGAACACTTATCTTGATTAATCATGCAAGGTATCAAGGGGTTGGAACCCTTGAAAAACCTGTAAAGTTACACCAAAATCGTATTTATGGTTTCTCCCAAAACTTCTCTCTTTTAATGTGAAAAATTAGAAAACTATATATAGAAAAAGGGGTCTGACGGCGTCAAGACCAAATAGGTGACGCCGTCACCTCGCCGCCAAAACATTCCTCGGACTGCCTAGATCCACATTTGACGCCGTCAAGACTTATACACTTCCAGGCCGTCATGACTCTTTTACTCTTGACGCCCTTCCTACGTGACGCCGTCAAAACTCTTCTGGGTCGTCATGGAAATTCATGAAATTTGCTCTTGACGCCGTCAAGGTTTTGCTCTTGACGCCGTCATGCACTGTTCCCAGCATGGAAAATTAAGACCTTGGCGTTTTCTTCACTTTTATGCTCCAAAAACGTCCGAATTGCTTCCTTTTCCAGATTTCACTCCCAAAGTACCTAAAATAACAAAAGGAACGATTTAGGGCAATATTTGATCAAATAAATTCGGATTCGGGCTTAAATGGCCCTCTAAAAACGGATCATTTTTCGCCTCATCATATACCCTTACACTTGAGATTTGCTTGTCCTCAAGCAAATGCGCTTTTATTCTAGTCAAAAGACAAGTTAGGGGTCATTTAACACTAATATAAAAGTAATTACAACAAATAATCGTTCCACTAAAGACCAATAGACAAGCACGGAGGTCATACACAAGCACCTCACAAATAGTGTTTAGATACTCACATCTCTCGGGTGTAATAAAGTGTAAATTACAATATGGAAACGGAAGATATCTCTCACTACCTGTCATAGCAAAATAGATTACCATAGGCTTGGGAAAGGATCAAACCTCCACCACATGGCGTAAGCACCTAGGATAAACTATCAAAGAGGTCTTTTAAAGGGTTGTAACGTTAGGTGTAGGGATATGAAATACACGGTTTTGTTGGATAAAGGAAGTTTTACTGGTGGCGAGTTAACAATCTTAGTTAATTACATGTACAACATGGCGTTGCTAAGCCAAGACTAGACTCGACTTAAGCTAATAAATGAAAAATAACAAAAGACATAAAATGAACATAGAATAAAAAGGGATGGTAGTCCGTATGTTTTTTCTCTTTTTTTTTTTTTTTTTTTTTTTTTTTTTTTTTTTGCATACACTCTTACCCTACCATCCAAAATAATACATCATAGGGGATGAGAATTCCCCTTACACTTGAATCATTACATACTTTACAATAAACTAAACTAATGACTCGAATTAAGAAAATCAAAACACTTGGAGCACTTTTAAGATTAACGTACATATGGGGGTAATAATATGATGTTCTTCCCCATTACTCCTTAAAATAAGTACTTACCCATGAGTCCCAATCGTCCCAAAACAATATGTACAAGGATATGACTCGACTTAGCAACCATGTAATCAATTAGATAGTTAACTTAAACAATAATGCACTAAAGATGAGCGCATACACGGAAGGCTAAGGCGATTTGGTTGTACATTTAAGTGGGGTGTAACAAATTCTTCCTTTAAGTAAAATGCCTAAAGTTAGAAATGAAAAGATAGGCTCGGAGGGGTGTACTAGGGGTTTCGTGTACTAAAAATGAGTACAACGCTAAGGGTGTGGGAAGAATTAGTTGACTTAACTAGCCAAGTAATATGACTTAAATGGTCAAGTAATTATGATACGGGTTTAACACAAGGGTGATCCTAATGCCTCTTATCATATAGTAAATCCTACCACACGAATGTAGTCTCACTAGCGGTCTCGGGATGCATCACTAACGCAAGTTCTAGAATCTAAATGCTACCGGTACACTCATAAGCACTAATAATGAATGCTTTTCCTATCAAATCTAAAGGCGAACCTCACATATTTGGGTGGAAAATTTTTCTGAATATACGGTTATGTGCTAGTCATACAATCTCCTATCCATGAGACGCTTGCTATGGCTAAAGTTTCACTCCTAAATGTTGTAAAAAATTTTAAATTTGGCGCTAAAATTGCACTAACAAGTATTTCTCATAGTTTTATTACACATCTACCATCAAACAAAACAAACTCAAGCGAAAGTGCATATGTAAGGTATCATCTTTTTACCTTCCCCTTACACTTAAGATGAACATTGTCCCCAATGTTCAAGTAAAGAATGTAAAAGTGAAAAAAGTAAAGAGAATGAAATCAAATACTCCCCTCATTCGCTCGGTATGGATAATAGGATGGCCAGGTTAAATCTTCCTTCAAGGAAATGAACAATCAAAGCTTCCCTTCCAGAATATAAATCATCTTCTTGTCATACATAACCTGTAAAACCTGACAAAATAGACAAGACAACCTCGCGTAAAATCGGCGGCATCCTATATAAGTTTCTAAATCCTAGAAAACAAGATAAGATATAATGCTTGTGGAATAAAGTTTGCAGATCCCCTGGAGATTATAAAACTTAATCATTCACAAAAACCATAAGACTCCATTAGAAAAACAAAACCGGTAAAATCTCCAGATTTTTAACTCCTGACGCCGTCAAGAATAAACCCCTGACGCCGTCAGAATGGACCTGCAGAAATTCTTATGTTAAGTTTCCGGAAAATTTCTAGAAAAACTTGGTCCTACTTCCTGGAAAATCCTGCAAAACTTCATTATGACTCAATACAAGCATTTGACTCTAACAAATACGAATATACATGTTCATTTAATATTGTGGAGAATCATGATCGGTTTGTTTCTTAAAAACATATTTGGGGTTTCCCCTTACACTTATCTTTTGCAAAAATACTTCTAGGTGGAGTTAAGACTAGGCCAAAACAACAAAGTAAAGTATTTCCACATTTTAGTTTAGAAACATGATCTACCAACAATAAAAATAAAGCATGCACGGAAGCAAATAACAATCAAACAAATAAAATCACACAAAACATGGGTTGCCTCCCAAGAAGCGCTTTTCATTTTTTTACGAGTCTTGTAGCTAGACTCAAGGTCATGGGTTACTACGTGACTTCATCATTGGTTCCATTCTCTAGGTCATCTTCTAAACCAGTTTTGTATTCCGGACCTAGTTGTAAGCATTCTTTATAGAAACCAAGCATCCTATTCTTTACATATTCTACTCCTCTACGTCTATCCTCCTCATTCCTATAATAAGCCGCTTGCTTGTGTTCTTTTTCGAAATTAGAGAGAAGGCAGTATTGTTCAATCTTGTAGGGCATTTGATAGGCAACCTCATCGTTCTCTTCCTTAAATCTAACTATCCCTAAAGTCGGATCATAACTCATCCTAGTGGCTTCAACAAATGGTTTTCCGAATACTATTTGGCTTAGGCAAGCATCTATCACCGGACTAATGTCTTCTACTATCATAAAATCGATTTCATAGGTGAGATTCCCTATAATCACATGTAATCCCTTCACTCTTCCTGCAAAATTACTTATCAGATTCTTACCGGGCATCATCCTAAAATTAAGTTGCTTCTTCATCACCCAATTGTAATAAGTCCTAGTCATGATGTTCACGGGGGATCTAAGATCGATGTAAGCTTTCCATATATGCATGTGCCCGATATTGCATGGGATGTTAATGTTAGAGGGGTCTCCCATTTTGATAAGGGGTGTGCCGAAGATATATGGTCTCTCAGGACTATCGAATAGATCCTTATGGTACTCCCGTTCTTCTTCGGTGGGCAACTTATCAAAGTATTTTTCTATAGGCTCTACCTCCTCTAACTCCTCTTCCTTGTTAACCTTAACCTCCCTATTCTCATCCTGAACCTCGACTTCTATTCTAACTTCATCTTGGTCACTAATCTCTATCTCCTTATCTATTGGTTTAATGGTGACAACATTGACAAAGTGGACATGTTTGGATGATGAGGGATCCTTAATTTGGACTCCACTATTGGTGTCCCTAGTGTCATTCCTAGGTGTGATTAACGCTTGGTTGTTGAGGGCTTTCAACAAGTTGTCAATCTTGTTGGTCATCTCCGTTTGTTGTTGGTTGAATTCGGTTTCAAACCTAGCTATGCGGGCTTCTTGAGATGCCATGAACTTTGACATCAATCCTTCAAGATTGTTGGTACTACCATAGTTGTTAGAAGGATTGTTGTTGAAAGTACGGTTGGATGGTGGACCGTTTGGTTGGTAACGATTAGGCGGATTGGAAGAATTGGGTTGATTTTGTTTCCACCTAAGGTTTGGGTGATTTTTCCAAGAGGGGTTGTATGAATCACCGTAAGTGTTTGGCTCGGGCTTGAAAGTGTACCACTTATCTCCCGCTTCGTCGGTACGCGTGGATGCGTAGTCCGCAAAAGCTGTTCCAGGGAGTTCCACATAATCACGAGTGTCATGGGGACCACTACATAATTCGCATGAAGAAGTGATTTTGTTCACTTGGCTTGAAGGCTTCGGAGCTTCGTAAGATTTCATGAGAAACTTGACTTGGTCCTCAAGTTCCATGATCCTACGGTTGGGAGTGCTAGAATTGTTCGAAGGCAAAGATATTGCCTTGACCGTTTTGTTCAAATCACGGGGATCATTCCAACTTTCGTTGTCATAGAGAGCAAGATCTTCTATGAGTTCCCATGATTGTTCCGCACTAAGATCACGTAGCTTACCACCGGCCGATTGGTCAATGGCTCGCCTCGTGGAGATGTCAATATGGTCATAAAAAATTTGGACTTGGAGCCAAAGATCTATGCCATGATGAGGGACTTTTTGGAGTAAGTCCTTGAAACGAGTCCATGCTTCATAAAGAGATTCATTTTGACGTTGTTGGAACATCAAGATGTCATTTCTAAGCTTAGTAGTTCTCCCCGGTGGGAAAAATTGAGCAAGGAAACGAGTAGTGAGATCATCCCATGTGGTGATGGATCCCGCGGGTAAACGCTCAAGCCATTGACTAGCTTGATCCCGTAGAGAGAATTGGAATAGGCGTAAACGGGTAGTCTCTCTAGTTTCAACATCTAGGTCTATGGAGTCTACGATTTTGAGAAAGTCCTTAAGATGTTGGTTTGGATCTTCGGAACGAAGTCCATGGAATGCACATCCGCTTTGCACCAACCGGATGGTGTCGGATCGCAAGGGGGTCACATTGGCTCCGATGAGCTCAATGGTGTTTCGGTAGCCTTGGTGGCTAGCTCGGGAATACTCTCCTAAGGTTCGGGGCCTAAGGGGTTCTAATGGTGGGTTTTGTTGTGGTGGGATGACGGGTTCAAAGATGTTACCACCTTCCATGATGTCGGATGGTAAAGAGTTACGAACAAAAGCACGAAGAAATAAGATAGACTAAAGAAGACCAAAAAATAAAAATAAAATCTTACTAGAAAGGAATCTAGCAAGTAGACCTAATAAAAAGAAATTCTAACCTAGACAATAACTATTCCCCGGCAACGGCGCCAAAAACTTGATGCGTGGGAATCGCAACAGGCTTTACCTCTCGAGGGATCTCGAGAAGCTTACAACCCCCACCAGGCAGTGTACCTGATCGTTGTAGTATAGTATAGTGACAAGTACCGGGGGATTGATCGTTCAGCTTAGGAATAGTGTCGCTAGGATTAGAAAGCCTAAATACTAGTTCTAAAGGTGAGGGATGATTCTTTTTGTGTTTTTATATTTTTTTAGAAAGCAAGTTAAAATCTCGGGTTTTGGAAGAGTGGGCGGAATTAGTTGCTATTCAACTAACCCAATACTAAGATGCAATCAAAATAAAATACTAAAAATGAAAGTAAACTAATTTATACTAAAGTTGTGAGCAGTAATTGGAGAAAATGTGTTTACTTAGATTTCACTACTCCCTAGATATCTTTTACACGTTAATTACTTGTTATAATTGCATGGATGACGGATCGTATTCCTTAATACCATTCATGGGGTGGCACACATAACTCCCCAATTCTATGAGCTCTTATCTCCTCCTACACCATGCCCAGCACAACTATAAGGATTGTAAACAGTGGCTCATGCATTAAATACAACCAATAAAGACCTAGTGCGCGTTGGTTCATGTTTCTTAAGACGTTCAAGCATGTTACCAATTGGAGATCTGCCAGTTTTCTTAAGCCTAACATATAAATCATTCATCCAAGACAAGAATAAACAAGTAATCAACACATAATCAATATCTAGGTTTCATTAGATCTAAGCAAACACAAAAGAGATCTAGCCTAGCATGATAGAATTAAGACAAGAACATGATATAGACAACCAACACATAGACATATTGATTGAATTAGAAGAACACTTATCTTGATTAATCATGCAAGGTATCAAGGGGTTGGAACCCTTGAAAAACCTGTAAAGTTACACCAAAATCGTATTTATGGTTTCTCCCAAAACTTCTCTCTTTTAATGTGAAAAATTAGAAAACTATATATAGAAAAAGGGGTCTGACGGCGTCAAGACCAAATAGGTGACGCCGTCACCTCGCCGCCAAAACATTCCTCGGACTGCCTAGATCCACATTTGACGCCGTCAAGACTTATACACTTCCAGGCCGTCATGACTCTTTTACTCTTGACGCCCTTCCTACGTGACGCCGTCAAAACTCTTCTGGGTCGTCATGGAAATTCATGAAATTTGCTCTTGACGCCGTCAAGGTTTTGCTCTTGACGCCGTCATGCACTGTTCCCAGCATGGAAAATTAAGACCTTGGCGTTTTCTTCACTTTTATGCTCCAAAAACATCCGAATTGCTTCCTTTTCCAGATTTCACTCCCAAAGTACCTAAAATAACAAAAGGAATGATTTAGGGCAATATTTGATCAAATAAATTCGGATTCGGGCTTAAATGACCCCCTAAAAACGGATCATTTTTCGCCTCATCAACATCACACTAAACCTCAAACCCCATTAATTATCCACAAATCACTCCAAGAAACCATCCCAACTGCCCAATTGGTTTTTCCCGCCAAATCCCATTTAAACGGCTCAGATGAAATGAAAGCAATCCAACGGTTTGAAATGAAGTAGGAAAGTCAAGGAAAACTCCCAGGGTGTATAAAAGTCATGGAAAAAGAAGAAAGTGGTAGTAGTTAATAGAGAATTAGTTATTTAGTATAGATTAGATGTTGACTTAGAGTAAATCTGCTTTTCAGTTGTAATTTCTAGTTTCAAAAGCCTGTATTCAGTATTTTTAGTGATCAATCAACTTTATTTAAGCTTAATTTTAAGTATCTTTTGGAATTTCAGTATTTGTCCATTTTTAGTTAAGATCTGAATTCAACTGTTAAGTTGATATAAGTTGTTGTTTCCTGTTTATTTCAACTTGTTTCAGCATATGTATGAGCTTTCTAAAGTTTCTAAACATTTGAAACTGTTTCAGTATAAAAAACTCAAAATTCCAAGAAAAATAGCAAAAAAATAAAATAAAATAAAAAAATCAAGAAACAAGAAGAAAGATGGCAAGAAGCTTGGTTGCTTTTGGATTGCAGAGGTACTAGTTCCTCTAGGAGGTGTTAGGATGGTTATTGGATCACTAATTCACTTGTTCTCTATTTGGAAATCACCTGTAAGCAAAATCTCATTTTTTTTGCAAGATACTGTACCATAGCTTATAATTGCTTATGTTTGCTGATTCATGCTTATTTGGTATACCAGAGTTGAGTGATTGCTTAATATTGGATGTTTATTTGTTAGTTCACTTTGTGCTAACATTTCTCATTTTAATTGCCAATTTAGCTTAATCTAGGTTAATGGTTTTTAGTTGTTATTGATGGTATTTAAGTGTTTAGTTTAGCTTAGTATGTTATATTATAACCTCAGGGATTAGTGTAATGGTTTGAATCAGTCCTGTGATGAGAAAATCAAAAGCTAGTTTTTGTTAAGGTGTGTTTGGCATTACTGAGTTCTGTCTGTCACTAGTTGTTTTTGTTGTTGTTTATTGTTGAGACAAGTCTCACCAGGTCCTTTTAGCTCAGTTATGCAATAAAACCAGTATCCCTTTTGATAAAAGTCAAAATTTAACTTTTAACCTCAATTTCTAGTTCACTGTGAGAATAATCAATTAGCTAATCACCATTATGTGTTCATTAGTTGTAATCTTTGCATAATTCAGTCATTTAGTAGATCAATATATCATTTTCATTCACTTAGGATAGATTAAAATTCAATAAAGTCAACTTATCAAGTTTTCACAAAAAGTCAAAAGTGCACTCTCTTAGTTTTTCCCAAAATGGTAAGAATTTTGTAGATTTTTGTGTTTGGTCTTAAGCCTTCAAATTCCTTGGGTATATACTATCCCAGCTCATCTTTGTAATCCCACATTGCTTGTATTTTTGGGATTTTTCTAGTGGGCCCTACTCTGGCACAAACACACCTGCAGGGGGAGTGAGCTCCCCTGCTACACAGACCTTGTTCCAAACACCCATCTTCCAAGCCCTCCCCTGTTCTTATTAGTGGACCCCAGGAGTTGGTTCTTGACTTATTGGAGAGCCTTCTAGTCCAGCTTATTAAGTCAACTTTTAGTTTAGGCTTCCATCCATCCCTGTGGGCCCCACATTCGTCTTAAGTTGGCTAATCAAGCCTGTGGGCATTCAGTTTTGGGTTTAAGCACTTATTGGCTTATATCTGCTTATTTCATGTGCTTACCTATGCCATTTGGCTTATTTCAAGTGGTCCTGTATCTGTATTAGCTTATATCTCATTAGGTAGCTTATTACAAGCTTTTTTCAAGTATCAACAAATCCTAATAAGCCTAAGTCCCCATCTGCCAATCCAATAAGCACTCAAAAGTGCTTATTTCTGTGTTTCAGCCAAACTTCCTTTTTTAAAAGTTTGTTATTTTTAGTTTTTAAGTAGTTTTCAAAAAGAAAATCCAAAAAAGACAAATTTTACAATAATTGATAGCTTCTATTTAAGAAGCTTAAGCTTATTGGCTTATTTTTATGCTTTTTCCTTAAGCACTTTGTAATTTTAGATTTTTCTTAAGTTCCTGTCACTATAGGATATTTTTAGGAAATTTATTAGATTTTTTTTTTATCCATTTAGTATTTTTAGTAATTCTAAATAGTTTTAAGTAATTAATAAATAGTTAATAATTAATAATAAATAGATAAATAGTGTGAAAAATATATTTTCTGTTTTAAAATTAGTTTTATATTACTTTAGATTTTTCTAAGTTTTAATTTTATTTTTCTAGGCTTATTTTACATTTTCTTATTATTTAGTGTATTTTTAATTAGTTTAAATTAGTTTTTAATTATTAATAATTATTAAAAAAGTAGGAAAAATATATTTTCAATTTGAAAATTAATTTTATAATATTTTAGATTTTTCCAAATTTATTTTTCATATTTTTAGTGTAATTTCATAATTAGTTATAATTTAGGATAATTTAAATAATTAATAAGTAATTAAAAATAGTAATTAATTAATAATAATTAATTAAATAGCGTAAAAATTGATTTTAATTTTCTAAAAATTTTCTTTTATTATTAGGATTGTAAAAATGTAATTTTCATATTCGTAAGTATTTTATTTGTACAAAAATCGCGTTTTATTTCGTACGTCTACGTAAATTTAAATCAGACGTACGCGTTTTTAGATGTTAAACGTTTTTAAGTATATAACTTTCACGTAACCGTTCATATAGCTTATTTAAGCTATTTCCTTGTAGATTCCCTAGTTTAATCAAACACAAACCCCTTTCTGTCCAAATTCACCCGATCACAGATCCGTTTGATAACCATTCACACCTTGTCGGGACATAACGACCCGGGGAAACCCTATACTTCCACGGAGATTGAGCCTAAGGAGTTTGACTATATTGACCTCATCCGTGTTTGACTTTAGTTGACTGCTTTTGCTTCAATTAATAGACGTAGAGGAGTAGATTATGTTATGAATAGAATACTTGGTTTCTACAAGGAATGTTTGCTACTAGGTCCGGAATACAAAACTAAGATTGGAGATGACCTAGAGAATGAGACCAACGACAAGGTCACGTGATAGCCCATGACCTTGAGTCTAGCTACAAGACTCGTAAATAAAGAAAAGCGCTTGTTGGGAGGCAACCCATGTTTTGTGTGATTTTTTTTATTTTGTTTGATTGTTATTTGCTTCCGTATGCATGCTTAATTTTTATTGTTGGTAGATCATGTTTCAAACTAAATGGTGAAAATGCTTTATTTTGTTGTTTAACTTCGTCTTAACTTCATACAAAGGTATTTCGCAAAAGATAAGTGTAAGGGGAAACCCCAAATTTTTTTCTTAGAACGAATTGATCATGATTCTCCACAATATTAAATGAACATATATATTTGTATTTGTTAAAGTCAAATGCTTGTATCGAGTCATAATGATGTTTTGTAGGATTTTCCAGGAAGTAGGACATAAGTTTTTCCAGAAATTTTCTGGAAACTTAACGTAAAGATTTCTGCAGGTCACTTATGACGGCGTCAGGAATTAAATCCTGACGGCGTCATGTATAAAATTCTGGAAATTTTTCTAGTTTTCTTTTTCTAACGGAGTCTTAAAAGTTTTTGTTAATTCTTTAGTTTTATAAACTCCAGGAAATCTGCAAACATTCATTCCACAAGCATTATATCTTACATTGTTTTCTAGGACTTGTTAGTATATATATAGATTGCCGCCGATTTTACACGAGGTTGCTTTGTTTGTTTTCTCAGGTTTAACAGGTTATGTATGACAAGAAGATGATTTATTTTTCTGGAAGGGAAGCTTTGAATGTTCATTTTCTTGGAGGAAGATCTAACCTTGTTACCGTACTATCCACACCGAACGAATCAGGGGAGTATTTTCTTTCATTCTTTTACCTTTTTCACTTTTACATTCTTTAATTGAACATTTACGACAATGTTCATCCTAAGAGTAAGGGGAGGGTAAATGATGATACCTTATAGGATACTATTGCACTTGAGTTTGTTTGTTTGATGGTAGGTGTGTAATAAAACTAAGAGAAATACTTGTTAGTGTAATTTTAGCGCCAAATTTAATATTTTTTACAACATTTAGGAGTGAAACTTTAGCCATAGCAAGCGTCTCATGGATAGAAGTTGTATGACTAGCACAAAACCGTACCATTCAGAAAAATTTTCCACCCAAATATGTGAGGTTCGCCTTTAGATTTGATAGGAAAAGCATTTACTATTAGTGCTTATGAGTGTACAGGTAGCATTTAGATTCTAGAACTTGCGTTAGTGATGCATCCCGAGACCGCTAGTGAGAATACATTCGTGTAGTAGGATTTACTACATGATAAGAGGCATTAGGATCACCCTTGTGTTAAACCCGTATCATAATTACTTGACCATTTAAGTCATATTACTTGGCTAGTAAAGTCAATTAATTTTTCCCGCACCTTAGCGTTGTACTCATTTTTAGTACACGAAACCCCTAGTACACCCCTCCGAGCCTATCTTTTCGTTTCTAACTTTAAGCATCTTACTTAAAGGAAGAATTTGTTACAACCCACTTAAATGTACACCCAAATCGCCTTAGCCTTCCGTGTATGTACTCATCTTTAGTGCATTATTGTTACATGTTTAAACCCTTAAGTTAATTATCTAATTGATTACATGGTTGCTAAGTCGAGTCATATCTTATACATATTGTTTTGGGACGATTGGGACTCATGGGTAAAGTACTTATTTTATGGAGTAATGGGGAAGAACATCAATTATTACCCCCATATGTGCATTAATCTTAATAGTACTCCAAGTATTTTGATTATCTTAATTCGAGTCATTAGATTATTGTTAAGTATGTAAAAATTCAAGTGTAAGGGGAATGTTCATTCCCTATGATGTATTATTTTGGATGGTAGGGTAAGAGTAAATGCAAAAAAAAAAAAAAAAAAAAAAAAAATCAAGAAATATATATATATATAGAAAAAGAAAAAAAATAGAAAAAAAAAAAGAAAAGAGAAAAACATACGGACCACCATCCCGTTTCATTCTATGTTTATTTTATGTTTTTGTTATTTTTAATTTATTAGCTTAAGTCGAGTCTAGTCTTGGCTTAGCAACGCCATATTGTACATGTAATTAACCAAGATGATTAAATCGCCACCAGTAAAGATTGCCTTTATCCAACAAAACCGTGTATTCCATATCCCTTTATTACACCCGAGAGATGTGAGTATCTAAACACTATTTGTGAGGTGCTAGTGTATGACCTCCGTGCTTGTCTTTGGTCTTTAGTGGAACGATTATTTGTTGTAATTACTTTTATATTAGTGTTAAATGACCCCTTACTTGTATTTTGATTAGAATAAAAGCGCATTTGCTTGAGGACAAGCAAATCTCAAGTGTAAGGGTATATGATGAGGCGAAAAATGCACCGCTTTTAGGGGGTCATTTAAGCCCGAATTCGAATTTATTTGATCAAATGTTGCCCTAAATCGTTCATTTTGTCATTTTAGGTACTTTTGGAGCGAAATTCAGAAAAGGAAGCATTTTGGACGTTTTTGGAGCATAAAAGTGAAGAAAACGGCAAAGTCCTAATTTTCCTTGCTGGGAACAGTACCTGACGGCGTCACCAAATTCTTAATGACGGCATCAAGAGCAAAATAAGAATTGGAGAGGTGACAGCCCAGTAAAAACGTGACGGCGTCACCATAGGCCGTCACGGTTCAAGAATGAATGACGGCCTAGAGCTAAAAATACACATGACGGCGTCAGATGTGGATCTAGGCAATCCGATTTTATTATGGGCGGCGAGTTGACGGCGTCAGAATTTCTTTCTTGACGCCGTCACCCTATGTAATCTATATATAGTTTTGCAATTTTCATTCATTAATATAGAACTTGGAGGGTGTAACTTTGAGAGAAACCCTAGATCCGAATTTCACAGCTTTTTCAAGGGGTTTTACACTTTGAAACCTTTTATATTTAATTGAGATAAGTACTCTTTCAATTCATTCAATATGTCTATGTGTTGTTTAAATATATCTTACGCTTGTCTTCTATTTAACATGCTAGGCTAGATTTCTTTTGTGTTTGCTTAGATGTAGTAAAACCTAGGTGTTAATTATGGGTTGATTGTTTGTTTATAGTTGTTACGGATGATTGTATTCGATGTTAGGCTTAAGAAAACTGGCAGACTTCAATTGGTAACATGCTTGAACGTCTTAGGAAACATGATCGGAGGTGTACTATGATATTAGGTTGTATTTAATGCGTAGGAGAATTTTAATGATCCCATGTTAGGAGTTTTTAACGGCTCGACATGGAGTGAAGGAGGATCCTATAGAGTTAGGGAATATTGTACACTGCCCTACGACTGGTATTAAGGAATATGACCCATCATCCATGCAACTGTAACAAATGATTAACCTGTAAAAGATATCTAGGGAGTAATGAAATCTAAGTAAACATAACTTTACCTATCATTGTTCACACCACAATAGTTTAATTAGTTTTATTTTCATTTTTGTTATTTTATTTTGATTGCATCTTTAGCTATTGGGTTAGTTGACTAGCAACTAATTCCGCCCACTCTTTCAAAACCCAAGATTTTACTTGCTTTTCATAAAATATAAAAACACAAAAAGAATCATCCCTCACCTCTAGACCTAGTTTTTTAGGCTTTCTAATCCTAGCGACACTATTCCTGAGTTGAACGATCAATCCCCCGGTACTTGTCACTATACTATACTACAACGATCAGGTACACTGCCTGGTGGGGGTTGTAAGCTTCTCAAGATCCCTCGAGAGGTAAAGCCTGGTGCAATTCCCACGCATCAATAACCAACATACACATATTTATAGGATTTGTGTTAAATTTTAATAATGATAAACACATTATAGCTTGTCGCTTAAAAAAGTATGATTCTTGAATTATTCAGTTTGACATGTGATTTGACGATACTATAATGTTATCACAAAACATTGGTTGAAACTTGAAACTAAGTAACATGGATATATTTGCCTATATTGCATTGTTTTTGAACTTTGACATGTAGCTTAATCCAATAGATTGCATATTATCTAAAAGCGAGGGACGAGAAATGCAAATAATTTGACTTTGGAGTCAACCCCAGTTGCCTTTACTCTTTTGTAACTTCATTTCATCTTCCATTTTGTTTCATCTTCATTTCTTTGTAACTTCTAAACTGAGTTGGGGTCAACCAAGTTGCCTTTATTCGTTGTAACTTAACTTGGGCTTCCATTTTGATTGCATTCATTCATTCATTCACCAAAACTTGACTTTCATCCAACTGGTAAACTGTAAGTCTTCTTCTTATACTAATGACTTTTAATATTGTCTCATTTTATAACATTTCAATATAACGAGGTGGGCGACGGCGCGTTGCGGCAGGGCGTTGTTTCATTGGTAGGATTTGTGTTAAAATTTAGGGATAATTCTCTAAAAAAGCACTATACTTAGGTAAGTGTTTGGCTCAGGGCATTAGTAACAACATCACGTTTCAGCCCATGATCTTCAACACACTTTGTTAATTTGTATAGGCTCCACCTTTTCCTTCACCAATCTGTATACAAAATAAAGATAGCACACACCAAATGAAAACACACAAAGAGTGTCTTAGTTTCTAAAATATTCTTCTTTGTCTTTGCAAAACTTTAAGCCCCTTGGGATATCATCAGGGAAAAGGCAATGTCTCAAATTAAGCTTAATGCCTTCTTAAAATTCATAAGCTTAACTTCATAAGCAATTTCAAGCGTAAAAAATAAATCCAAACAGTTCTAAATCTTAATTGAAAACACATTCCGCAACCACTTTCAATCGTTTAAGAAACTTTAAACTTAACCGCACCTAACCGCTAAGGTTCTCTATCAGAATCAAAAAGATAAATACACAAAATGGCCTTTATTATTTTCAACATGTAGCTATATATATTTGTTTTAGGGCAGATTGATGTTGTTTTTGTGTAGCTATCATTTTAAGACAACGTATGAGCCAGAGTCACATATTTAGTAACAGGAATTTTCTTAGAAATTGCATTCTTTATATCAAGGTATATATATTTGTTTTAGGGCAGATTGATGACTAAAAATCTTAGTCATGGATTCTTTGTACTATTATTGATAATGGCTCAACTCTTTCTGATGCTCTTTACTTGTGAACGCAGCTCGATATCATCATTGATAATGGCTACTACATCCATTCCTCATCGGTGGAATATGATGTTTTTGTTAGTTTTAGAGGTGAAGATATCCGCAAAAACTTCATGGATCATATTTTCAATGATTTCAAGCAAAAAAGGATTCATGCTTTTAGAGATGATAGAGAGTTGCCTAAGGGAGAAGAGATATCTCCTCATCTCTACAAAGCCATTGAAGAATCTAGGTTTCTGATTGTTTTCTTCTCCAAAAATTACGCTTCTTCAACATGGTGTCTGAGGGAACTTGTCAAAATACTTGAATGCAAGCAGATTAAAGATCCTAAACATGAGGTTTGGATTATCTTTTATGATGCCAAGCCTGATGTTGTGAGGAAACAAAAAAGGAGTTACGCAAAAGCGTTTTCCAAACATGATGTTTCAAAAAGAACAAATAGAACAGAGGTGGATAAATGGAGGGAAGCTTTAATCAAGGCAGCTAACTTGTAAGTTTTAACGGATAAAAATTAATGAATATGTCCGGACTCGAACACGAGACTTCGGGATTGCACACTTTACGTATGAGTTTCAATTAATTAATAATTATTGTTTAGTGACGAATAATTACTAAATTCACGAAATGAGCACTTAACAGTACCTAACGACCGTTAGACGAAAGATGAAGGACTAGATTTGAAATTGAATTGAAGAATGCTATGGATTGGGCTTGTGTGACCCATGTTCGGCCGATCCATGCCCTCTAGGGCTTGTGACTGAGTCTTTTGCTCCAAGCAATGAGAAGAGTATAAATACATGCCTTCATGTATTCATTTTCTCATCCCTTGATTCATTTGTAATCTTATTCTTCTTCTTCTCTCTTCTTGAGCCTAGAAATCGAACTACACCCTTATAGGGTTCCTACTAGATTTCCTAAGCTCAAATCCATTCTAGTTTAGTTGATCAACTACACCCTTCTAGGGTTCCTACGTGATCTTCTAAATATTGTGTTTGGATTGCTCGTGAATCAAGAACCTAGCTTTTCTAATTGAAACGCTAATAGTACGTGTGTACAAGAACGAAGTGTTAGCATACTTTTGCTAACGAAGTGGTGATTGCCCATTCGACTAACTCTTTAGTCGATCCCCATTTAAACCCTAATTAGGGTTTATAGTTCTTGTTCTTGATTTCTTGTTCTTGCTAGAAATCACAAAGGTACGCATCCTTTTATATTCGGTTAATTTATTTACATGTATTTGATCTTTTCCGCTGCGTACTCTATGATGTTTATGTGTTTATATTATTGTTATGATTCACATATTCCAACAGTGGCATCTAGAGCCGTTAATACATTGTAATGAATTACCGAAACACATAAAATTGAATCGTTTGATTATTACATGATTGGATATTTTGATATGCCGTTTTGGTTGCGTTCCATTATTGACATGATTATATGTTTTATTGATGTGTTGTCTTGGATAATGATGATTTAGTTTTATTGATTTCATGCTTATTATGCGATTTTATTATAATTGATACGTTTTTAGTAAATATTATGAATAAAGATTACTAAAATTTAATTAATTATAAAGTTAGGGAAGACCCTATTACAAATCGTGTATAATCAATTGTGTGTTTCTAAATTGATTTAATTTTCATGTCTATTATTGTTGTTGTTTGTTTATTTTATTTAAATTACTTTTGTTTTTATATGTTGTGTGACATGATAGTAAGCAAAGGGTAATTTCATAAATAAAATATTAAACAGACTTAATAATTGTGAAATCTTGTTTTGAGCTTGTAAAAATCTTGAACTTTTGATTGATTGATCGCGACTGTATTAAGTGGTTGGAAGGTGTGACTAATTTTAACAAACTATTAAAATATTAAACAGACTTAATAATGGTGAAATCTTGTTTTGAGCTTGTAAAAATCTTGAACTTTTGATTGATTGATCGCGACTGTATTAAGTGGTTGGAAGGTGTGACTAATTTTGACAAACTATTAAAGTGGGTATAAGGTTGGCATCGCATTAAATTGTGGCCTTAGATAGCCTCCATTCTGGCTTAACGCTCGCTTGTGAGTCAAATTTAGTTTTACCTAACAACCATGATAACTACGAAGCACTTAAGGCAAAGTTGTAAGTTTCTCAACGCCTCAATCAAAACTTTGGAGATTTAAGCTCGTAAAGAAACTAATGAGTAAAGTTTTTTTTTTACATAAAACATATGTTACAAGATGAATGCATGACATCTTAGTACATATATTTTGATTACACACATCAAAATTTACTACCCTTAAATTTAAGTTATATGCCATCCAATGAAATGGAAACACCTAAAATTGGGTCTACGTCAGGGCGTAACTTGGCTAGATTGCAATGGAGGGAAAATTACAATGATTTCATCACTAGTAGTTCAACTGGTGTGATGGAATTATGTAAGTTTGATGTTTCTTAAGTTGGTTAACTTAATTGAGTTGATAGCGGGATCTGATCACTCAAGGCATAAGATGGGGATAAAACATGCTTACATTGCAACTGCGATTGGCAAATATGTAAATCCCATCTTTTCTAGGAATTGCAATTGAATATTGGCAATTGGGACACGTCTCGTACCTTATTGAATACCGTCATCACTAGCAGATCAACTGATGTGATGAACCTATGTCAATTTGGATCCTTGTTTTTCAATGTAAAATTAAATGGTTATATGATTATGAACCAAGGGTATTTAATTTTCTTGAAATTTATTATCGAAAGTACTAACTTTTGAATTTTTTTCTGTAGAAATGGCTACACCTGAAAACACTAATATGAGCAACATGATTTCTGCGTTTAAAATTTCAATGATTGGTATCGATCCTTAAGAATCACATTGAGGATGGCCAAAAGATATGATTATCTTGGTGAACCACTTCCTGAAAAACCTGTTGATAATGCAACACAAGCACAAAAGGATACTTACCATGTTGCATATGAAAAGCACAATACCCATGGACATGATAAATGAACTCAGACGAATGTTTGAGAAACCACCTGCTGCAGAATTATATGATTTAATAGAATCTCTGCACAATTGTAAGCAGGAAGCAGGAAAATCCATGAGTGCCCACGTATTGTCCATGAAACATTATATGGATCAATTGGAGCGACTCGGTTGTGGATATTAGGAAAGCGTGTGCATTGGTCTCATCTTGCGATCCCTTAATCAGGATCTGTATCGTGAGTTTGTACGCAATTACAATATGCATTGCAAGGGGAAGACAGTTAGTGAAGTGCATGCAATGCTTATTGATTATGAGAAAGGCCTGAATAAGAAGGCACCTACACCAACTGTAATGGCGATACAAGGTGGTAGGATCACCAAGAAGAAACCCAACAAACCGCAACATGCGAATAACAAGGGTAAAGGCGCTGGTACTGGGAAAGGTAAACAAGTTGCGACTCATCAACAGAAGCCTAAGAAGCAAAATCCTCCTCCTAAGAAGAAGGAAAATCCCAACAGGGATATGGCTTCTTGTCACTATTGCAACACTCCTGGTCATTGAAAGCGGAACTGTCCATTGCTACTAGATGAGTTGCGCCTCAACAAGAGTAAAATGACTGGTAACGTCGCAAGCACTTCAGGTATGTTTATGATTGAATTATTTTCTTTTCCTCGTAAGAATAATTCTTGGATATATGATACAGGATGTGGTACTCACATTAGTAATACATCGCAGGGACTTAGAGGAGCAAGGAAGCTGGCCTATGGAGAAAGATACTTGTACGTAGGGAATGGCATACGTGCAGCAGTTTAAGCCATAGGGACTTTCGATTTAGTTTTACCTTCGGGATTGATACTAGTATTGAATAATTATCATTACACACCCTCTATTGTTAGGGGTGTTGTTTCAGTTTCTTTTCTATTGGATAATGGTTTTGTTCACACATTTATGAATTATGGAATTTCTGTTTCTTTAAATTCTGTTTTTTACTTTAATGCAATTCCTATAAATGGTGTATTTGAAATTGATATGTAAAATCATGTGTCCAATAGAAATAATTCTATGTACAGCATTAGCAATAAGAGAATCAAGTCTAACTTGGATTCGTCTTATCTTTGGCACTGTCGTCTTGATCATATAGGCAAGGATCGCATGGAAAAGCTGCAACATGATGGGCTTTTGCAAAAGATCAATGATGAATCATTTGATAAATGTGAAGCCTGCATATCTGGGAAGATGACAAGGAAACCTTTTTCACATCAAGTGGAAAGGGCAACTGAACTACTTGGACTAATACACACTGATGTATGTGGTCCACTTAGACATGTGTCAAAACGCGGTGCTAGCTACTTCATAACCTTCACGGATGATTATAGTCGTTATGGTTATGTTTATTTACTTAAACATAAACATGAAGTCTTTAATACCTTCAAGGTTTTCAAAAGTGAAGTAGAATTACAACTCGGTAAGAAGATTAAGGCACTTCGATCCGATAGAGGTGGTGAATATATAAGCCAAGAGTTTAAAGATTTCTTAGGTGAGTGTGGCATAGTCCAACAACTCACGGCTCCTTATACTCCACAGCAAAATGGTGTATCTGAAAGGAGAAATCGTACTTTGCTTGACATGGTATGATCAATGTTTAATCTTACAACTCTACCCTTATCCTTTTGGGATTATGCCCTTGAAACTGCAATTCGCATATTGTATATGGTTCCAACAAAGAAGGTTGATAAGACTCCATATGAATTATGGACGGGAAAAGCTCCCAACTTTTCTTACTTCTAGGTCTGGAGATGCGACGAGTTTGTTAAACGTGATTCACCAGATAAACTCCAACAAAGATCTGTTAAGTGTATCTTCGTAGGATACCCAAAGGAAACGATGGGTTACTACTTTTACTTTCCACCAGAGAATAAAGTCATTGTGGCTAGGTATGGAGATTTCTTTGAAAAGAATCTCATGTCTCAAGAATTCAGTAGGAGAGTTTATGATCTAGAAGATGAAGATACATCACCTTCTGAAAACACTAGCTCACTTCCTGTGAAACCTGAAAGTTTAGGTCCTCCACCTGAAGTGGAAGTGGTACCCATTCGCAGATCTTCAAGACCTGTGAAAGCACCCGAATGTCTATGTCTTAACGTAGAGTGTGAGGAAACAATACTAGAGGATTTTGATGAACCTACTAGTTATAAGGCTGCCATGAATGGTCCTGAAAGGGAGAAATGGCAGAGTGCTATGAATGGGGAAATGCAGTCCATGAAAGACAACGAAGTCTGGGAAGAAGTAAACCTACCTCCAAATGCTAAGGTAGTTGGAAGTAAATAGCTCTACAAGAAGAAAACAAACATGGATGGCATGGTACACACCTATAAGGCTCGTTTAGTAGCTAAAGGCTATACTCAAACATTTGGTGTTGACTACGAGGAGACCTTTTCTCCTATAGCTGACATTAGGGCTATTAGGATTCTCTTAGCTATAGCTGCCTACTATGACTATGAGATATGGCAAATGGATGTCAAAATCGCCTTCTTAAATGGTCACCTAGATGAAGACATCTATATGGCGCAGCCTGAGGTGTTTGTGAATCCAGAATTTCCAAACCGTGTATGCAAACTTCAAAGATCCATTTATGGATTGAAGCAAGCATCACGTCAATGGAATAAAAGATTTGATGCTAAAATCAAAAGTTTTGGATTTACTCAAAATCTTGATGAGCCATGTGTATACCAGAAAGCTAGTGGGAGTAATGTTACTTTCCTTATCATATATGTCGATGACATATTAATCTTAGGAAATCATATACCAAGTTTAAAGGAAGTTAAAGCTTACCTTGGTAAATGTTTTTCTATGAAGGATTTAGGAGAAGCAGCATACATCCTTGGAATCAAGATCTGCAGAGATAGATCAAAGCGGTTGATTGGATTAAGTCAGAGTGCTTACATTGACAAAGTATTGAAGAGATTTAATATGCAAAATTCCAAGAAAGGATATTTGCCAATGCAAGTAGAACATGGCTTAAGTAGCAAACCGTGTGCTTCAACACCTGAAGAGGTTGCACTCATGAAGAAAGTTCCATATGCTTCAGCAGTAGGATCTATCATGTATGCAGTTAGATGCACATGACCTGATGTGGAGTTTGCACAAAATATGACCAGTCGTTATCAACAGACAGGTGGAAAGCACTGGCACATTGTTAAAAGCATTCTTAAGTATTTAAGTAATACTAAAGATATGTTCTTAGTGTATGGGGGAAATCCAGATGCAGAAGTTGAAGTTACAGGTTACTGTGACGCGTCCTTTGAAACTGATAAAGATGATATGAAGTCTCAGACGGGTTATGTCTTTGTCATTAATGGAGGAGCAGTTGACTGGAAGAGCCAAAATCAGACAACAATTGTGATGTCTGTTACAGAACCTGAGTATATTGTTGCATCGGAAGCTGCAATGGAAGCTGTTTGGATTAGGAAATTCATTTCGGGGCTTGGTGTTATGGCGTCAATTGAATTACCTATTAATATGTTATGTGACAATTCTACCGCAGTTACATTCGCCAATGAACCTGGAGTTATGAAGGGCGCTAGACATTTTCCTAGAAGATATCACTATGTTCGAGAACAAGTCGATATAGGTGAAATCAATTTACTCAAAATTCACACAGATAACAATCTAGCTGATCCATTTACGAAGGCTTTATCTAAGGAAAAGCTTACTCAACATGCTGATGGCATTGGACCTCATTTAGCTAGTAGTTTCATATAGATCTGTGGTTAGTATTTGGATAAAGGATATTGTAAACAATAATTATTCAAATGAAATAAAGTATTGTGTTATGTTTATTTCCATTTATAAATATTGTATCCTATATTTGCATGTTTAATCCATGAATAACTTAAGTTATTCTAAATAGTCCATTGTCAATTAATGATATGGGAGTATCATTGAACTAAGACAAATATGAGTTTTGGTATAATATATTTAAATATATATTGATGCGTGGACATGCCAAATTCACATGATATTCAATAATTGGATAAATTGAATATAGGACAAAATCCCAATTACATGATTATACTTATGGATGTTGTCATTATAGTAAATCATGAATATTTATCCTCAGACTTGAGATACCAGGTAACTACTGTGGATGTAGCTCATTTTCTGTAAGATACTCTAACGCTATCCATAACTGGTAGTTATAAGGATTATTTTCAGAGGTGATGCGAAGTTCATAGGTTATGCTTGTAGTCAATACAGGATTTGGTTCCTTCAAATTTGTTTTGAAGTTTAATACTGTTTGGCCACTCGTAGGATTAACAAGATGTTTGCATGGCCATGCCCAAGGTCTATCTGGAATCCGTTAAGATGAATTGGTAATCCTGCTTGATCATAAATAACGAGAAACACTAGTTAATTATGGAATGACTTCGATCCATATCGATATTAACATAGTATTAGAATCAAAAGGATAAGTATGATGATGAATCATCAAATGTGGTTTTTTCCAGGAAAACCATACTCGTGGTCGTTCTGGGGACATTGGTATATATCCGAGTGGGAGCTGTAAGTTTTAATGGATAAAAATTAATGAATATGTCCGAACTCGAACACGAGACTTCGGGATTGCACACTTTACGTATGAGTTTCAATTAATTAATAATTATTGTTTAGTGACGAATAATTATTAAATTCACGAAATGAGCACTTAATGGTACCTAACGACCGTTAGACGAAAGATGAAGGACTAGATTTGAAATTGAATTAAAGAATGTTATGGATTGGGCTTGTGTGACCCATGTTCGGCCGATCCATGCCCTCTAGGGCTTATGATTGAGTCTTTTGCTCCAAGCAATGAGAAGAGTATAAATACATGCCTTCATGTATTCATTTTCTCATCCCTTGATTCATTTGTAATCTTATTCTTCTTCTTCTCTCTTCTTGAGCCTAGAAATCGAACTACACCCTTATAGGGTTCCTACTAGATTTCCTAAGCTCAAATCCATTCTAGTTTTGTTGATCAACTACACCCTTCTAGGGTTCCTACGCGATCTTCTAAATATTGTGTTTGGATTGCTCATGAATCTAGAACCTAGCTTTTCTAATTGAAACGCTAATAGTACGTGTGTACAAGAACGAAGTGTTAGCATACTTTTGCAAATGAAGTGGTGATTGCCCATTCAACTAACTCTTTAGTCGATCCCCATTTAAACCCTAATTAGGGTTTATAGTTCTTGTTCTTGATTTCTTGTTCTTGCTAGAAATCACAAAGGTACGCATCCTTTTATATTCGGTTAATTTATTTACATGTATTTGATCTTTTCCGCTGTGTACTCTATGATGTTTATGTGTTTATATTATTGTTATGATTCACATATTCCAACATAACTTATCTGGATGGGATCTACAGGACATGACAAATGGGTAAGTTTTATTTATTTATTTATTTATTTCCATGTTGCTTTCTTCCAACTAGTTAATCTTGTACTCTTTTTTTCAACAGGTTTGAGTCCAAGTTCATCAATAAAATCTCCAATGACATCTTCAAAATGTTACATGATGGACCCTTAGATGTTGGTGAGAACCTTGTAGGAGTTGACATCCTTTTAGGTAAATTAAACTTGTCACGCTTCGTTGGGTCGCATAAGGTTAACATGATTGGAATATGTGGTATAAGCGGAATAGGAAAGACGACCCTTGCAAAAGCTATATACAACTTAATGTATATTCACTTTGAGGGAGGTTACTTTTATGAAGATGTCAGAAGACAGCAAGACCCAACTCAAGTCCAAATGCAACTTATTGATAACATCATGAAAACAAGAGCGGTGAAGATATGGAATGTTAGTCAATGGATTAGGGAGATAAAGAAAATGATGCCATCAAAACCGATCCTGCTTGTTTTGGATGACGTGGATCATCAGGATCAGTTGAATGCGCTAGCGGGTTCAGCTAATTGGTTTTTCCCAGGAAGTTTGATTATTTTCATGGGTAAAGATAAACAGTTGCTAACATCACATAGAGTAGATGAAATCCATGAAATGGGGGATTTAGATAAGCGTAAAGCTCTTGAGCTTTTTAGTTTATATGCATTTGAAAAAAGGCATCCTACAGACGATTTTGAAGAGCTCGCTTCCTAAGTTATAATACATTTGCAAGGTCACCCATTGGCTCTAAAATTTTTTGGTCGATTGTTGTATAAAAAATCTGTGCATATTTGGAAAAGCGAGTTGGATAGACTCCAAATATATCCTAATTCAGAGATAGTACAAAAACTTCGACCAAGTTTTGATAACTTGGCATTTGATGAGAAAAGAATGTTTCTTGACATTGTATGTGCCTTCATTAGGGAAAATAAAGATTTTGTTGCAAGTGTATTAGACGGCAGTCATTGTTATGCAAATGCTATTATTGAAGTTCTAGCTAATAAGTTTCTAATAACAGTATCCGAAGATTGTCTTCAAATGCATGAATTAATTCAAAGCATGGCAAGGGAAATTGTTCGTGAAGAATTTATCATGACTGGGAAATAGAGAAGATTGTGTATATCATCTGCATTGAGTGAAAAGAAAGTAAGAAGTGGCATATTCTTCTTTACCTTCATATTAATATAAAAGTATACACAATTACATATGTTACTCTTTCTAATTTAAGTTACATGTTCTTGCTTTTTCAGGTGGCAATGACTGAAGCAGTTGAAGTTCTAGTCCTTTTGTTAAGGAAATCTAGTCAAGAGGTTCACATAAACGCTAATTCTTTTGCACTTATGAAAAATTTGCGGATCCTGATAATTTATGCTGAGGAAGAATTTGATCAGAAAGTGGAATTGAAGGGCTACAATGTGAAGTACTCAGGAAGTTTGTATTTTTTGTCCAATGAGCTAAGCTTGTTTTGTTGGCATGGATGCCCTTTCAAGTACTTACCTTCAGATTTCTATCCAGAGAACATTGTTGTCATTGACCTCTCTTACAGCAACATAATGCAACTTTGGACTACACCAAAGGTATTTACTTGTTCATACATGTGTTTGTGTTTGACAATTAGAGATATAAGGACTAATTTTTTTTCTATTGATATCACTGTTTAACAAGGTTGAAAGTAATGAAGCTACGGCACTGTTGTGACCTAACAACCACTCCTGACTTCTCAGAGATTACTAATCTCGAAGAGCTAAATCTTGAAGGTTGTGTGAATTTGGTTATAGTTCATCCATCAATTGGAATTCTCAAGAGACTTGTTTTGAATCTCTCGGGATGCTTAAATGTCAACCAACAGCCTGAAGCCTTTTGGTCTAGATACTGGACTTCAATCTCTGGTTTCATATGGAAGCAACAACATCCCCAAAGATCAGTTTCATTGGCAGGTTTACATATGTTAAACGAACTGGATATAAGCTACTGCAATTTAGAACAAGTTCCTGAGAGCATTGGAGGCTTATCATGTCTAAAGAAACTAGTCTTGGAAGGGTATAATTTTACTAGCTTGCCTGGAAGTTTGAGTCAACTTTCTAGTCTTGATTGGCTTGATGTTGATGGTTGCAAGAAGCTGGAAGTTTTGCCCGAACTCCCACATAGCCTATATTGTCTTTATGCAAGTGATTGCATCTCCTTAAGTTCGATTATGGGATCAAACCCAATCATGAGTGAAAGGTACACTTATCTCACCAATTGTCCAAAATTGTTTAAGATGTCGATATCGGAGACTCAATGTCTCGACTCATCTGTAACTTCCCAAGGCTCTCGATTTTCTTCTTTCCTTCGGCATGCGGATAACAGATGTGGATTGTTCTGTTTGCCAGGAAGTTGCATTAAGAATATGGATATAATATATGATGGAAATAGCATTCCAAATTGGTTTACAAATAAAAGTTTGGGAAATCAGGTAAAGGTTGAATTACCATTAGATTGGAGCTTTAGTAAGTTTAAGGAATATGGAGTTTGTGCTGTTTTTAAAAGAAAAAAACCTTCCTCAGTTTGATCATTAGTCAACAACTCATTACCTTCATTAGGTAATTCAACTTTCTCGTGCATGACATTACTGTCCTCCCCAACATTGACCTTGTCGACAAGGTTGCGTTGAGGATAAGTATGAAACACATCAGCTTGTACCCAGGTGGCTTCTTCAGGAGCTTTGCCGTGCAACTGAACTAAATATTGCTTTGGTACATCTAGTAATATGTCTGCATCTCTTATTTGTACAATAGCTTGTGGTGTTATTTGGGATATCCCTCCATTGCCACATGGTCATTGGGGTTGTCTCAGTAGTCGTGCCATGAAAACATTTGAGAAGAGAGACATGATAAAGATCATAGATTTTAGCATCGACATGTAACAAAATTGATAAAGATCATAGATATCAATCAATAGGTACTGCATTACATAAAAGAACTGCTATATATTCCTAGTTTATATGTCCAAACACCCCTCAAGTAATATATAAAAACTGAAGTATCGGTTTATCTAAAACACATGGAGACTTGATTGCATTCATGTCCTTAACCCATTGGAAAACCTGTAAGTCATCCATTTCTTTTACACTTCATCACAAAAAGGCATTAATCTATATTACAGGTCTACATAAGTAAAAATTGATTCACCAGGAAGAAAGGTGAAAACCAGAGTGGAAGCACTTGAGATGTGCGTGTGCAGGTGTGCGAGCACGCGTTTTGTATATAATGCCATCAACCCTGTTCGTAACAAGTCCAACGACGCACAAAACACTTTCTCATGATAATATTCCAAGACAAACCAATCCATAGTAGAACACACAATGAATATCAAATTTGACTATGCGTGATTCTTGGCATATAACTGCTTATGTAACTAGTTTATTACCAATAAAAATGTTAAAACTTTAGCGTACATTATTTTTACAATAAGCATCTAATAATCAATACTGGATATTTATAGTAATTGCAATCCAATATTAGAATTTCTAGTCAAAAAATACCAAAGAAATATTGTAAAGTTCTCATGCAATGGAATCAAAGACAAGCAAGTGTGATACGACCCGATTAGGGTTTGTATCGGGATAAGGCACCACTTCAAGTGTGTGCTGGCTCCGTTAGAAAATAGAGAGAAGAACTAGATATTGGTTTATCTTAAACTTTGATTGATTATAATAAATGACTCTAAGGAGTATTTATTAGACAAAGTAGGCTAAAACCCTAAGACCTAAATAGGCCATGGGCTCGGGCCCAGGCGTATCATTCCTCACTCCTTCAAAACCACATTGCCCTCAAGGTGTTGTTTTAAAACATTCTTTATTGACTTTCCTAAATAAACATAAAAACAGTCCTAAACAAAGACACGTAAATAAAGATAGATTATATGACATAATCTTTATGCCATACGTTTGGACTTCTTGAGTCATTTTGGTAGTCTGTCCTCCTGCAACATTGGCGTAATCCGGGATCCTATAATCTTCTTTGAATCACAACCTTCGTCTTTTCCTTCTTTCGTATTCCTTTGCCTTGGACATAACACAACACCATTCTTTCGTCTTCCGCTACCCATGCCATAACACTCCCCACTCCTTCAAAAATCACCTTGCCCTCAAGGTAATATGAAGAATCTGCAGATTGAGAGTCTGGTAATTCCTCGCTTAGATCCAAATTTATTTCATCCAAACGACCATCAAATTCACCACCTCCATCGTCTTCAACTCCAATATACTTATCAGCATTCAATGACCCTTCAGCTTTAGGTGAAGCAAATTCACCCATTAATGGTAAAAAGACATCTATTTTCTTTTCAACGATATGCTCTTTCTCTTTCCTTGCAATTGTCTCAAAACGAACTTCAATGATACGAGCTTTGAAGAAGTCTTCTCCCAAAGTTAAAGGATTGAACCTCAAAAATTCCCAAATATCTAAGTTCGCGAAGCGTGTTTCCGCCGCACGGGTCAAGGAAAAAGCTTCATCTAGAGTTTTGGGATTTGACCATAAGAGTAAACATTGTAGATCCAGTTTAAGTCCAGAGATATAAAACGATATAAGTAAAGATTTAGAGATCCCTGTTACTCGATTTGCAAGTACCACAAACTCACTCTGATATTCAACCACGGTACCCATTTGCCAGAGCTTAGATAGTGCATCCCGATCGCTGCTGCCTGATGCCATGAACAATATCTCGAAGAAAAAAAAATATGATGAACAATAACTCGTGAACAGTAGCCGTGAATAGTGATTGATGAACAGTACTCCGGGATGAATAGTGCTTGATGAACAGTACTTTTTTTTAAAGATTGGAACCCTAATAAAAAACCCTCTCAACGAGAGCTCTCAATGAAACCACCAATTGATACGACCCGATTAGGGTTTGTATCGGGATAAGGCACCACTTCAAGCATGTGCTGGCTCCGTTAGAAAATAGAGAGAAGAACTAGATATTGGTTTATCTTAAACTTTGATTGATTATAATAAATGACTACAAGGAGTATTTATAAGACAAAGTAGAGTAAAACCCTAAGACCTAAATAGGCCATGGGCTCGGGCCCAGGCGTATCAAAGTGATAGAAACATAAACTATCAGGCTCGTAGAAGACAAAAATAACACCACCAAACTCCAAACTAAAATGCCCATTTATCAGTTTCATTTTTCCCCATTTGACTTTCTGACGACACCTTAAACAGTCCGCTTGAGTACTTGACCCAAAGGGAAGTCATCAAATGAATATGTATGACCATGGTCAAAAGTCAAAACCTGCATTGCTACTCATTGAATCAAACCTTGTGAAACTACAATCTTGTGCCGTGCTGCTCATTGAGTTGAATCTTGAGAAATTATCCTGTGTGGAGCTGCTCATGGAATCAAATCTCGAGAAGGTTTCTTGTTTGGGAGAACCTCGGTCAGTGGCACTGAAAGGCATATCTCGAGAAATTATCAAAGAAAGAATTCTCTGCTCTTCCCCCACTGTATCGTGGTAAGGTGCCAACTCCAGAAGCTGGTGAGCAGGAACCGAATCATCAAACCCAAATGGACTCTTTTTCTGGAAGAAACTGTTATTGCCTTGCGGGGAATCACTTTTCCTTAAACTTGCAGTAAAGCTATTGGAGTCAAAGAAATAACTCTCTCTATGCTTCTCATGTTTAGCATCCTGAATAAATGAAGTTATTTGCAAGGGCATAATAGAGATAGGTTTCCTATTTTCTTTAAAACTCCAAACAACTTTGTTTTAGGTTTATATTTTTCAAATTATGACATGCATACCAAAATAGTTCGCAACTGATACAAAACCAGTTTTAGATTGGTTCAGTTTCCAGGTCCACTCTAGAGTAGTACGTTGAAATGTACTGTATTAATTTTCATGCAATGATATAATTGAAAAAAGGATATGAACTCACCTTAGCTGTGTCACTATTGAATCCCCACACCGAATCTACATCATCATTGTTGTCAAAAGTACCCCATCAATAGAAGATCAAACTCAATTTTTATATACAACCAAAAATGAAAACAAGAGCAATAGCCTAGTGCATGTTTAGATCTTTCCACCAAACAAGGTATAGGTAAACGTTTTGTTGTATTTAGACAATGAAAGATCAAACCATAAACTGAATCCAATTGGTACCTTTCTGTGTCAGCATCAAAGCTCTTTCCGTAATGTTTAAATGAATCCTCCTTGGTTGGACTTTCAAACATTTTTTGAGCGGTGGGACTACCAACTGGGCTTTTAGCCGACTCATCTTCGCTATGTACGTATGCTGATTCAGTCTTGAAAGGCTTCTTTGACATCCTGTCAGCATTTGAATATGAATCCTCAGAAGCGTCATCCATCGGAGCCGAGTTTTCTGCCTGAGATGTTGATTTGGTATTTGCAGGCACCGTAGCATCAAATGAGAAACCTTCATCTTCGAATTTATCCAAATCCTAGTCCCACACTGCAGATATCTCTGGAACTCCAGGTTACAGATACAGTGACGTTATTGCTCATGAGATAAAAGATGATACCCTTTGGAAGCTCAATAACTGCAGTTGACTTGACATCAATTCTATATTTTTTGCAACGTTCAGTTAAAGCCTTAAGTAGTTCCTGGAGATCAGATTGGATACGATCAGCTCGAACCTGGCTCAGCCGAAACAAAATGACGGGTTAGTCAAGCCATCCTTAAAACTTCCTAAAATCTGTTACTCGGGATCATATGAACTTACTTTTGAAGGATACCATCAGCGCTGCCACCATGATCCATTTTCACAAGTGCCTGATTCAACTCCGTCTTCCTCTCCTAAAAGTCAACAGAAAAATCAAGTTACATTTAATGTGCTTCAGCTCCCAGCTGCCTTATTCTTAAAAAAAATAATAATAATAATAAATAATAATAAATAAAAAATAAAATAAAAAATAAAAAAAAAAACAATCACAAAAAAAATTAGAAAGTGACAATGCAATGCTATCTCTCAAGCCATTTTAACAATTTTGAGTAGAAGGGGAGATTTTAGCGCATTTAAAGACAATCAACATCATGTATGCGCTGGAGTCGGAATTTGACCCTGGTCACACGTCTAAACGTAGGGTTATGGTTCAAGTATGGTTTCGGATTTGGATCCTGGTCAGGCCTATTAACAGGTTTCCCCACGTGCTTTTGCTGTTACGTGCATATATCTAATCCTTAACATTGGGTAGTTCACATGCATTGTGAAGTGCAAAACATAACCTAAGTGTACTTATTGATGCTTAAATGAGTAAAAATTGTCACATTTGCAGCAGATATCTATGTAGTTTTCTCTACTTTGTTGCAGAATGAACTGATTCTGAACCAATACAAAAACATGTTTCTCGGGCCACCAATCGGAATAGTTTTAAACATAAAAAACCCGAAAATTGATTATGAAACTCCCATCGTTTGCTTCATGAATCCAATTGAATTAACAAAAATTCCATAAAAAAATCTTTGAAACTTAATTATAATATTTCAGTTTAAACAAAAACTTACAATTAACTTACAAATGCACAATAGCCATTGATTTAATCATGCACGAAGACACATCCATTTCACGAGCCACCTGGTTCTTCGACGCGTGAACCCACTTCATCTTCGGGTTCGAGACATCACACATTGTCAAAAACTCCATCACCTGTCCGAATATCTTAAACATTTCTATCCCAAAAATCAGGTTCTTATCAGCTACAAATAGCGAATTCCAGTCCATGGGTGCATCATGATGCTCCTATAACTTTCGAACGGCTTTGTTTCTCCTTCCAATTCGCCTTCTCCTTCACACCATGAAACCGACACCAGATAGAGCCGTTGACCATCACAAGACACTAGCCTCGGGGTAGACGCGTGGCGTTGGTGGGGTTATTTGGACTCGAGTCCATATACCATGTCCAATGTCATATGCTGCCGAACAAACAACCCCAAAATCGACTGGTACCGTTGAATTTCCGTCCATTTGTTTGACGAAGAATCATAAATCTCGCATGAATTTAAAGGCTCATCCCATGAACCGATTCCCCCTACAGCTATTATCAAGAACCGTCCTCGGTCTTTTACACTACTCGTGTTCTTGGTTTTTTTGTTTCTTGATGAACATCTAACCGAAATCCTGTGAGGATCCCCGTAAACATCCGATACTCCACCGATCCGCGTCCGTGTACAGAGTTGACAGAGTTGGCTTCAAAAACCCCTAGAACGGACTTTGACCTTGCGTGTTTCATTGATGCAACCTTGTGCCAGGATTTTGTCATAGGGCTAAAAACCAACACTCCTTTGTGTGTCTTTCGGTCCATTCTTCCGGAGCTCAAGCAACCTCCGACAATGAAAATGTTATCATGGACAGTGGCAACTGAGAACAGAAACCGATTCTTAAGAATTTATGCCTCAACTTTATGCCATTTATTGAAAGAAACATCAAAAGCATAGATCTCACGAGGGCTAACACCATCTGTAAGAGTACCGAAAAGGAACAACCATGGACTTAGGTAATACCTGTTTCGTCTCATTTGCATAAAACAAGATGTCTTAGTCAAAGATCTCCATTTCTTGCACACGAGCCGAGTGTTCATTAAGCTAGTTAATGGGAGTCTCAGGAAACACAACTCGAGAATATCATCAGGAAGAAAAACACATGCATTGTAAGTTGTAACCTTTACCCACTACTTCACCGAACTCGTCACTTGTTGCGGCTCCAACCTTGCACCCTCTGCCCCTAGTATACAAACTCATACACCTTAATGAAACGACTCCCGTGTCATCATCATCAATATCATCATCCATCACACTTCCATGGTAGTCGTTTTTTAACTTTTGGCTAATGCTTCTAACTAGATGTTTCGACACATTGGAAGCCACATGTTCTTTATGTGATGTTTCACCCCTAAGTTGTTCAGGTATCATCTTGCATTCTAAGCCTGGTCATACGAACAACACAAATTAGAATATGAATGCAAAACAAAATGCTAAGAGATTGAAACTAGACTAGCACAAAAACATGGCTAATTTGTACTCGGAAAGTCAAATGACTAATTTGAAATTGACACACAGAATTTTCCACATGTTTGCATACAGCACATACTACAGATATGATTTTCAGAGCAAAGAGATAATTGTACATCTTAATGTGGCTGCAGATCAGTACAGCACAACACAGTACAGCCCGTTTTTACATGTTACCCGGCATGTCCGCCACACCTATTCTACCACCTTTAGTCTAAGCAGTGTCAGAGCTTATTTGGATTGTATAAAGAATGATAGGCTCAAGTTCAACTCATGGCCTGGCAAGATTTGAAACTTAAGTTACACTAGTAAAAAAGATCACTCTGTGGCTTGTATTCTATACTTGTATAAGTTTGAGAAACCATAAAATCTATGAAGGGGGTACAATTACAAATACATAACAGCTTACTTCTAGGTGTCAAAAGTTAGTTACTGTGCACTAAGGGCTTGTTCGGGTGCGTGTTTTGCAAAATTGATTATCTCATATCTAGTGTTTGGATACCTACTTCTTCTGATTATGAAATGTTAAAATTACAGTTTACAACTTCAAGCTACATGAGCACATCCAAACACCATCTATAAAAAGTAGTTGATCATCTAATATCAAAACAGATCCAAACATGAAACACCCCCTGATTTCACCTATAATATGAAACAAGTAACTATGTATATCACGAGGGACTGCAACTTGGCGTACCTTCCTTGATTTCTAGAATATTCATATCTTCTACATATTTAAAAATTCCTCATTTTGAAGGACGACAAATAACAAACAGCTTTATGTCATTAACACTATACGGACGAACCGAGTACATGTTATTTATATTGTACAATCCAATACATAAAAACAGCACAAACAACAATCAAAGTCAAGTACCCATATATTCAAATTTACATAAATCCATTAAAATACATAGACCCTAGTCCCAAAATAGTCCAAACTCAAAGTCAACTAACTTTTCTTTTCCCTTCAAAATTAACAATCTTAAAAATCATTATCTAAAATACATTTAACAACCCACTACTAAAAACTTATAAACTGTTAAACCAAATTTAGGTACCGCCAGATCCGCCAGGGGTGAAAAAAGTGGCAGTCCACGTTTTTGACTCGTGAGACGATTTTCAAAATTTTCGAAAACTCCTAAAATCAAAGAGATAAGGCATTTCTGGTTGGGCAATGCAAAAAATAGACACGTAAACATGCATTTCATAGGACTTTGACCTTGAGGTCGAGAATTTCACTATACTTAGTGAAAATATTATAAACTTGAAAATTTAACAACTTGCCAAAAGTTGTCTCCCTGCATCATTGTTAGTTGAAACATGTTTCAAATAGTAACAAACATCCTACCAACACATAAATTCAAGAGAACCATTGTTTACATAACCAAATTGTTTAAATAGCACCTTGTGCCAAACACTCCTAACACACCCGCACTCATTGACGATCAATCTTCTTCTTCATTTTCCAAGGAATCTCCCGATGTTTTTGAACATCCCCTTTGTTTGCTTGAACTCCTCCGACTCATTTGGAATATCCGGAAGTTGAGAGAGGTATTCTAGAGGTAGGAGCCTAGAGTTTGGCAAATTGTCATCTTCACTCATTGAGGAAGACGATGATGAGGTAGGAGGATGTGGACGTTTTCCTTGGGCTTTGTAAACTCTCTTATCACTAAGTGGAACAAAGGTGTGTGGAATGAGAGTGTAGTCAAGACGAAGACCATTTGAAGTTGGTGGAATGGGTGAGATGAACCTGGCCATTCTCTTGGCCATGTAGTAGGCAATGTTGAAGGGTTGCCTAACGGACAAGGAGTAGAGCATGTAGCAATGTCAAAGGTTGATATGGTCACGGTTCCCTATTATGCTAATGACATTGGCTCTAAGGACTTCCTCCCATTTCTTGAATTGGGGTTTGAGTTCGTTCATTTCCATTCCATATGGGTCCTTATCGACCTCATTCCCCGAATGGGTTCTCCTAGTGGTGGTGGTCCTAACAAAGAGGTGGTCACGAAGAACGTCTTTTGAGACAAGAGGTGTGTCATAAGGGTGGATACGGTCTTGAAGGTTGTCAAGAGTTGAGAGGGAGTGCAAGTCGGAATAGAGGTAAGTACCACGGTTTGGAACACCTAGGATTTGAGCAAACTCCTCAAGAGTGAAGGAGTATTGATGACCACTAACCCTAAAGTTGATAGACATATGACCATAATCATCCGTTGAGAGGACGCATGATGCATAGAACTCTAGAATGAACCTAGGACAAATAGGCTCGTCGATATTCAAAAGACACTCAAAGTTGATTGTGGCAAAATCGGCCTAAAGGTTTGTGCCTTCTAGGAAAGATGGGTCTATGGTTCTACCCTCATGGACATAGTGTTTTTCTAGGGCTTTGAAAACGTTTACTTGATTTGCGGTAAGGCCTTTGGTTTTGTGGTGTTTTGGTAGGTACTTAATGGTGTCCTTGTGGTCGTAGTGGGTTAGAGGAGGCATGATGATTCCTAGAACAACAAAATTTCACATTTTAGTTTACGTAAACCACTATTATAGTGTGGAAGTTCTAGTGTGTGCCTATATGAAAACAATGTGGAGGTGCGGTTATATTGACTCATTTTGATGCTTCAAAATCGTTTTATGCAAGTTTTGTTATAAACAAAAGATAACCCAAACGCTCCTAGTTCAATGTAGCTTCGTTTGAATGTACCCGAAAATACATATTGGTTATGTATTCCCTTTAGCATTCAAGAGACATTATGCAAGTGATGTTTTAAGAATAACGTTTTGATTTTGTATTCTCAATGTGAGACGAAAAAATATTTGTCTTACTTGTGAGAAATTTTTGGAAAGATTTGACATGGGTGTTTTAGCAAACATGTTTATACTAATTAAAGATGCAATTCCTAACTATGGGAAACATGATTAGTTTTATTAAACACCTAATCTAATGCATGAGTTTTTCAAGTTAGTGCATAGCCCCAAGTTTTTGTTTTTGTGCAAGAAATAGAATTCCTAGACTCAGATCAGGATTGTAATCATGTTTAGAATACTTACAATGATGATTGATTTGCAATGTAAATGAATGGAGGACCAAGAATTCGTAGGTGTGGATGAGTGGTGAAGTGAATAGTAGCAGCCTTGAAATGGTGGTATGAGATACTGGGTGTTTGGTTTAATATAAACAAAGAAAATGATTCTGCAGGTCGACGGACATGGCGGAACCCTGGGTTGGGTTCCGTCCGGTATGGCTGAGGGTTCCGCCGACCCTGCTGAGAAAAATGGTTTTGGATTTGTTTTGATTTTTGTGATTTTTGTCTAATGTCCAGAACTACAATGTAGGTTCCATGAGTCCTAAGCCTAGCCTAAGAAGATTAAAAGGTTCATGTTTAAGAGGTTTTGTGAGAATGTCGGCTATGTTATCTTCGGAAGAAACTTTCTCAATTGAGATATTTCCTTTTTGGACGTTGTCACGAAGGAAATGATGACGGATTTCAATATGTTTGGTACGAGCATGTTGAACCGGGTTTTTGCTAAGATCAATGGCACCTTTGTTGTCACAAAGAATTGTGATGTTGTTGAGTTGAATTCCATAGTCGACAAGAGCTTGCTTCATCCAAAGAGCTTGTTGACATGCCTTTCCGGCCGAAACGTACTCGGCTTCCGTTGTTGAGATAGCAAGAGCCGTTTGCTTCTTAGAGAACCATGAGGTGAGACAATGTCCAACAAAAGTACAAATACCACTTGTGCTTTTTCTATCGACATAGTCACCGGCATGATCCGAGTCGGCATACACTATGGTGTCTATTCCCGTTCCTTTGGGATACCATAAACCTAGATGTGTAGTGCCCTTAATATACCTAAAAATCCTTTTAACGGCTTCGAGATGGGTAGTTTTAGGATCTTCTTGAAAACGAGCACATAGACAAACACTAAACATAATGTCGGGTCTACTAGCCGTTAGGTAAAGTAGACTACCAATCATACCTCTATATTTAGTGCAATCTACGGATTCACTTTCCTCATCCTTGGTGAGTTTAGTTTCCGTGGACATGGGAGTTTTGATAGGTTTCGAATCTTTTAGTCCAAATTTCTTAAGCATGTCCTTAATATATTTAGATTGGTTAAAGAAGATACCATCTTCTAGTTGTTTGATTTGGAGTCCTAAGAAAAAGTTGAGTTCTCCCATCATACTCATTTCAAACTCGTCATGCATGATTTTTGAGAAATCCACACATAATTCTTGACAAGTTGATCCGAATATAATGTCATCAACATAGATTTGGACTATGATAATATGTGAGTCTTTCTTCTTAGTGAAGAGAGTATTATCAACTAAGCCCATGGTATACTTATGGTCAACTAGGAATGTTTTAAGTCGATCATACCATGCTTTTGGAGCTTGCTTAAGTCCGTAAATAGCCTTTTTAAGTTTGTAAACATAATTAGGTTTTTCAAAATCGATGAAGCCCGGTGGTTGAGCAAAATACACTTCTTCATTAATGACTCCGTTTAGAAATGCACTTTTGACGTCCATTTGAAAGAGTTTAAAATTATGTGCACACGCATAAGCAAGTAATATTCTAATTGACTCGAGCCTAGCTACCGGAGCAAAAGTTTCATCGTAATCAATGCCTTCTTGTTGATTATATCCTTGTGCTACTAGCCTAGCTTTGTTTCTAGACACAATTCCATTTTCATCCATTTTATTACGAAAGACCCATTTTGTTCCAATTATTTTTTGGCTCTTTGGTTGAGGAACTAATGTCCATACATCATTCCTAATAAATTGGTTTAATTCTTCTTGCATTGCAATTACCCAAGATTCATCTTTAATGGCTTCATTAATGTTTTTCGGTTCGATGGTTGACACGAAACAAAAGTAGTTGCTTTCATTTTTGAAAACTTTTGATCTAAGTGTTCTTTCGTTAATGTTGCCTATGACACCGTCTAATGGATGACTTTTAGATTCTTTGACATTGACAAGTTCTTTGTTTAATAGTTCATCTTCCTTGTCATTACCTAAGATTTCTTAACATTCAATTGCTTGGCTTTCAACTAAGTCATCATCTATCAAAGGTGATGTCTTAGAGGGAGGTGGACTTTCGTCAAATGTAACGTTTAACGATTCCTCGACTCTTAAGGTTTCTTTGTTCAAAACAATGTAAGCTTTACTATTATGTGAATATCCAAGAAATACACCTTCATAAGACTTTGGGTCAAATTTGGTGATATAATCTTTGCTGTTAAGAATGAAGCATTTACTCCCAAACACTCTAAAGTATCCTAATGTAGGCTTTTTACCTCTATAAAGTTCATAAGGAGTTTTATTCAAAAATCGTCTAATTAGGACTCGATTAAGAATGTACGTTGATGTGTCAATGGCATTACACCAAAACTTTTGTGGAATAGTTTGTTCATTAAGCATTGTTCTACTCATCTCTTGCAATGTCCGGTTTTTACGTTCTACTACACCATTAGATTGAGGAGTACGTGGAGCCGAAAAGTTATGAGTAATTCCATTTTTCTCACAAAAGTTTCCAAATTGAAATTCATTATCAAATTCACGACCGTGATCCTTTCTAATAGACACTATATTAGACCCTACTTGATTTTGAATTTTCTTACTTAGAATCTCAAATTTATCAAAAGCTTCATTTTTACTTTTCAAAAACTTTGTCCAAGTATAACGTGAGTAATCATCTACTATGACCAAAGTATAGAAGTTACCTCCATAACTTTGTATAGCGGATGGACCAAATAAATCCATATGCAAAAGTTCTAGACACCTAGATGTAGACACCATGTTTTTAGCCTTATGGCTACTATGGACTTGTTTACCGACTTTGCAAGCATCACAAAAGTGTTGGTTATATTTCAACTTTGGTAGGTTTCGAACTAAGTCTTTGGAGGAGAGGTTTTGGATTAGTCTCATGTTAGCGTGTCCTAAACGTCTATGCCATAAAGTTGAAGATTCATCTAATGAGGTAAGACAAAGTTTGTCTCTAGATGTTGAATCCAACTTCATGACGTATACGTTGTTCTTAAGGACACCTTTGGCTACGGTTATACCATCTTTAAGAATTTTACTACCGTTTTCACTAAAAAGGACATTATACTTATTACGACAAAGTTGACTAATACTAAGAAGATTAAATCCTAAGTTATCAACATGAACAACATCATCTATAGAAAGGGAGTCATGAGAGATTGTACCTTTTCCGATGATTTTGCTCTTAGCATTACTACCAAACGTAACATTACCTCCATCACATTTGTGATATGTTGAGAAGAGGCTTTTATTACCCGTCATGTGCCTTGAACAACCGCTATCTTTAATCCATTCATCCGGTTCCAAACAAACTTTGAGGCACACCTCATTTGAGTTGTGAGCCATGAGAGCAATATCATCATTCTTTGGCTCATCATCATCTCCTTCATAGTTGTCACAACTCGTAATTTCCGGTCATTTTTCCAAACCTCGACAATTTACTATTCACAAGTTACTATTCATCAATTACTATTCACCAATCACTATTCATCGTTTTTGAGGTCAATTTGACATTCCGAGAAACATTCAGAAATTTTACTATTCACTTGACACTATTCATTTCCGGAAGAAAACCACTATTCACGTGCATTACTCATTTCATCGTAAACTTAGTTTACGGGTATTCAAAATTCGCGTAACCGTATTGGTTCAGGAGCGAATTCATGCTTTATCATTTGGGACATCTCATACAGACTAGAAATAGTCTGCATATCATCATTATGGCACTTGCATACTATTCCACTCGTAGGATAATTAAATTAATACTTTTGGTATAATTAACGATTTACGTATGTTTATTTTAAATAAACACTAATACGCGAACTATAAATGTGACTAACACGTCCGACACTCCCGACTATGATCCCAATATATTTTTATATTCATTTTTATAATATAAAAATTATAATATTAATTTACCCGGTATTTTGGAAAGTTATTTTAATTATTATCGTACGGTTACTAAAATTACGACGGTTTTCGTAGAAACTAAACAATAATCACCCGAACACTCAATATTTATACCCAACATATTTTCACAATTTTTATAACTTTATTATGTCCCAATTAACTTCATCATATTTTACTTCAACTCGTCACGGTTTACTTTTACTTAACTCGGTACCCGATAACACCCAATGCACCAACTAAACTAGTAATACTTACACTAGGGAGACAAGAACATTAATAGCCATCAACACAACCTATCCCTCCCCCTCACTTCACGTCAGCCCCCACCCCCCTAAAGTCCTAATATTGAATTATTGCAATTGACTAGAAAGATACAAGACTTACTTTAGGATATTTTGCTCATTATTCTTCACATACAACTAGCTTCCACAAAAAGCTTTCTCTCCTCCTTCTCTCTAAGGTAAAACCGGCCTAGGATCACCAAGAAACAAGAAACACCATTTTCCAAGATCAAAGCTCAAATCAAGTTTATATAGTATCCTTGTTAGAGTTTTGAAATAAAAACTCAAGGATTGTTAGGTTTTCATCATCCAAACTTCATTAATCTTCCAAGTAAGTTTACAAAACTCATTTCATAATTTTTACAAGTTATTACTATGTTTATATATTTTTCTTACAAGAACTCATGCATATATTGACTTATACCACTTTATTTTTGTAAACTTTTGATCATACAAGCCCTAGAAATGATTTTTGGTTAGATCCTTGTTAGATCTACTTGGTTATGATGTTTAGGAACCCATGACACCCTAAGAAGGTGTATGGTAGGATTAGACTAGCTTTGTGGTGTTTGAAAGTGGTTTGGTTGGTTTTTGAACAAGTTAGTAACTAGGAAAACCAAGTTTTGACACTTATAGGAAGTTGCTGTCCATTTTTGCAAAACGTGGAAAGATCAGGGAATTCTGGGTAATTTTGGACCTAAGATTCAGAAAATACTTTCCGATACGGAACTATGGCCGAAAACGGGGATAAAAACGAGTTAATAACGAAGGAGATACGCTAAAAACGAGTTTAACGACGAAAACTATATTTTCCGGAAATGCTTGCTGATGAACAGTACTCACGGGCAAATTCGAGGCGTAAAACTAAATCTAGCCATCCCGACTTATCAAAAATATGTTAGTATTTTGTCCCACGATTCCGGGGATATAAAGAACGAGGAAAATGAACTTAAAACGACCAAGTTATACATGTTTTAAAATCGTCAAAACTATATATATAAATAGTCACTACTAGAAAATAATATAACTACGTACTAAATAATATATTTTCTAGATTTCTTATTCAAGGAGTTTATTTTTAATTAACGAAATACGTACGACTCAAGGTTTATTACGCGACTACTAAACACTATTATAAGGTTTTCAAGAGGAGGAATATAACACTAACATTTTTATACGATATACTACGACAAGTTATATACTTCTATATTTGGACTTATTTTCCTAAGTATGGAAACTATTTTACTTTGACCATAACTAGTATTTCCAAGTTACGAGTGGTATAGGCATCATGTGCACGTGCATTCATTTCTTCACGTCATGATCTAAGGTAGATCGTTATTACTCATATTAGGTTGCGGTTAGAGATCGTGCCTCATTTCAGTGTATCCATTCTTGTCATCGTAGCTATCGCTCCAGGTGAGTCATAGCCCCTACTATTTTAATTGTTTTGTAAACTCTTTGGGGGAGAATACATGCTCGTTTTACTTAAAACGCATTACTTGTTTTACCTGGTTGATTTCTCAAATATTTCCAGCTTTGTCTAAATATATATTTGATCACCTGCACTTCATTAGTATGCTTGACTACCGGTATTTCTTTGGGATATTTAACCACCTGCATTCATTGGTATGTTTGATTTTCTTGTATTTCATGGGATTGATTATCCTTGTTTACATGACCACATTGTCATAATTATTTATCTGGCGACATTGTCAGTATTGTTTATCTGGCGACATTGTCAGTATTATTTTATCTGGCGACATTGTCAGCGTTATTTATCTGGCGACATTGTCAGTATTGTTTAGATAACCTCATTGACTGAATCATTTTATTTATATAGCCGTTTTGCTATATTTATCTGGGAATTTGGATACCAGTATTACTTTTGTTCACGTAGACTTTAACATAGTTGGCAGTGGGTTGTAAACACACAGGTTACAAGTCTCTTATGGCGGGACTTGCAACTGAGTGGATTTACGATGCCTTTGCTGGGCGATCTTTTCTCTATAGGCATTATTTGTTAAACAAACTCTATGAACTCACCAACCTCGTGTTGACACTTTAGCGTGTATTTTCAGGTTTTAAGCAATGGTACGCTACAGGAGGTTTTGGCAGGGCATGGCATGGTCATAGAAGACTCTGATTATTTATATGGGGACCGTTTTAAACTATTTTAAGGGCCTACTTCCGCACTACTTTTAATGATGTAAATTCAACATTTTTGATTAAACGATTTTATTTTAAATGATTAAAGTGAAAACCATTTTTTTGAACTTGTGTTGTAATACCAATTGAGTTACACCCCAGCTACCTGTATGCTTCCGCTGGACCCGATTTTGGGGGTGTGACAGATTGGTATCAGAGCTTTGGCTATAGCGAACTAAGTGTTTTAAAAACCTAGACTATAGCTACTTTTACGAAAACTTAACCCTATGACCGTCACGTGCCTGCCTGCCAAGATGATGCCTCACTTGTGGTTTGTTGCTGACATATGTGATGAGATTTGTATCTCATTATCTGGTATATTATATTCACTTATTCTAGTTGATTACTATCATTGTCTTTCATATAAGCATGCTCATGTATCGTATATGTCACCGCGTTATGTTCTTCTTTGCATAGTTTCATCATTCGACCTCGAGTTTGGTCACTTGCTTTTGTCTTCCAGAACGCCTTGGTATTTGTGAAGGACAAGTCTTAGTATAACTGAGCTGAGTATTTCAAAATTCATGGAACCTCGGTGGGATATAGACTGGTCATCTATATTCAACCCGGGATAGTGAGATATAGGCTGACCACCTATGTCTGACTCAGAAATGAATTTTGCAACACTAAGAATGGTTATAATAAAATTTTGTCCGGAATAAATTCTCAACTCATCTTCCAAATGCTTCATTTATGTGTGCGTACTTACTTTCATCACAATCTCATTATGTCGCAGCTGTCACAGTCTTTTCCCTTCTCACCATTATTATCATTCCTCTTCCCCACATATATAGATAAGGAATTAGGTGATACTCTATAGATTCCTATGTCACTCATCACTCATTACTCCCAATATTGATAAGTGGATATTATCAATGACCTCCCTAAGAAAGATTTCCCATACCATATATAAGGAGGATCCCTAGGTACATTATGACCATTTAAAACTCAACAGAAATCCCAGGATATCACAAAATCACTCGAGCCACGTCAACTCGTCATATCGCAACATCAACCTTTCATTCTACGATAACCCACTCTCGAACATCTACTACTAGGAAACGTCTTAATTATGTCTCACCCTTCTTTTCTCGTTTTGAAGAGCTATGCCGCCAAGGAAAGTTAAAGCTACTCCAACTATGACACCTGTTGCTATTCGGAAATTGGTTAAGGATAGTATCGCCGAAGCTCTAGAGATCGAGAGAGCTGAGGTAGCTGCAAGGGCTGCTGAGGTCGCTTTACAGACAGGGACAGATGGACAATCCGATAATAAGCGCGAATGTACTTGGAAGAATTTTAAGGTTAGTGATCCCATCAAGTTTAAGGGCACTGAAGGAGCGGTTGCTTTGATTCGCTGGTTCGAAAAGACTGAGAATGTGTTCCTCATGTGCAACTGTCCTGATGGCAGCAAGGTAAAATTTGCTACTGGTATGCTTTTGGATGAAGCTATGTCATGGTAGAATTCTTATGCTCAACCGATGGGTTGGAAAATGCCTACAAGCTCACCTGGGAGCAATTCAAGAAATTGATGACTGAGAAGTTTTGCCCTCGTACTGAGGTGCAGAAGTTGGAAACAGAATTCTATGAGCTGGTGACTAAAGGTGATGACATCGAGACCTACTTCAGGAAGTTTCAAGAGTTGGCTGCACTATGCCCAACTATGGTTTCAGATAATGAAAAGCTGCTAGAAAAATTCATCGGTGGACTACCGCGCAACATCAGTGGGAACGTAATTGCTTCTAAATCAGACACGCTGGAGGAAGCTATCAGAATATCTCAAAAGCTTATGGCTCAAGTGATGAAGCAAGAAACTACTGTCAACAACAACAACGAAAACAAGAGGAAAAGGGATAACAACCAAGGAGACGATCAAGTATGGCAGCCAAACCAACAACATGAAGTGGTTAGGGCCTACGTTGCAAAGCCAAGTGAAAAGAAAGGTTACCAGGGTACCCTACCCAAATGCAACAAGTGTCAGAATCATCATAACCACGGACCTTGTCTTAATCCATGTGGCAACTGTAAGAAGGTTGGTCATGCAACTTGGGAATGCAAATTTCCAATCATTACCGGAGATCAGAAGCCCTCAGTGACATGTTTTGGCTGTAGAGAAATAGGGCATTACAGGAATGAATGCCCAAAACAAGGAAACCAAGAGAAAGGGAACCAAGGCGGAAGGGCTCGTGGGAGAGCCTAGGTCATCGGAGGAGAAAATGGTCCACACATCAACAACGCTGAGGACGACAACATTGTTCAAGAACCAAGAACTTCTACCTTAAAAATAAACTAAAGCCTAAACTCTTTTGTGTTGTGTTTAATTCTACGTTCTATCGTATAAGTTTCATGTACTATTAACGAATTCCGATCTAATGAATATTCTATCTTTTATCACCACAAGCTCCTAGCGATTTCATTAAGATTCCTTTGGAACTACACCACCTATCATCTACAGACCAATGGTCAGGATTAGAGAACAATTCAAACATAGGGAGATATGCTTAGAGCATGAGTGGTTGACTCTAGAAATGGTTGGATTAACCATTTGCCATAAATCAGATTCCTTTATAACCATAGTTACCACACGAGCTTAGAGACTACACCATTTGAAGCACTCTATGGTCGAAGTTCCAACATCCATTGACGGATCGAAATTTGGAAAAAGCCTAACTCACTAGTCCAGTAAGCATTCATGAAATAACCAGGAATTTCCTACAAATCAAGAATCAGTTACAAGTTTGATAAGTTGTAAACCCTTAGAATTTCAAGTTAATGGCAAGATTATGTTGAAAATTCTGCCTAGGAAAGGCATGATACCATTAAGAAAAATTTGGGAAGATAAACCAGGGATTCAGACAGTATGGGCCTAGTGGCCTACAGACTTGAACTCCCATTAGAGCTCAGTAGCTTACACGATACATATCATCATCTTCTCACCAATACCTCTCTAGAGACCAACACAAACTGAACTTCGGGACGAAGTTCCTGTTAGAAGGGAAGACTGTCACAACTCGTAATTTCCGGTCATTTTTCCAAACCTCGACAATTTACTATTCACAAGTTACTATTCATCAATTACTATTCACCAATCACTATTCATCATTTTTGAGGTCAATTTGACATTCCGAGAAACATTCAGAAATTTTACTATTCACTTGACACTATTCATTTCCGGAAGAAAACCACTATTCACGTGCATTACTCATTTCATCGTAAACTTAGTTTACGGGTATTCAAAATTCGCGTAACCGTATTGGTTCAGGAGCGAATTCATGCTTTATCATTTGGGACATCTCATACAGACTAGAAATAGTCTGCATATCATCATTATGGCACTTGCATACTATTCCACTCGTAGGATAATTAAATTAATACTTTTGGTATAATTAACGATTTACGTATGTTTATTTTAAATAAACACTAATACGCGAACTATAAATGTGACTAACACGTCCGACACTCCCGACTATGATCCCAATATATTTTTATATTCATTTTTATAATATAAAAATTATAATATTAATTTACCCGGTATTTTGGAAAGTTATTTTAATTATTATCGTACGGTTACTAAAATTACGACGGTTTTCGTAGAAACTAAACAATAATCACCCGAACACTCAATATTTATACCCAACATATTTTCACAATTTTTATAACTTTATTATGTCCCAATTAACTTCATCATATTTTACTTCAACTCGTCACGGTTTACTTTTAGTTAACTCGGTACCCGATAACACCCAATGCACCAACTAAACTAGTAATACTTACACTAGGGAGACAAGAACATTAATAGCCATCAACACAACCTATCCCTCCCCCTCACTTCACGTCAGCCCCCCCCCCCCCCCCTAAAGTCCTAATATTGAATTATTGCAATTGACTAGAAAGATACAAGACTTACTTTAGGATATTTTGCTCATTATTCTTCACATACAACTAGCTTCCACAAAAAGCTTTCTCTCCTCCTTCTCTCTAAGGTAAAACCGGCCTAGGATCACCAAGAAACAAGAAACACCATTTTCCAAGATCAAAGCTCAAATCAAGTTTATATAGTATCCTTGTTAGAGTTTTGAAATAAAAACTCAAGGATTGTTAGGTTTTCATCATCCAAACTTCATTAATCTTCCAAGTAAGTTTACAAAACTCATTTCATAATTTTTACAAGTTATTACTATGTTTATATATTTTTCTTACAAGAACTCATGCATATATTGACTTATACCACTTTATTTTTGTAAACTTTTGATCATACAAGCCCTAGAAATGATTTTTGGTTAGATCCTTGTTAGATCTACTTGGTTATGATGTTTAGGAACCCATGACACCCTAAGAAGGTGTATGGTAGGATTAGACTAGCTTTGTGGTGTTTGAAAGTGGTTTGGTTGGTTTTTGAACAAGTTAGTAACTAGGAAAACCAAGTTTTGACACTTATAGGAAGTTGCTGTCCATTTTTGCAAAACGTGGAAAGATCAGGGAATTCTGGGTAATTTTGGACCTAAGATTCAGAAAATACTTTCCGATACGGAACTATGGCCGAAAACGGGGATAAAAACGAGTTAATAACGAAGGAGATACGCTAAAAACGAGTTTAACGACGAAAACTATATTTTCCGGAAATGCTTGCTGATGAACAGTACTCACGGGCAAATTCGAGGCGTAAAACTAAATCTAGCCATCCCGACTTATCAAAAATATGTTAGTATTTTGTCCCACGATTCCGGGGATATAAAGAACGAGGAAAATGAACTTAAAACGACCAAGTTATACATGTTTTAAAATCGTCAAAACTATATATATAAATAGTCACTACTAGAAAATAATATAACTACGTACTAAATAATATATTTTCTAGATTTCTTATTCAAGGAGTTTATTTTTAATTAACGAAATACGTACGACTCAAGGTTTATTACGCGACTACTAAACACTATTATAAGGTTTTCAAGACGAGGAATATAACACTAACATTTTTATACGATATACTACGACAAGTTATATACTTCTATATTTGGACTTATTTTCCTAAGTATGGAAACTATTTTACTTTGACCATAACTAGTATTTCCAAGTTACGAGTGGTATAGGCATCATGTGCACGTGCATTCATTTCTTCACGTCATGATCTAAGGTAGATCGTTATTACTCATATTAGGTTGCGGTTAGAGATCGTGCCTCATTTCAGTGTATCCATTCTTGTCATCGTAGCTATCGCTCCAGGTGAGTCATAGCCCCTACTATTTTAATTGTTTTGTAAACTCTTTGGGGGAGAATACATGCTCGTTTTACTTAAAACGCATTACTTGTTTTACCTGGTTGATTTCTCAAATATTTCCAGCTTTGTCTAAATATATATTTGATCACCTGCACTTCATTAGTATGCTTGACTACCGGTATTTCTTTGGGATATTTAACCACCTGCATTCATTGGTATGTTTGATTTTCTTGTATTTCATGGGATTGATTATCCTTGTTTACATGACCACATTGTCATAATTATTTATCTGGCGACATTGTCAGTATTGTTTATCTGGCGACATTGTCAGTATTATTTTATCTGGCGACATTGTCAGCGTTATTTATCTGGCGACATTGTCAGTATTGTTTAGATAACCTCATTGACTGAATCATTTTATTTATATAGCCGTTTTGCTATATTTATCTGGGAATTTGGATACCAGTATTACTTTTGTTCACGTAGACTTTAACATAGTTGGCAGTGGGTTGTAAACACACAGGTTACAAGTCTCTTATAGCGGGACTTGCAACTGAGTGGATTTACGATGCCTTTGTTGGGCGATCTTTTCTCTATAGGCATTATTTGTTAAACAAACTCTATGAACTCACCAACCTCGTGTTGACACTTTAGCGTGTATTTTCAGGTTTTAAGCAATGGTACGCTACAGGAGGTTTTGGCAGGGCATGGCATGGTCATAGAAGACTCTGATTATTTATATGGGGACTGTTTTAAACTATTTTAAGGGCCTACTTCCGCACTACTTTTAATGATGTAAATTCAACATTTTTGATTAAACGATTTTATTTTAAATGATTAAAGTGAAAACCATTTTTTTGAACTTGTGTTGTAATACCAATTGAGTTACACCCCAGCTACCTGTATGCTTCCGCTGGACCCGATTTTGGGGGTGTGACAATAGTCACTCCAAGCACCACCCACAAAAGCTTGTTGAGGTTTGCTCTTGGGTGGTTTTGGACATTCTCCTACAAGATGACTTGTGTCTCCACACCTATAACATTTTCTTTCAACTTTTCCTTTTCGATCATCACGATCTTTCCGGAAGGTTTTCTTGTCATCTTTAGGTTGCCTTACAAATTTCCCTCGCCTACGAAAGAACTTCTTGAAGTCTCTCACGGCCATAGCATATTCCTCATCATCACTATCTGAAGTAGACTCTTCATCATCACTTGATTGGACTCTAGCTTTCAAGGCAATGGACTTAACTTTTTCTTTCTTGCCTCTAACTAGTTCCGAATCTTTTTCCATTACCATTTCGTGAACTTTGAGGTTTCCAATTAGATCATCAAGTGACATGCTTGAAAGATCTTTGGATTCTTCAATTGCCGTCACTTTTGCTCTCCACTTCGGATGGAGTGCTCTAAGAAATTTCCTGACAAAGTTCTTACTACAAAAAGATTCGTCAAGTGCTTTAAGTGAAGTAATAATAGTATTAAATCTAGCAAAGGCATTATCAATAATCTCATCTTCGGAAATAACAAATTGTTCATATTGTTGAACAAGAAGATCAATTTTGTTATCTTTAACTTGTGAGTTTCCTTGATGAGTGACAATTAAAGATTGCCAAATATCTTTGGCGGTTTTACACAAAAAGACTCTTTCATATTCTTTCTTAGGCAAAGCATTATAAAGCATCATTTTAGCTTCATTATTTTTACCTATTAATTTCTTTTGATCATCATCTTTGATGTTAGTAACTACGTTATCACCATCAATAATTATATACCACAAATCTATATCTTTAGATTTCACGTAAGTTTCAAAACGGTTTTTCCAATATATAAAACCATTTGCTTCAAAGAGTGGTGGTCTTTGCATAGATTGCCCTTCTTTGTAATTTTCAAAATCCATGGATCGTTTCAAGTTTTAAAACACAATATATTTTAAAAGCTTGAGTAACGTAGCTCTTGATGCCAATTGTGGAAACCTAGAAGGGGGGTTGAATAGTTTACCGATTAAAATCTTTTTAACTTGTTAAGTGAGCTTTGAAACTTTCCGTTTGATCAAAGATATATGCACAAACACAATATATAACATGTAAGTAAATGAAAGAAACGATCAAACCACAACACGAGTATTTATCGTGGTTCGGCTACAAGGACTCTTTTTCCTTGCCCTACGTCCACGCCCCGAGTATCCAACTCGAGAGTTTCTTTCACTAGTCAACAAGCTCCTTTCACCGGAGGAGAAAACCTTACACGTCGCTTATACTTTTACCGACACAAAGCTAAATGTCGAGTTCTTTTACAAGGGCACAACCACTCCCGTTAGTTCTTTTACTAGGGTACAACAACTCCCAACACTCTTTGTATTTTGAGGACTAAAATACTAACCGATCACTACTGAAAATACACAATCAAATGAAGTGTAAACTACACAAGTCTACACAATGCTAAGCTAACAAGTCTTGCAACGTTGTGTTGAATACTTGTTACTTTTAGTAAGCTCGTGAATCTCTTTGCTACAAAAAGAAACTTCACATATGAAATGTTAAGAGGTTAGATGAAAGAATGAATGTGTGTGTAAAATGTAATATCAAGTGATGAGCCAAATTTTAACTTGTGGCTCAATATTTATAGCCAAAACCTTCTGTTGGGATTCTTGATTTGATGTGACAAAATAAATAAAAGAATGAAAACAAGAGGGACTTAAAGTGACAAAGGATGAAACTTCAAGAACAAGAAAAAGATTACTACGGATCTTTTTATTATTTAGAATATATCCTTTGTAAACCTAATCCTCTATTATATAAAGAGGATACAGGTCGTAGGTTTTTAATATGTCTTTCACAATGTAGTCGACTAAGAAAAGTGTGTGTGTGTGTCTAGGGCGTGGTTCATTGTAAACGCCTAGACTAGAGTTAGTTTGTGTTCGTATTCCTCCAAGGTCTGAGAGTTCTTAGATCCCTATTACACTTAGGTAATACGTTGTATTCTGATCAAATACATATTGGAGGTGATGAGGAAAAACCTTGTGTCAATAACTTTGATTCATTCTATTCCGCTGCATATTGTTATTATCATTGTTATTGTTTGCCCTATATCCTATGAGGTCTAAACAACCTCGAGCTACAACGATCCAACAGGTGGTATCAGAGCGGGTTGCTCGTGATATCTAGGGTTCATCAAGGTTTTTGTTGTCGAAGTCTGCTGCTGTTAAAAAGGTACGGTGATGATTTATAATTTAATCGTATTATTATTCTGTTTTGGTGGACTTCTCGTACTGGGTAGAAGATTGCTGATTGATCGAGGTCTATTATTGTGGGTCGGTGACATAATTTATTTTACAAACTCATATGTTATTTATTAATGATTGGTGAGATTGTTGTCATAAATTGGTCGGCGTCTTATTTGAAGATATTTAATGTGTTTACCGTCTTTTGCACATGGAGATTCAATAAACCTTGTATCTATTAATACTTATGGATCAGTTTTGGTGGGGCCAAGATTCAATAAATCGACAAAATACAAAAGCCTCGTATTATTTATTGTTTGATGGAAGGCCATAGGGATTGTCGGTTATGGTACATATTATAGGACAATGGATTACCACGTGATGGCTAGTGGATTCACAAGATTCATACATTGGTCAATATTTTATTGTGGAGATGTTCAGTCGGTTGTGGGATCGATTATATGTGTTTTTGTCGTTACAAGCACATGGGTCTTTCATATTGATACTTTAGTACAGTTGATTCATAGGTCTGAGATTGTGGGACATAGCAGGTACGACTGCTGGTATGTTATTGTTTACTCTACTGCTATGCTTATGACTCTACTGCTACTTCTATTTGACTCTGCTGCTCTTGTAATACTCTGCTGCTGGGAATTTTCAATCTGCTGCTAGCTTTAGTACTCTGCTGTTAGCACACTGCTGCTCAATATATATTGTTCCTACTGCTGTGTTTTGATGTTTTAAGAGTAGTGAGGGGAAGTACGTATGTTTGATTGGTTTTGGTTTACACACACAAGAAGATGGTTGTTTGTTCTTAAAGGTTTCAAAGGCTCGTTCTTATTGTTTAATTGATTACGAAGAGGGTTGAATATCATTTATTTGATGTTGTAGTTGAGTTTCACAGGTTTGTGTTCTTATCATATCTCAAAGTGGGGATGTTACACTTTGAAGATAACTTGTCTGTTTTAAAAGGTGGTGACAACAGCTTGATAAATCTAGTTTTCATAGGTCAAGGGGAGGATGGACGAAGACCTAGTTAACTATCACTTAAAGGAGTTACATTGTAGTGCTCAGTGTCTCATTAAAGATGAGGATTTGTCATGGGATCGCGGTCTACTTATATATTCAGTTTTGGGTATAAGTTTGGAGTCACATGGTTAGTACAAGACATAAGACACAAGTTTGGAAAATTCAACTTCTTCATCAAATTCGTCATACTCAGTTTTCTTCATCAGTAATCATTATATAAAGTCTACAGATTTGAAGAATCATTTTATGTACATGCATCACTCGAGGGGAAGTTTCTACGGTTTATTCATTCTCTATTTGTTGATAACAAAAAGGGGAAGAAATATTGTGGTGGCATGGCATGGATTAAGGGGAAGACATACTTGTTTCATTCAGGGAGATGTCTACATCTCAACTTCTCTACTTCGTCTAGGGAAGTTCGTACACGACTTTGTTTGTTTTGTCATCATCAAATAGGGGAAGATTGTTGGGATTCTTGATTTGATGTGACAAAATAAATAAAAGAATGAAAACAAGAGGGACTTAAAGTGACAAAGGATGAAACTTCAAGAACAAGAAAAAGATTACTACGGATCTTTTTATTATTTAGAATATATCCTTTGTAAACCTAATCCTCTATTATATAAAGAGGATACAGGTCGTAGGTTTTTAATATGTCTTTCACAATGTAGTCGACTAAGAAAAGTGTGTGTGTGTGTCTAGGGCGTGGTTCATTGTAAACGCCTAGACTAGAGTTAGTTTGTGTTCGTATTCCTCCAAGGTCTGAGAGTTCTTAGATCCCTATTACACTTAGGTAATACGTTGTATTCTGATCAAATACATATTGGAGGTGATGAGGAAAAACCTTGTGTCAATAACTTTGATTCATTCTATTCCGCTGCATATTGTTATTATCATTGTTATTGTTTGCCCTAGATCCTATGAGGTCTAAACAACCTCGAGCTACAACGATCCAACACCTTCTGCAGGTCTGGCGGATCAGGCGGACCCCTGAGAAGGGTTCCGCCCGTGTACCTCCAGGGTACCGCCAGGCTTGCAGTTGGTTTTTGCAATAACTCTTCAAACCAAACAAGGTCTTGTCTCATAACTCCTAGCAACCAAACAATGTCACATCTCATAATAACAAGTCAAATACAAGGCTTGCAAGCAACAACAAAGTTAGTCAAACACATTTCTTTCCATAAATGCATAATGACAAAACTTGCCATAAATGTGATGTGACAATTTCTAATTTAAGAAATAAACTTGTGTTGTGTTTTATGAAATGTAAAATGTAGCAAAAGTCTAGTTTATGCAAGTCTTAAAAACTAAGATTATGTTTTGCTTAGAAACTAAAGTTTACATTTTGTTGTTAACAAAACTTAGCGAAGATCGTAAAATATAAATAACGTTTTTAGGCGATATTTGTATTAACAATCTCCCCCTTTTTGTTGATGACAAAACATAAACTTTGTTTTTAAGTAACACGCAAAATCTTGGTTTTCAAGACTTAAAAAAATTATATTAACCTTGTTTTACTTAAGAGACGAAAAGCATATCAAGTATTTGAAGGGTTAATATATTTCTCCCCCTTTTTGTCGAAACAAAAAGAAGAGTAGCGAAGCGGAAAAATGCCTATGCTCCCCCTTGGTCGATACTCCCCCTAAATGGAGTACCAAGATGGGAAACATGGATTTTGAGATCTACAAAAAAAATGGTTAGTTGGTGATATATATAGTCAAAGATGTAGTTACCACACACATTGCAACCACAACACAAACATGATCAACCAACAATGTACGAAAGTGAGTAGAAAGAAATGTCATTCCAAGTAAAATTTTGACTATTAAAAGTCAAAAGACAAGAAATGAGAACTATTCTTTTACTTCTAAACAAAAACTAAAAAATAACCAAGAAAGAAAACTAAAATCCTACTTTCCTTAATTTGGGGCAAACGGCCTCCAAGGATTGTCTAGGATTTGTTGGGGTGGGAAAGAGCATCCAAACATTCTATGACGTGTTGGAATGCAAAACGGGTTTCGTTTTGGAATTGGTTAAGCAATGTTTTGATGGTTTCACCCATTTGCTCACAATTTGAGCAAGCATGGGGATGAGTGGGTTGAAATGGGTTGGTTTTGGTTTCTTGGTTTGATGGTTGGTTGGTTTTTGGTTCTTGGGTGGAGGATGGATTTGGTATTGAGTCAAGCAAGGTAGTTTGAAATTCCATTGCTTGATGAAGGTGGTTCTCAACCATGCTTTGGATTTCCTCATATGAGGGAAAGAAAGTCTCATAGGTTTGGGCTTGAGAATGTGGTGGATTTGGGTGATCATTGTTTTCAAAGTTTGGTTCTCCATATAGAGGACCATGGATGTCATGGTAGATGGGGTGAAACAATAATGGTTTGGGTTGATGGTACACTTGTTGTGGTGTTTGAATGTGGTTAAAAAGGTTATCTTGGTCAAGAATTGACCTTGGTGATTCATTTGCAAAAGGTGGTGTTTGTGTAGGTCTTGGTGGAAGATCATTAAGATCTTGGACAAATGGATGTGGTGATGTGGGAGGAGACCCAAATAGTTCCATTGGCTCAATTTTTGGTAATGGTGATGGTGATGAAGTTTTGGATGGTTGAGTTGGAGCACTTGGTGGAGTTGGGTCAATAGGTGATTTAGTTGGTGGTGGAGTGAGCTCATTTGGTTCATTGGGTGATGGTGATGGAGATGCAAGGTTCAAAAAATGTTCATTTTTGATAGGTGATGTAAATTCATCCGAGGATGAGGAGCTTAGGTTGATGGGTTGATTGCACCATAGTGGTTTAACACTTATCCGGGCGGTTTTCCGGATAGGTCTTGATGGTTGAGAGGTGTTTATTGACTTAGTCATGGTGAAAAATGGTTTATAAGTTTCAGAAATTGTGTTGAGGAAGGTGTGATTTGATGGTGTTTAGGATGGCTTAATTTATAGTGTTGATGGATTATGGAAAGGAGTGTTTGGATTTGATGTTAGTCCATACAAAAATGGAGGTTTCTAATGATTTGGAAAACTAATTGTGGGTTGTCAAATCATGGAAGTCAATCCGATGAAAATGGTGAAGTGAGAAGACAAGTTTTACACTTAATGCATAGTGGTTTTGGTGGATTTGTGGTAGTATAAATCTCAGGGATTTCAAGGATCCCTTAAAAGGGTTCCTTCCTTTATGTTTGAGGGGTCCTTGTGGTTGTTATGGTTAAATTTAAATTTTGGCGGGAATTGGTTTTGGTTAAGTTCATGGAAGAAGGAGTATCCTATTATGCTAAACACATTGCAAGTAATGGGTTTCTACCTAAAAGGATTGGAGTTTGGTGTTTCAATGTTGAATTGGCGAAAAAAGAAAACAAAAAATCTGCAGGTTGCTGACGGCACCCTCAGAATACACAGGCGGAACCCATCTGAGGGTGCCGCCTGGTCCGTTGGGCGAATTCTGGGATTCCCAGAAATTGTACTGGCAGAACCCAAATTTGGGTACCGCCAGATCCGCCAGGGGTGAAAAAAGTGGCAGTCCACGTTTTTGACCCGTGAGACGATTTTCAAAATTTTCGAAAACTCCTAAAATCAAAGAGATAAGGCATTTCTGGTTGGGCAATGCAAAAAATAGACACGTAAACATGCATTTCATAGGACTTTGACCTTGAGGTCGAGAATTTCACTATACTTAGTGAAAATATTATAAACTTGAAAATTTAACAACTTGCCAAAAGTTGTCTCCCTGCATCATTGTTAGTTGAAACATGTTTCAAATAGTAACAAACATCCTACCAACACATAAATTCAAGAGAACCATTGTTTACATAACCAAATTGTTTAAATAGCACCTTGTGCCAAACACTCCTAACACACCCGCACTCATTGACGGTCAATCTTCTTCTTCATTTTCCAAGGAATCTCCCGATGTTTTTGAACATCCCCTTTGTTTGCTTGAACTCCTCCGACTCATTTGGAATATCCGGAACTTGAGAGAGGTATTCTAGAGGTGGGAGCCTAGAGTTTGGCAAATTGTCATCTTCACTCATTGAGGAAGAAGATGATGAGGTAGGAGGATGTGGACGTTTTCCTTGGGCTTTGTAAACTCTCTTATCACTAAGTGGAACAAAGGTGTGTGGAATGAGAGTGTAGTCAAGACGAAGAACATTTGAAGTTGGTGGAATGGGTGAGATGAACCTAAAGAGACGGGTCAAGAGCATTCCATATGGCATAGCCGTTGTGCCATGCACGGGAATGTCAGCCATTCTCTTGGCCATGTAGTAGGCAAGGTTGAAGGGTTGCCTAACGGACAAGGAGTAGAGCATGTAGCAAAGGCAAAGGTTGATATGGTCACGGTTCCCTATTGTGCTAATGACATTGGCTCTAAGGACTTCCTCCCATTTCTTGAATTGGGGTTTGAGTTCGTTCATTTCCATTCCATATGGGTCCTTATCGACCTCACTCCCCGAACGGGTTCTCCTAGTGGTGGTGGTCCTAACAAAGAGGTGGTCACGGAGAACGTCTTTTGAGACAAGAGGTGTGTCATAAGGGTGGATACGGTCTTGAAGGTTGTCAAGAGTTGAGAGGGAGTGCAAGTCGGAATAGAGGCAAGTACCACGGTTTGGAACACCTAGGATTCGAGCAAACTCCTCAAGAGTGAAGGAGTATTGATGACCACTAACCCTAAAGTTGATAGACATATGACCATAATCATCCGTTGAGAGGACGCATGATGCATAGAACTCTAGAATGAACCTAGGACAAATAGGCTCGTCGATATTCAAAAGACACTCAAAGTTGATTGTGGCAAAATCGGCGTAAAGGTTTGTGCCTTCTAGGAAAGATGGGTCTATGGTTCTACCCTCATGGACATAGTGTTTTTCTAGGGCTTTGAAAACGTTTACTTGATTTGCGGTAAGGCCTTTGGTTTTGTGGTGTTTTGGTAGGTACTTAATGGTGTCCTTGTGGTCGTAGTGGGTTAGAGGAGGCATGATGATTCCTAGAACAACAAAATTTCACATTTTAGTTTACGTAAACCACTATTATAATGTGGAAGTTCTAGTGTGTGCCTATATGAAAACAATGTGGAGGTGCGGTTATATTGACTCATTTTGATGCTTCAAAATCGTTTTATGCAAGTTTTGTTATAAAACAAAAGATAACCCAAACGCTCCTAGTTCAATGTAGCTTCGTTTGAATGTACCCGAAAATACATATTGGTTATGTATTCCCTTTAGCATTCAAGAGACATTATGCAAGTGATGTTTTAAGAATAACGTTTTGATTTTGCATTCTCAATGTGAGACGAAAAAATATTTGTCCTACTTGTGAGTAATTTTTGGAAAGATTTGACATGGGGTGTTTTAGCAAACATGTTTATACTAATTAAAGATGCAATTCCTAACTTTGGGAAACATGATTAGTTTTATTAAACACCTAATCTAATGCATGAGTTTTTCAAGTTAGTGCATAGCCCCAAGTTTTTGTTTTTGTGCAAGAAATAGAATTCCTAGACTCAGATCAGGATTGTAATCATGTTTAGAATACTTACAATGATGATTGATTTGCAATGTAAATGAATGGAGGACCAAGAATTCGTAGGTGTGGATGAGTGGTGAAGTGAATAGTAGCATCCTTGAAATGGTGGTATGAGATAATGGGTGTTTGGTTTAATATAAACAAAGAAAATGATTCTGCAGGTCGACGGACACGGCGGAACCCTGGGTTGGGTTCCGTCCGGTATGGCTGAGGGTTCCGCCGACCCTGCTGAGAAAAATGGTTTTGGATTTGTTTTGATTTTTGTGATTTTTGTCTAATGTCCAGAACTACAATGTAGGTTCCATGAGTCCTAAGCCTAGCCTAAGAAGATTAAAAGGTTCACGTTTAAGAGGTTTTGTGAGAATGTCGGCTATGTTATCTTCGAAAGAAACTTTCTCAATTGAGATATTTCCTTTTTGGACGTTGTCACGAAGGAAATGATGACGGATTTCAATATGTTTGGTACGAGCATGTTGAACCGGGTTTTTGCTAAGATCAATGGCACCTTTGTTGTCACAAAGAATTGTGATGTTGTTGAGTTGAATTCCGTAGTCGACAAGAGCTTGCTTCATCCAAAGAGCTTGTTGACATGCCTTTCCGGCCGAAACGTACTCGGCTTCCGTTGTTGAGATAGCAAGAGCCGTTTGCTTCTTAGAGAACCATGAGGTGAGACAATTTCCAACAAAAGTACAAATACCACTTGTGCTTTTTCTATCGACATAGTCACCGGCATGATCCGAGTCGGCATACACTATGGTGTCTATTCCCGTTCCTTTGGGATACCATAAACCTAAATGTGTAGTGCCCTTAATATACCTAAAAATCCTTTTAACGGCTTCGAGATGGGTAGTTTTAGGATCTTCTTGAAAACGAGCACATAGACAAACACTAAACATAATGTCGGGTCTACTAGCCGTTAGGTAAAGTAGACTACCAATCATACCTCTATATTTAGTGCTATCTACGGATTCACTTTCCTCATCCTTGGTGAGTTTAGTTTCCGTGGACATGGGAGTTTTGATAGGTTTCGAATCTTCTAGTCCGAATTTCTTAAGCATGTCCTTAATATATTTAGATTGGTTAAAGAAGATACCATCTTCTAGTTGTTTGATTTGGAGTCCTAAGAAAAAGTTGAGTTCTCCCATCATACTCATTTCAAACTCGTCATGCATGATTTTTGAGAAATCCACACATAATTCTTGACAAGTTGATCCGAATATAATGTCATCAACATAGATTTGGACTATGATAATATGTGAGTCTTTCTTCTTAGTGAAGAGAGTATTATCAACTAAGCCCATGGTATACTTATGGTCAACTAGGAATGTTTTAAGTCGATCATACCATGCTTTTGGAGCTTGCTTAAGTCCGTAAAGAGCCTTTTTAAGTTTGTAAACATAATTAGGTTTTTTAAAATCGATGAAGCCCGGTGGTTGAGCAAAATACACTTCTTCATTAATGACTCCGTTTAGAAATGCACTTTTGACGTCCATTTGAAATAGTTTAAAATTATGTGCACACGCATAAGCAAGTAATATTCTAATTGACTCGAGCCTAGCTACCGGAGCAAAAGTTTCATCGTAATCAATGCCTTCTTGTTGATTATATCCTTGTGCTACTAGCCTAGCTTTGTTTCTAGACACAATTCCATTTTCATCCATTTTATTACGAAAGACCCATTTTGTTCCAATTATTTTTTGGCTCTTTGGTTGATGAACTAATGTCCATACATCATTCCTAATAAATTGGTTTAATTCTCCTTGCATTGCAATTACCCAAGATTCATCTTTAATGGCTTCATTAATGTTTTTCGGTTCGATGGTTGACACGAAACAAAAGTAGTTGCTTTCATTTTTGAACTTTTGATCTAAGTGTTCTTTCGTTAATGTTGCCTATGACACCGTCTAATGGATGACTTTTAGATTCTTTGACATTGACAAGTTCTTTGTTTAATAGTTCATCTTCCTTGTCATTACCTAAGATTTCTTGACATTCAATTGCTTGGCTTTCAACTAAGTCATCATCTACCAAAGGTGATGTCTTAGAGGGAGGTGGACTTTCGTCAAATGTAACGTTTAACGATTCCTCGACTCTTAAGGTTTCTTTGTTCAAAACAATGTAAGCTTTACTATTTTGTGAATATCCAAGAAATACACCTTCATAAGACTTTGGGTCAAATTTAGTGAGATAATCTTTGGTGTTAAGAATGAAGCATTTACTCCCAAACACTCTAAAGTATCCTAATGTAGGCTTTTTACCTCTATAAAGTTCATAAGGAGTTTTATTCAAAAATCGTCTAATTAGGACTCGATTAAGAATGTACGTTGATGTGTCAACGGCATTACACCAAAACTTTTGTGGAATAGTTTGTTCATTAAGCATTGTTCTACTCATCTCTTGCAATGTCTGGTTTTTACGTTCTACTACACCATTAAATTGAGGAGTACGTGGAGCCGAAAAGTTATGAGTAATTCCATTTTTATCACAAAAGTTTCCAAATTGAAATTCATTATCAAATTCACGACCGTGATCCGTTCTAATAGACACTATATTAGACCCTACTACAAGATGACTTGTGTCTCCACACCTATAACATTTTCTTTCAACTTTTCCTTTTCGATCATCACGATCTTTCCGGAAGGTTTTCTTGTCATCTTTAGGTTGCCTTACAAATTTCCCTCGCCTACGAAAGAACTTCTTGAAGTCTCTCACGGCCATAGCATATTCCTCATCATCACTATCCGAAGTAGACTCTTCATCATCACTTGATTGGACTCTAGCTTTCAAGGCAATGGACTTAACTTTTTCTTTCTTGCCTCTAACTAGTTCCGAATCTTTTTCCATTACCATTTCGTGAACTTTGAGGTTTCCAATTAGCTCATCAAGTGACATGCTTGAAAGATCTTTGGATTCTTCAATTGCCGTCACTTTTGCTCTCCACTTCGGATGGAGTGCTCTAAGAAATTTCCTGACAAAGTTCTTACTACAAAAAGATTCGTCAAGTGCTTTAAGTGAAGTAATAATAGTATTAAATCTAGCAAAGGCATTATCAATAATCTCATCTTCGGAAATAACAAATTGTTCATATTGTTGAACAAGAAGATCAATTTTGTTATCTTTAACTTGTGAGTTTCCTTGATGAGTGACAATTAAAGATTGCCAAATATCTTTGGCGGTTTTACACAAAAAGACTCTTTCATATTCTTTCTTAGGCAAAGCATTATAAAGCATCATTTTAGCTTCATTATTTTTACCTATTAATTTCTTTTGATCATCATCTTTGATGTTAGTAACTACGTTATCACCATCAATAATTATATACCACAAATCTATATCTTTAGATTTCACGTAAGTTTCAAAACGGTTTTTCCAATATATAAAACCATTTGCTTCAAAGAGTGGTGGTCTTTGCATAGATTGCCCTTCTTTGTAATTTTCAAAATCCATGGATCGTTTCAAGTTTTAAAACACAATATATTTTAAAAGCTTGAGTAACGTAGCTCTTGATGCCAATTGTGGAAAACTAGAAGGGGGGTTGAATAGTTTACCGATTAAAATCTTTTTAACTTGTTAAGTTAGCTTTGAAACTTTCCGTTTGATCAAAGATATATGCACAAACACAATATATAACATGTAAGTAAATGAAAGAAACGATCAAACCACAACACGAGTATTTATCGTGGTTCGGCTACAAGGACTCTTTTTCCTTGCCCTACGTCCACGCCCCGAGTATCCAACTCGAGAGTTTCTTTCACTAGTCAACAAGCTCCTTTCACCGGCGGAGAAAACCTTACACGTCGCTTATACTTTTACCGACACAAAGCTAAATGTCGAGTTCTTTTACAAGGGCACAACCACTCCCGTTAGTTCTTTTACTAGGGTACAACAACTCCCAACACTCTTTGTATTTTGAGGACTAAAATACTAACCGATCACTACTGAAAATACACAATCAAATGAAGTGTAAACTACACAAGTCTACACAATGCTAAGCTAACAAGTCTTGCAACGTTGTGTTGAATACTTGTTGTCACAACTCACCATTTCAGGTCATTTCAGGTCATTTCCCGAACTTTGGAAAACACTATTCATCAAACACTATTCATCAAAACACTATTCATCAGTTTACTATTCATCATTTTTGGTGTCAGTTTGACATTCAGAGAAACATTCAGAAATTTTACTATTCACGGAACACTATTCATTGCGGGAAAAGATTTCATCATTCACGTGCATTACACATTTCATCGTAAATTTAGTTTACGAGTATTCAAATTCGCGTAACCGTATTGGTTCGGGTGCGAATTCATGCATTATCAGTAATGACATTTCATACGGACTGGGAATAGTCTGCATATCATCAGTAGGTCATTTACATGTTATACCACTCTTAGGATTTTCAAATTACTATATTCAGTATATTTAACGTTTTACGTATTATGATTTCTAAATAAACGTTAACACACGGTTTATACACGACGAATATATCTAAATATTCCCACAATGGTCCCGACATATTTTTATATCCATTTTAACATTATAAAAGTTATAACATTCAGTTACCCAGTATTTTGGAAATTTATTTTATTTTTAACGTACGCGTATGAATATAACGACGGTTTTCGTGAAAACTAAAAACAATAATCACCTGATCACTCAGTAAATGTACCCAACATATTTTTAATATGTTTTTAACATTATTATAACTTTTATTTCATCCCGGTTAACTTCGTGAACGTTTATTGCTATTAAACCCGGTACCCGATTTTAACGAATAACGCGTAATAACACTTAACGCTACACTATATTTTCTAAGTGATCAAAACCGTTTTGGCTACTCCTTTTTACACCAAAAACCGGCCATGTGCCCCATCTTTTAACCATGTGCATTAACTCATTTGTATTATACTAATAAACCTATCAAAACCTTACTTTACCAAAATTACAAAATCATAATTCATACTTTTAGCTAAGATCAAAAATCTCATCTCTTCTCCATCTCTTTTCAAACCCACGACCTCATCACCACCATATGATCCATCCATGGTTTTTCAAAAAGTAAAACACAAAACTTGTTCATTTTACAAGCCTAAACAAGAATCAATCAAGAAAAACACAAGTAATCCAAGGTTTCTAGCCATTTAATCATCTCATTTTATCAAGTAAGTTTTCATCTTTATTTTTTTATGGATCATCCTATTTTTACATGTATTACATAAGTATCATGCTAAAAACCATGTACAAGTAGCTATACCACACTTTATTTTGGCTAAAAACAAACATACAAACCCTAACTTATTTGTTATGAATCCCCTAGCTCTAATAACTTGGTTAGGAGTCCATGGCACCCTAAGAAGGTGTATGGTAAGATTAGATTAGTCATGTGGTGATTACAAGAGGTTTGGTGATGGTAGAAATTGATTTTTAACCTTGGAAACTTGATTTGGAACCTATTTTAGACATGCTGTCCCGTTTTGTAAAAATCTGGAAAATCAGTAAACACCAAGGAAACTTTGGCAAAATTTTTAGAAAATACTTTCAAAAACGAATCCGTAGGCGAAAGAACGGATTAAAAAGAGTCTATAACGAAGGAGTTATGATTTTTGCAAGATTGTAGACGAAAAGTATTTTCTGGAAATTTAGTTGCTGTTGGACGTTTTTCATGGTACAAAAAGAGGCTTTAAACGTAACCCGGAGGAGCCGAGCTTTCCAAAATATATTACTACATACTAAGACGTAACCGTGGACATAAAGAACAAGTAAAACGGACAAGTAACGACAAAGATATACTCGTTTGAATATCGGCTAAAACCCTTTATTAATTGACAGCTTTTATTAAATTTGGCACAAAAACTACGAAGTACATTTTTGAGCTAGAAGTAATATTAAGTACCGAGCTTTATAACTAATGTAGTATTAGTTATTACGAGTATATTTTCATCATTTCAAGGATTACAACCCGAGTATTTCAACGCTAACATGGAAACTTACGTTATATATATATAAGTATATATATATTATAACTAGCTATTTATATTTTCTAATAGCAATATTTTTCCAAATTCTTGGATTATATAATTTTGATAACAACAAGTGTTTTTCAAAGAGTAGAGTGGTATAGGAAACATGTGCATGGACATTCATAACATCATTTCATGATCTAAAGTAGATCGTTCATCATTCATATTAGGTTGCGGCTAGTGTGCGCGCCTTGTTTTTCAGCTCATTACATGTTCATGGTACCATCATATTGGGTTACGACAGCAAATTGTTCATTGGGGTTCATTTCATTTCATGACAGTTTCATCAGTTAAGGTGAGTTTTCATAGCCCCGTTTTCAATTCAACATTTTTGATTGTTTTCAAATCCCACGGGGGGAATACATTGCATCAATTATTTCAGTACGAGCCCAAGTATTCAAACATGTACATAGCTTAAGTTACCTTGCCAAGTGCTAAGTCCCCTGTAACATCATGAACCGTTAATTTCAAGTACTAAGCGAGAGTGAGTGGATAGATCTATCGAGGGTGACGCCTCCATCCGTGGTAGTGGATACCAACAGTAAGCGGATGCATGTCATGTCTTTTACATTTGAATGTTTCGGCAGAACATTCGGGAGGGGCATAGAATTTCATCAGTCATAGCTTCGGTGTCATGAGCTTAAGGCTATTGTACAATTTTCACGAGATTTTTATCTTGCATTTTACTTGTGGTGGCCGTACATCAGTACATTTTACAAACCTATGGAATTCACCAACATTCGTGTTGACGTTTTAGCAATGTATTTCAGGTTATTAAGGTAATCATGAGACATGCATTTGGACCTTCATGGAGTCGCGGAGTCGACGCGTCTCATCATTATTTCATGCACTTATGTAAACATTTGATCTAGTATGGCTTGTTTTTCATGAACATGTAACACATTTTGGGGACCTCATTTTGTAAACTCTGAATTATTTCCATGATCAAATGCAGTATTTTCCAAACGACACTTTAGGTCGTTCAATGTAACTGTAACTGTGGTGCTATGACAGACACCCCCAGGTATTCCATTCCGCTGCAAGTCAGGTAAATTGGGGGTGTGACAGATTGGCATCAGAGCTAAGGTTATAGCGAACTAGGATGTATCTTGGACCCTAGACTATAACCACATCATCATAGCATCTCATCATTTCATCATAAGTGCATGCTCATGATACATGTTGTTTCATACATACCCTGTGCGAGTTATTTATACTCATATCCGTATATGTATATCATTTTATTGACCTGGTTCACAAGTGACATGCCTTCAGATACTCACCCTGACATCCTTTTATCGGATTCCGACATTGAAGATGCCTTGTCATCTTCCACTACCATTATACCATCAGTTGCACTTACACCACCATTAGTACTATTGATTTGCCATAGGAACAGGGTTTTCCTATCATTCAGCCCGTACATAGAATGCCTTTTGGTAGTGTATTCAGAATAAATCTTAATGGACTTATTAGGATGCTTATTGCAAGGAAGATAGTGTGTTTTCTTTCCATCACTAGTAGGGCACTTACTACTCAGGTACTATCACCACCATCAGTTACTTATTACACTATTGGCCTTCCCACAGTGTGTACTTTAGTTTTACCTTTTGGATGTCGCGAGGTAGCGCGAAAGAGGGTAGTATTCCATTCACTAGTACCATCATTGTCATTTCCTTTTCCATTCCCATTTGCTCAGACTTCAATTGTTTCGCAACATTTTAGCATTATCTCATCAGGAATTAGGTTGATTTCGTTTTTGACGAATTAGTAGACTATTACCATTCGACAAGATTCACTCACGTATCCAATACACCATTCAAGCTATTTTACTATCATATGGGGAAACCGTTTTACAGAAAAATTTTCTGAAGTGAGCTATTTTATTACCATCCTATACATTGATTTTTCTGTCATTACACCAAGTATTTACTATTGTTACGCGAAGCAATTTTCATGTTACTTGAAACAAAACATCAGGACACCATTTTAATAACAATGCGTTGAACACCATCTAAAACTTTTGAGAAAAGTTATGATATTTTGACAAAATCCAACATCGCATCATTAGTCCTCAATTATACATAGCCTGATCACCTATGTAAAATTCAGGAAGGATTATGCCATGAAGGAAATAATTACCTTTTCAAAGGATTGTTAATAACAATCTTCATTCGAAAGCTTTGTAAACAAAGGAACTCTTTCATAAACATCCCTTTTGCCGAACTATCTCTGGATACTTACCCCACCAGTCACTCATTCAGACATTAAGTTGGATTTTCCCATTGACTTTCCTAGAAGAGACTTTCCATATCAATTACATGCAGGATTCCTTTATACAATAAAAGCAATGAAAGGATTACAGAACTACTAACCAGAACTAGAAGTATATACAGAGAGAATTCATAACTCAACAACAAATTCTAAGATACTGCGAGACCATCCGAATTACCATCTTTAACCTAGTTGTCCAATGTTATTATTCAAGGGTACTAGCTATACTGAGCTACAGGATTGAAATCAATAAATGTCCGCTGGACAACACAATAGAAATAAACCAAGCTTCTAATTGAGACTGTAGAGCATTTCATTTAAACATGGCCTCATCCATACATAAACTTTCCTGCAGTAAGTTTTCACAAAGGACAATTGTTTGAAACAAGAATATCGATGTAATTTCCTCTAAGGCCTTATGTCACTAGAAATTTCAGATAACCTCACCTTCATACTAAGCAAGGGATCAAACCGGAACATATCTCCTCATCTACATGGGAAAACAGAATAGACATTCATCGACACAACATCAAGTGATACATTCGTCTTGTCTATTACAACAATAAACAATTTCAGGACTTAAGTTAGTCTAAATATCTATGCTTGTAGTTATGCCAGATAACCACCAATAGACATTATCCAACCTCAGGAACTAAGTGTTAGACATCTATGCATTTAAGCGAACATTTCCTATTCTATCATTTTATCCTTTTCAGTGTTTTCACTTTTAAATAAAGTTGATGCGTTTACATAAATCACATACCTTGTGGAAAAATGATTTCTGAAATTCCTATTTTGAACCAGTGCGATCCTTTTTGGTCAAACTTTAGCAACACTATTGTACAATGAGAAATATACATAAACATCAAACTTTGGTAAACAGTCTTTATCACAACATGTTTGAAAACATTTTTCTACTTCATAACTACTGAAATTTTGAATCATCAGGAAAAATATTACTTAGTAAATCATTTGCTCCATTTTTCTAAATTCGTTTATTCAGAAAAAGGATTTCAACCAAAACTCACAATCGTGAGACAAATTTCCAGAACAAATTTCCCTACAACATCGCTTATGCATTTAGGATTTGTGACTGGACAATAGAGAATATTTGGATTATGTGATGAAGGAATTAGGAGGAACATCACAAATTGATCACGAATTTCAGTAGTGGAGACCAAACCCAATAGACAAAGAAGGACATATGTCTTATCATCCGTTGGAACAAAACACAAGGAATCAAATTGTTACCTATATTCTATCCCTTCAGATAACGCCAAGTTCGAAGGACCGAACGTTATGGAATTAGTCACAAAGGTTTATTGTACCCATTTCAGTTTTTCCTGTTAAGGAAACCGTTTCAACTTGGACTTCAGGTAATCATTTCAGGATTTCCTTCAGAAACCCATTTAGATGTAAACATCACTATCATCCTCAGACCGATGGTCAAAGTGACAGAACAATTCAAACATAGGAAAGTATGCTCAGAGCATGAGTGATTAACCCTAGAAATGGTTGGACTAATCATTTAACATAAATCAAATTCATCTACAACAATAGTTATCACACCAACAACGGGAAACTGGCAGAAGTTAGATTAGTACATAACACACATCATTTGGATTGGATATCCTGAACAACAAACCATCCAGATTCAGGTAGGAGAACAAACTAAGTTAAAAGCATTGCCTTGGATTGGCATGATACAAATTGGATAACAAGAAAGGTTGAACCTTTAGCATATTGGACTATTTAAGATTCATTTTAGAATCGACCAACTAGCATACAAATTTGAGTTCTGACAGAATTCAGCAGTATATATTACCAAGTATCACATTTAAAACATTAAGAAGCGCAGACCATCGATTGATGGGCCAAATTTAGAAAAAGCTCAACTCACTAGTTCAGTAGGCATTCATGAGATAACCAGAAATTTTCTACAAGTCAAGAATCAGTTACAAGTTCAATAAGTCGTAAACCATTAAAACTTCAAGTTCTGCAGAGTTATGCAGAAAGTTCTGCCTAGGAAAGGCATGTTATCATTCAGAAAACTTGGAAAGTTACACCAATATACACTGGACCATTTATATTTTGACAGAGAAGGCATAGTGGCCGTCAGACTTGAACATTGTCAGAGAACAACAGGATTACACGAACATATTTCACATTTTCAGATCCCCAGAAATGACTTACAGATGAGTCACTCATGATTCCATTGGAAGGGATTCATCCCAAATGACAATCTCAGACCTGGTAAGAGAACCAACAGAAATCATGGACCGTGTGGTCAAACAGTTGAAACAGAGTCGAATACCTATCATTAGAGTTCGCTGGAATTCTCGAATATCATCACCTTTTCATCAATACATTCTCAAAGACCAACATAAACTGAACTTCGGGACGAAGTTCCTTTTAGAGGGGAAGACTGTCACAACTCACCATTTCAGGTCATTTCAGGTCATTTCCCGAACTTTGGAAAACACTATTCATCAAACACTATTCATCAAAACACTATTCATCAGTTTACTATTCATCATTTTTTGTGTCAGTTTGACATTCAGAGAAACATTCAGAAATTTTACTATTCACGGAACACTATTCATTGCGGGAAAAGATTTCATCATTCACGTGCATTACACATTTCATCGTAAATTTAGTTTACGAGTATTCAAATTCGCGTAACCGTATTGGTTCGGGTGCGAATTCATGCATTATCAGTAATGACATTTCATACGGACTGGGAATAGTCTGCATATCATCAGTAGGTCATTTACATGTTATACCACTCTTAGGATTTTCAAATTACTATATTCAGTATATTTAACGTTTTACGTATTATGATTTCTAAATAAACGTTAACACACGGTTTATACACGACGAATATATCTAAATATTCCCACAATGGTCCCGACATATTTTTATATCCATTTTAACATTATAAAAGTTATAACATTCAGTTACCCAGTATTTTGGAAATTTATTTTATTTTTAACGTACGCGTATGAATATAACGACGGTTTTCGTGAAAACTAAAAACAATAATCACCTGATCACTCAGTAAATGTACCCAACATATTTTTAATATGTTTTTAACATTATTATAACTTTTATTTCATCCCGGTTAACTTCGTGAACGTTTATTGCTATTAAACCCGGTACCCGATTTTAACGAATAACGCGTAATAACACTTAACGCTACACTATATTTTCTAAGTGATCAAAACCGTTTTGGCTACTCCTTTTTACACCAAAAACCGGCCATGTGCCCCATCTTTTAACCATGTGCATTAACTCATTTGTATTATACTAATAAACCTATCAAAACCTTACTTTACCAAAATTACAAAATCATAATTCATACTTTTAGCTAAGATCAAAAATCTCATCTCTTCTCCATCTCTTTTCAAACCCACGACCTCATCACCACCATATGATCCATCCATGGTTTTTCAAAAAGTAAAACACAAAACTTGTTCATTTTACAAGCCTAAACAAGAATCAATCAAGAAAAACACAAGTAATCCAAGGTTTCTAGCCATTTAATCATCTCATTTTATCAAGTAAGTTTTCATCTTTATTTTTTTATGGATCATCCTATTTTTACATGTATTACATAAGTATCATGCTAAAAACCATGTACAAGTAGCTATACCACACTTTATTTTGGCTAAAAACAAACATACAAACCCTAACTTATTTGTTATGAATCCCCTAGCTCTAATAACTTGGTTAGGAGTCCATGGCACCCTAAGAAGGTGTATGGTAAGATTAGATTAGTCATGTGGTGATTACAAGAGGTTTGGTGATGGTAGAAATTGATTTTTAACCTTGGAAACTTGATTTGGAACCTATTTTAGACATGCTGTCCCGTTTTGTAAAAATCTGGAAAATCAGTAAACACCAAGGAAACTTTGGCAAAATTTTTAGAAAATACTTTCAAAAACGAATCCGTAGGCGAAAGAACGGATTAAAAAGAGTCTATAACGAAGGAGTTATGATTTTTGCAAGATTGTAGACGAAAAGTATTTTCTGGAAATTTAGTTGCTGTTGGACGTTTTTCATGGTACAAAAAGAGGCTTTAAACGTAACCCGGAGGAGCCGAGCTTTCCAAAATATATTACTACATACTAAGACGTAACCGTGGACATAAAGAACAAGTAAAACGGACAAGTAACGACAAAGATATACTCGTTTGAATATCGGCTAAAACCCTTTATTAATTGACAGCTTTTATTAAATTTGGCACAAAAACTACGAAGTACATTTTTGAGCTAGAAGTAATATTAAGTACCGAGCTTTATAACTAATGTAGTATTAGTTATTACGAGTATATTTTCATCATTTCAAGGATTACAACCCGAGTATTTCAACGCTAACATGGAAACTTACGTTATATATATATAAGTATATATATATTATAACTAGCTATTTATATTTTCTAATAGCAATATTTTTCCAAATTCTTGGATTATATAATTTTGATAACAACAAGTGTTTTTCAAAGAGTAGAGTGGTATAGGAAACATGTGCATGGACATTCATAACATCATTTCATGATCTAAAGTAGATCGTTCATCATTCATATTAGGTTGCGGCTAGTGTGCGCGCCTTGTTTTTCAGCTCATTACATGTTCATGGTACCATCATATTGGGTTACGACAGCAAATTGTTCATTGGGGTTCATTTCATTTCATGACAGTTTCATCAGTTAAGGTGAGTTTTCATAGCCCCGTTTTCAATTCAACATTTTTGATTGTTTTCAAATCCCACGGGGGGAATACATTGCATCAATTATTTCAGTACGAGCCCAAGTATTCAAACATGTACATAGCTTAAGTTACCTTGCCAAGTGCTAAGTCCCCTGTAACATCATGAACCGTTAATTTCAAGTACTAAGCGAGAGTGAGTGGATAGATCTATCGAGGGTGACGCCTCCATCCGTGGTAGTGGATACCAACAGTAAGCGGATGCATGTCATGTCTTTTACATTTGAATGTTTCGGCAGAACATTCGGGAGGGGCATAGAATTTCATCAGTCATAGCTTCGGTGTCATGAGCTTAAGGCTATTGTACAATTTTCACGAGATTTTTATCTTGCATTTTACTTGTGGTGGCCGTACATCAGTACATTTTACAAACCTATGGAATTCACCAACATTCGTGTTGACGTTTTAGCAATGTATTTCAGGTTATTAAGGTAATCATGAGACATGCATTTGGACCTTCATGGAGTCGCGGAGTCGACGCGTCTCATCATTATTTCATGCACTTATGTAAACATTTGATCTAGTATGGCTTGTTTTTCATGAACATGTAACACATTTTGGGGACCTCATTTTGTAAACTCTGAATTATTTCCATGATCAAATGCAGTATTTTCCAAACGACACTTTAGGTCGTTCAATGTAACTGTAACTGTGGTGCTATGACAGACACCCCCAGGTATTCCATTCCGCTGCAAGTCAGGTAAATTGGGGGTGTGACACTTGTTACTTTTAGTAAGCTCGTGAATCTCTTTGCTACAAAAAGAAACTTCCCATATGAAATGTTAAGAGGTTAGATGAAAGAATGAATGTGTGTGTAAAATGTAATATCAAGTGATGAGCCAAATTTTAACTTGTGGCTCAATGTTTATAGCCAAAACCTTCTGCAGGTCTGGCGGATCAGGCGGACCCCTGAGAAGGGTTCTGCCCGTGTACCTCCAGGGTACCGCCAGGCTTGCAGTTGGTTTTTGCAATAACTCTTCAAACCAAACAAGGTCTTGTCTCATAACTCCTAGCAACCAAACAATGTCACATCTCATAATAACAAGTCAAATACAAGGCTTGCAAGCAACAACAAAGTTAGTCAAACACATTTCTTTCCATAAATGCATAATGACAAAACTTGCCATAAATGTGATGTGACAATTTCTAATTTAAGAAATAAACTTGTGTTGTGTTTTATGAAATGTAAAATGTAGCAAAAGTCTAGTTTATGCAAGTCTTAAAAACTAAGATTATGTTTTGCTTAGAAACTAAAGTTTACATTTTGTCGTTAACAAAACTTAGCAAAGATCGTAAAATATAAATAACGTTTTTAGGCTATATTTGTATTAACAATCTCCCCCTTTTTATTGATGACAAAACATAAACTTTGTTTTTAAGTAACACGCAAAATCTTGGTTTTCAAGACTTAAAAAAATTATATTAACCTTGTTTACTTAAGAGACGAAAAGCATATCAAGTATTTGAAGGGTTAATATATTTCTCCCCCTTTTTGTCGAAACAAAAAGAAGAGTAGCGAAGCGGAAAAATGCCAATGCTCCCCCTTGGTCGATACTCCCCCTAAATGGAGTACCAAGATGGGAAACATGGATTTTGAGATCTACAAAAAAAATGGTTAGTTGGTGATATATATAGTCAAAGATGTAGTTACCACACACATTGCAACCACAACACAAACATGATCAACCAACAATGTACGAAAGTGAGTAGAAAGAAATGTCATTCCAAGTAAAATTTTGACTATTAAAAGTCAAAAGACAAGAAATGAGAACTATTCTTTTACTTCTAAACAAAAACTAAAAAATAACCAAGAAAGAAAACTAAAATCCTACTTTCCTTAATTTGGGGCAAACGGCCTCCAAGGATTGTCTAGGATTTGTTGGGGTGGGAAAGAGCATACAAACATTCTATGACGTGTTGGAATGCAAAACGGGTTTCGTTTTGGAATTGGTTAAGCAATGTTTTGATGGTTTCACCCATTTGCTCACAATTTGAGCAAGCATGGGGATGAGTGGGTTGAAATGGGTTGGTTTTGGTTTCTTGGTTTGATGGTTGGTTGGTTTTTGGTTCTTGGGTGGAGGATGGATTTGGTATTGAGTCAAGCAAGGTAGTTTGAAATTCCATTGCTTGATGAAGGTGGTTCTCAACCATGCTTTGGATTTCCTCATATGAGGGAAAGAAAGTCTCATAGGTTTGGGCTTGAGAATGTGGTGGATTTGGGTAATCATTGTTTTCAAAGTTTGGTTCTCCATATAGAGGACCATGGATGTCATGGTAGATGGGGTGAAACAATAATGGTTTAGGTTGATGGTACACTTGTTGTGGTGTTTGAATGTGGTTAAAAAGGTTATCTTGGTCAAGAATTGACCTTGGTGATTCATTTGCAAAACTCGTCATGCATGATTTTTGAGAAATCCACACATAATTCTTGACAAGTTGATCCGAATATAATGTCATCAACATAGATTTGGACTATGATAATATGTGAGTCTTTCTTCTTAGTGAAGAGAGTATTATCAACTAAGCCCATGGTATACTTATGGTCAACTAGGAATGTTTTAAGTCGATCATACCATGCTTTTGGAGCTTGCTTAAGTCCGTAAAGAGCCTTTTTAAGTTTGTAAACATAATTAGGTTTTTTAAAATCGATGAAGCCCGGTGGTTGAGCAAAATACACTTCTTCATTAATGACTCCGTTTAGAAATGCACTTTTGACATCCATTTGAAATAGTTTAAAATTATGTGCACACGCATAAGCAAGTAATATTCTAATTGACTCGAGCCTAGCTACCGGAGCAAAAGTTTCATCGTAATCAATGCCTTCTTGTTGATTATATCCTTGTGCTACTAGCCTAGCTTTGTTTCTAGACACAATTCCATTTTCATCCATTTTATTACGAAAGACCCATTTTATTCCAATTATTTTTTGGCTCTTTGGTTGATGAACTAATGTCTATACATCATTCCTAATAAATTGGTTTAATTCTTCTTGCATTGCAATTACCCAAGATTCATCTTTAATGGCTTCATTAATGTTTTTCGGTTCGATGGTTGACACGAAACAAAAGTAGTTGCTTTCATTTTTGAACTTTTGATCTAAGTGTTCTTTCGTTAATGTTGCCTATGACACCGTCTAATGGATGACTTTTAGATTCTTTGACATTGACAAGTTCTTTGTTTAATAGTTCATCTTCCTTGTCATTACCTAAGATTTCTTGATATTCAATTGCTTGGCTTTCAACTAAGTCATCATCTACCAAAGGTGATGTCTTAGAGGGAGGTGGACTTTCGTCAAATGTAACGTTTAACGATTCCTCGACTCTTAAGGTTTCTTTGTTCAAAACAATGTAAGCTTTACTATTTTGTGAATATCCAAGAAATACACCTTCATAAGACTTTGGGTCAAATTTAGTGAGATAATCTTTGGTGTTAAGAATGAAGCATTTACTCCCAAACACTCTAAAGTATCCTAATGTAGGCTTTTTACCTCTATAAAGTTCATAAGGAGTTTTATTCAAAAATCGTCTAATTAGGACTCGATTAAGAATGTACGTTGATGTGTCAACGGCATTACACCAAAACTTTTGTGGAATAGTTTGTTCATTAAGCATTGTTCTACTCATCTCTTGCAATGTCCGGTTTTTACGTTCTACTACACCATTAAATTGAGGAGTACGTGGAGCCGAAAAGTTATGAGTAATTCCATTTTTATAACAAAAGTTTCCAAATTGAAATTCATTATCAAATTCACGACCGTGATCCGTTCTAATAGACACTATATTAGACCCTACTTGATTTTGAATTTTCTTACTTAGAATCTCAAATTTATCAAAAGCTTCATTTTTACTTTTCAAAAACTTTGTCCAAGTATAACGTGAGTAATCATCTACTATGACCAAAGTATAGAAGTTACCTCCATAACTTTGTATAGCGGATGGACCAAATAAATCCATATGCAAAAGTTCTAGACACCTAGATGTAGACACCATGTTTTTAGCCTTATGGCTACTATGGACTTGTTTACCGACTTTGCAAGCATCACAAAAGTGTTGGTCATATTTCAACTTGGGTAGATTTCGAACTAAGTCTTTGGAGGAGAGGTTTTGGATTAGTCTCATGTTAGCGTGTCCTAAACGTCTATACCATAAAGTTGAAGATTCATCTAATGAGGTAAGACAAAGTTTGTCTCTAGATGTTGAATCCAACTTCATGACGTATACGTTGTTCTTAAGGACACCTTTGGCTACGGTTATACCATCTTTAAGAATTTTACTACCGTTTTCACTAAAAAGGACATTATACTTATTACGACAAAGTTGACTAATACTAAGAAGATTAAATCCTAAGTTATCAACATGAACAACATCATCTATAGAAAGGGAGTCATGAGAGATTGTACCTTTTCCGATGATTTTGCTCTTAGCATTACTACCAAACGTAACATTACCTCCATCACATTTGTGATATGTTGAGAAGAGGCTTTTATTACCCGTCATGTGCCTTGAACAACCGCTATCTTTAATCCATTCATCCGGTTCCAAACAAACTTTGAGGCACACCTCATTTGAGTTGTGAGCCATGAGAGCAATATCATCATTCTTTGGCTCATCATCATCTCCTTCATAGTCACTCCAAGCACCAACCACAAAAGCTTGTTGAGGTTTGCTCTTGGGTGGTTTTGGACATTCTCCTACAAGATGACTTGTGTCTCCACACCTATAACATTTTCTTTCAACTTTTCCTTTTCGATCATCACGATCTTTCCGAAAGGTTTTCTTGTCATCTTTAGGTTGCCTTACAAATTTCCCTCGCCAACGAAAGAACTTCTTGAAGTCTCTCACGGCCATAGCATATTCCTCATCATCACTATCCGAAGTAGATTCTTCATCATCACTTGATTGGACTCTAGCTTTCAAGGCAATGGACTTAACTTTTTCTTTCTTGCCTCTAACTAGTTCCGAATCTTTTTCCATTACCATTTCGTGAACTTTGAGGTTTCCAATTAGCTCATCAAGTGACATGCTTGAAAGATCTTTGGATTCTTCAATTGCCGTCACTTTTGCTCTCCACTTCGGATGGAGTGCTCTAAGAAATGTCCTGACAAAGTTCTTACTACAAAAAGATTCGTCAAGTGCTTTAAGTGAAGTAATAATAGTATTAAATCTAGCAAAGGCATTATCAATAATCTCATCTTCGGAAATAACAAATTGTTCATATTGTTGAACAAGAAGATCAATTTTGTTATCTTTAACTTGTGAGTTTCCTTGATGAGTGACAATTAAAGATTGCCAAATATCTTTGGCGGTTTTACACAAAAAGACTCTTTCATATTCTTTCTTAGGCAAAGCATTATAAAGCATCATTTTAGCTTCATTATTTTTACCTATTAATTTCTTTTGATCATCATCTTTGATGTTAGTAACTACGTTATCACCATCAATAATTATATACCACAAATCTATATCTTTAGATTTCACGTAAGTTTCAAAACGGTTTTTCCAATATATAAAACCATTTGCTTCAAAGAGTGGTGGTCTTTGCATAGATTGCCCTTCTTTGTAATTTTCAAAATCCATGGATCGTTTCAAGTTTTAAAACACAATATATTTTAAAAGCTTGAGTAACGTAGCTCTTGATGCCAATTGTGGAAAACTAGAAGGGGGGTTGAATAGTTTACCGATTAAAATCTTTTTAACTTGTTAAGTTAGCTTTGAAACTTTCCGTTTGATCAAAGATATATGCACAAACACAATATATAACATGTAAGTAAATGAAAGAAACGATCAAGCCACAACACGAGTATTTATCGTGGTTCGGCTACAAGGACTCTTTTTCCTTGCCCTACGTTCACGCCCCGAGTATCCAACTCGAGAGTTTCTTTCACTAGTCAACAAGCTCCTTTCACCGGCGGAGAAAACCTTACACGTCGCTTATACTTTTACCGACACAAAGCTAAATGTCGAGTTCTTTTACAAGGGCACAACCACTCCCGTTAGTTCTTTTACTAGGGTACAACAACTCCCAACACTCTTTGTATTTTGAGGACTAAAATACTAACCGATCACTACTGAAAATACACAATCAAATGAAGTGTAAACTACACAAGTCTACACAATGCTAAGCTAACAAGTCTTGCAACGTTGTGTTGAATACTTGTTACTTTTAGTAAGCTCGTGAATCTCTTTGCTACAAAAAGAAACTTCACATATGAAATGTTAAGAGGTTAGATGAAAGAATGAATGTGTGTGTAAAATGTAATATCAAGTGATGAGCCAAATTTTAACTTGTGGCTCAATATTTATAGCCAAAACCTTCTGCAGGTCTGGCGGATCAGGCGGACCCCTGAGAAGGGTTCTGCCCGTGTACCTCCAGGGTACCGCCAGGCTTGCAGTTGGTTTTTGCAATAACTCTTCAAACCAAACAAGGTCTTGTCTCATAACTCCTAGCAACCAAACAATGTCACATCTCATAATAACAAGTCAAATACAAGGCTTGCAAGCAACAACAAAGTTAGTCAAACACATTTCTTTCCATAAATGCATAATGACAAAACTTGCCATAAATGTGATGTGACAATTTCTAATTTAAGAAATAAACTTGTGTTGTGTTTTATGAAATGTAAAATGTAGCAAAAGTCTAGTTTATGCAAGTTTTAAAAACTAAGATTATGTTTTGCTTAGAAACTAAAGTTTACATTTTGTCGTTAACAAAACTTAGCGAAGATCGTAAAATATAAATAACGTTTTTAGGCGATATTTGTATTAACACTAAAGATAATTACTTTCCTAGTATAGACACTCATACTTTTAAGGATAGTCTTGTATGTTTCCTTACTAGACATTGTTGTTCTACATCTACTTGTTATGCTAAAATCTATGACACAATCATTTTGAACACATAAACAAATGCATGGTGTGTTGTTTATCAACTATATGAGGTTGTTCCATGCACAAGTGGGAGAAATGTTATCTTTAATGTGTGCAAGAAACAAATTATAAAGATATGATGGATTCTCTTGACTGCAAGGTAAGAGAGTAAAGTTCTAATATGAATTATACTAATCTAATTCAAGAAACACTTGGTGTTACAATTTATGTTAGGTGAGAGCTTAGCTCGATTGCAACAACAAGGTGAATTTCATATTTTCATTATTAGCAGATCAACTGATGTAATAGAACTATGAGAATTTGCAGTTTCTAAATTAGATACCTATTAGAACATGTGTCAATATGATATCAAGACTACTTTAATTTGTATATTTATGAATTCATGGAATGACATAATTAATACAGTAATCTAATGTTGCTTCAATCTGAATATTTATGTGTTCTTGGAATGACATAAATAAATGAAGACATAATGTTATTTACATTATTGTGAAGTAATAGATTAACTTGAAATTACTATTGAAACCAAAAGATGGTGTTCATAATTACTTTAGTTAAACATGTTTATGTTTCATTGTAAAGATATAAACATAAAGTCTTTTAATTGTTACAAGACTTAATAAAGTAAGACGTTATCTTGTTATGTTTTTTTAATTAAGATATAAACATGAAGCCATTAAATTGTTAAATGACTTATAACGTATAGTGGGATTACAACAGTTGGCTGTTAAAAAATAAATAAACAAATAAAAAAGGACTAATACACCTATTTGAATCACCCAAATGATAAGTTGATGAAAGTTGTCCATGATAATCCAAGGAAAAATTAAATCACATGTAGGTATGTGAAATGATTTTTAATATCTTTGGTTGAGTGTCAAAACTTCATGTGCGTTGCTTATCAATACATGGGATTGGATGAAGATTTTTTTTCTCACCTTTTGTAAAGCTTTTGAATCTATAAAGCGCTTTGTTTATTTATTCACTCGCGATCATTTTGTGTCCTCGACGTAAAACGGGCCAATGTAAAAATTAAAAAAAAAAAAGATGGTTAAAACCGATTATATAACCGAAAAAACCGGTCTGTAGAAAAAATCGAAAACCGGTCTAACCGGTTCGGTTTTTTTAAAAACCGGTTTTGTAAAAAACTGGTTACGGTTAAACCATCGGTTAAAAAAACCGGTTATGTATTTGGCTGATACATAACCATATTGAAGGTGTGAATTCCCTGTCCTTTCATTGATCAATCCATCCGGATATATACTACATAGATGATATAGTCTATCTCTAATGGGATAAGGCCAATTACATAATAAGGAAATGATACATGACAGCTATATAAATAATACATGAAAACTATACAAATAATAGAGATTTCCACCTCTACTGTTTGAATTAAACTTGTTCACAGGTTTTAGAAGTTTTGCTAGCTCTAGCAAAATCTTGTTATTAGCCTGCTGTTGTTGGTTTTGTTAGCTCTAGCAAAATCTCGTTATTTACCTGTTGTTGTTGGGTTCCATGGTGAACTCCTTCCTTGATTGACTTAGTTATCTGATGCATGTATGCATATTCATATCTTTGGTTATTTTTATTGGTTTACATAAACGTTTAACCCTTCTGTATAGTCATTACTTACAGGGACGGAGCCAAGGGGGTGCCCGCGGGTGCACGTGCACCCCATGGATTTTTTTGATATATTGTTAATTTTTGAAAAAAATATCGATTTTTCTCAAATGTATCTTAAATGCACCCGGTGCATTAAAATGTGTCTCTAGTATTATTTAGTTCGTATACTTACAAATAAAAAATAAATATAAAATTTTGTAAATGCCCAAAGATAAAACAAGTTTAATAAATTAAAACACAAAAGCCTATGAAATAGGTTTTTTTTTATGGAACAAGTTTATTCATCATCCTAACAATTTGCAAAATCCAAAATTGAACCAACACCACAAAGATGAAATAGGTTCTTAAGTCGTAACATATATTTTTCATTTTTTTATTATGTCTTTTAAAGTTTTAATATTTTGATTGGTTGTATGAAATCTTGACTAATTTGTTGGTTCCTTATAGTATATCATCATCAATAAGGGCTTAGAGCAATAAGAATAAGTGAAATTTTATTAATACAAATAGAGATAACAAGTTTAAGTGATAGTCAATAATATATTAGAATATGAATAGTATCCCAATTGTGTTGTCATGGGGCATTTTATTATTGTCGTATTTACAATATATATGAAAAGTAGTGCTTAAATGAAGTTGGTTTTAGTCTTGATTGTTGCTACCGCTACGGTTGAAAGATGTTTTTCTAAAATTAAGCTCATTAAAACTGATTTGCGTAATCGAATGGGCGATGATCATTTTAACGGCGCTTTAACTTGTGATATAGAGAAAGAAGAACTTATTAATATTAAAAATGAGGGTGCACGTAATTGTTTTTTTGCTATGGGAGATCGTAGAATCACTAATTAGAGGGTAATATGTTCATTTATTTATCGTTTTAATGAAATCTTCGTTTTAATCCACTTTTTAACTATATTATATTACGGTTAAAAAACTTTGTGCACCCGGTCATATTTCTTTCTGGCTCCGTCCCTGATTACTTATCAAGTTTTTTTAGTTTGATTGTTAAGTTGAAACATTGGCCCTTTTGTCCTTACAATCTAAGTGTACATTGTTACTTTTTATTCCTGACAGGACATTATAGATTTCTTCGCGGAGAACATGCTTAATGCTAGTCTTGGTATGATTTGAAATGCGCATGTAGTTCATGCTGATTCGAGTGATGAGGGAGCTCTAAACGACAACTGCATCAAACTGGCAAAACTATCAGCCAAAGCCGTTGATTTCCCCAAAACCGGCAAGATCGTGACTATGCCATGTGAGCTTAAACTAAAGCGATACCCGGACTTCATGGTCAAAGAAAAATTCCTAACTTATGAATCCAACAAAATACTCGGGAAACTCTATCGCCAAATAAAATATATCAATGATGGCACAACATCTACCGAGCTTAGAATCCAAACATCAGACATAATGTATGATGAAGATCCGGAGGTTGAAGGGATGAAGTCTGTTACAGATGATGCATGGAGGTTTAAATTGTCATATGATCGACAATTAAATGGGCTTCTTGGACAGTACAAGGTGGCCCGAGAAGAAGAAATTGTCACGGGTCACATTTTGTCAATGCCCAAAGACGGTAGCAATAATCAAGGTGAAATGAAAGAAAGAATCAAGCATGCTTATAGTGCATTGAGGAAGGAGTTTAGGAAGGTGTTTGACCAGCCTTTCTGATTATGATGCTTCATTTGAACTTGTTATCTTTGATTATGGTGTTTTGCACTTGTTTTAACACTAGTTTTAACTATGTTGTCTAGAACATTGGGTGATTTGGGAAAGGCTACAAAGATCACATTTTGTCTCTTATTTCATTTCAAATTTATAATATCATGTTTTGAATGTGTTTAACTTAAGTCAAATGATGTTACTTACGATGACCTTAGTGTGAAACAATTGCACGGTAATTTAGTCAAATGATGTTACTTACGATGACCTCAGTGCAGTTGTGGTGAGAAAGGAACTCTATCTGTTATTTTTAGATTAAAAATAAACTTATTAAGTCTTAGAAAAAAAGATGAAATTCCATACACAGAGTGGCCAAAAACTGAATTTCAAAAGTTCACAAGGCTTAAAAAACAAGATTAATTACTTTTTTAAATTATTTTGATCAAAATATATATAGGCCATTCTTAATTGTCTTTTTTTTTTTTTTTTTTTTTTTTATCTTTAGAAATGCCTAGATTTTCGGGGACAATATGTGTGGAATCTGTTGATCATTATTTGTATTATAAAAAGTATTTGTATATGTTTTTTAAGATTTGCATATGGGGTTTAAGATTTGCATATGAGTCATAAATACTATACAGTTGGCTGTTAAAAAATAAATAAACAAATAAAAAAGGACTAATACACCTATTTGAATCACCCAAATGATAAGTACATTTCATAAGACTCGGTACATTCCATAAGACCCAGGGCTTGAGATTGAACTGCTGGGAGCTTTCTATGATACCCAGCAATTGTTTGGTCATCAGCTCCCTTAGCTTTAGTTGTATGCAAATCACAAAACTCATATGCAACACCAGCAATTTCTTTTTCACGGAGGTGAGGGTGTTGATAATGTTAATCAGTGTGGCGACGTACTATGAATCATGATTTGCATATGGGTTTTAAGATTTGTATATGGGTCATATTTAACACATGACCCATATGTAATAATACAGTTGGCTAATTTTCGTAAGGATGTCTATATGACCTAGGTTCTAGGTTGTGCACTTGTGCATATGAACAGCAAAAGACTACCCCGTTACAAAATTCAGAGCAACAAAGAGTTGGCAAAAGTTACAGAAGATTTAGAATGCTAACAAAGAGTTGGCAACAGTTACAGATGATTTAGAATGCTACTTAGGCATTTGTAGTACTAATACTTGGCAACAGTTACACAAGATGCAATTAGAAGAAAATACATTAATGGTAACTGGGGCATATAAACCTAGCTACCTACATTTTCCTTCAAGCAACTACCTTGTTAAGTCATAGATCAGTTTTCCTACATTATCGTCGGATAAGACTTTGGCCAAATCTGAAAAACATCGATCCAGTAGCCTATTTTTCTTTACCTAGTTGTTCGACTGATTTCTTGAGTTCTTCAATCTCGTCTTGAAGGATTTTAATCACTTATTTTTTATATTGATTTTGCTTCCTCAATTCTACATTCTCAGCTTCAAGTCTTTTCCTCAATCCATCATCATTTTCTATACTTTCCTCAAGAATTTCTTCTTCAAGATTTTTTGTTTCTTGTGAATCCTGTTCCTTGAAAAAACACAAACCAAATTCACTACAAAATAAGAATTATATGAATCCATACAAATATAGAGGTGGCGATATAGCTAGTTAGGCAGTACTCCCACGAGATGGTTAAGTTCGCAAGATATTTTAAAAGAAGTCCAAGTATGTGGGTCAAACGGTTTGTTAAATGTTCTTGCAATTGTTCATGTCACCAGGTATAGCTAACAGGCTAAACTATATAGCTTCAACTATATCATATGAAAAGAGATATGTTGATTTAACAGTAACAAAAAACCGCGATTAAATAGCGATCAAACTCATTGTTACACATTATGTCTCCTCGTAATCAATCATATGTATATACCCAAAATATCCCCATATTAACTCACTAACAAACTTAATATCTACAATATAGTAGTATATGTAACAATTCGCATTTTTCAGGATAATTACTATTCCCGGAAAATTTCACTATTCACTTTTACTATTCATTTTTCCCGAAAATTTTCCCGAAATTTGATTTTTATTTCTTGGGCTAAAGTGATAAATCATTTCCATGACAAATTAAAAGTTTGACATTCATAAGCTCATTTTCGTGAAAGTTATTAAGGAATTACACGTTTTAGGGTAAAACGTCATTCAGAAATTCTACGCACAACGAAATTCCACCCCGTCAGGTGACCCCACATCAGAAAAATGTTTGACACACTCATGATTTATTTGAGAATTAATCGTGACTGAGAAAAACATGACCAAAAACTTCCCAGCAGGTCACCCATGTCGGTACTAATCTCACATGAGCACGCTTAACCGAATGGGCGATTAACCGTTAGACCACAAAATGAGTTTCTAAGACATTTTGAGTTTTCAAAATTATTAGAAAAAGTCAACATAATTTTCCCTCCTCCATTGACCAAAAATCATTCCTTGATTTTATAAGTCATTCCTTGATTTTTAGGCTTACGGTTTGATGTCTAAAAGACATTTAATACCAACCGACACTAGACTGAGCCCAGTCTAGACATTATAAGTCATTTTAAATCATTTTTATCACATTAGAAAAGTAACATTTTACTTTTCTCAATTTTACGCAATATTCGTACGTTTTACGTATTACGCGTTTTAGACCCGTGTTTCCAGTTTTTAGCAGGGTTTTACACCCAAATGGAACCTACCACTCATTTTATATTTTATTATGGAACTTATGGACATGTCTAACAATACTTTAAAGTTTCGTATTTTTACGATACCCGGTTTACGTTTTGTGACTTAACAGCTTACCGTTAGCGATTCTCGGGACTAAACTCACTCCGTAACTTATATAAGGTCAAGAATCATCCACCTAGCCCCCCTCCCTTGTGCATGAACGTGTATAAGTGAATCACCAAGGCCTTGTTGGCTTGGTGATGAGCCTTGGAAAGTATATGGCCTAAAAACAACCAACTATGCATCATGTGTAGCTTTCTTAGCCATTTAAGCCATTAGGCATCATGTGTAACCTTTTTAGCCACATTTCCTAAGTAAACTAACCTCCTCAACACACTATAAAACCCTCCCCTCCCCTTTTTGGTCGTTCATACCATCACAAACACAAACACATTCATGATTTTCTCTCTACTTCAAGTATTATTCAAGAATACAAGTTCCATATCAATTCCAAAGCTCTAGTAAAGCTTTGATTGATCCAAAGTCCTTGTTTCTTCCATCCTTTGGTGATCTTCCATCCACACAAGAAGTGTCTTGTAGAGACTTCAAGTGCCTTCTCAAGTAGTCACAAGTTGGTGTCAAGAGATTAGAGAAGTTGGAAGCTAGAGATCCTAGTTCAATCAAAGTCCGTACCTTACATGTTACTTACCTTTCTTGTAGAAAGCCAAAAGTTGTGAGCCAAACCCTAACTTGATTCTTGTTAAATAATCATGTTCATGTTATTTACATATTATTTGTGCTATATATTGTCTTGTTATCATGTCCATGATGTATAGAAATGACCAAAACAAGTTATTGTTATTGATTGATAAGACAAGTTCATAAAACAAGTAAACTAGTGATTTTCTTGGAAGACCACGACCAAAATGGTAAAAATATGATATTTGATTATTACATATTGTGGTAGAGGACCTAACAAGGAAACCATAGCAATTTGAACCACCCAAAACGAGTATACGAGTCAAAAGTTACGCCCATTTGAAATTACCAAGATTTCCGGCAAAACTGCCAAATAGCTTCCTGATCAAATTTGGGTTTTGAAAGTCCCACTTCTAGTCCGATTCATCAAAAAGTTAAAACACGAAAGTTGTCCGAAACGACGTTTTCGTTCAGGTACAAAGAAGCTCGAGACCTAAAAACGCTTTCCGAGTGATAAAATTCTTCAAATTCTAAACAGCCCATTTTTAGACCAAAGTCACTAGATTATGGTTATACTTTAAATGGAACAAGAGGTCTTATGACCTATAATCAAGACCACAACCATGGCTAGAGCCAAGGTTGAGTCTCAAGACCATGGAACAATGACCAAAGGTCATGGCTAGGCCATGACGAAATGACCAAGTAAACTTACATAGGCGTAAACATGAAACAAGAGTTGGCGATAACTTGAACATACAATTTGGATCTACTTCACTTAAAAGGAAACCATGAGATTTTACCAAGAGAAAATGGTCATTCAAGACTTATGAAACTACCCCTAATAACAATCTTCATGTACTAATAAACTTTCCTAAGTTTATTCAAATATCGGACATGTAACTTTTCGGATCAAAACTTAAATCTATTTCATCAACTACTACAATAGTAGGGAGCCTCATGTGAGGAGTTCATTATGTAAGCCGTCGAGATGAGTTGTGGATTTACGAGTTAAAGTGTCCTGGCTCCTCGAACGCTTACTAACATGACTTCTGAATTATGTCGGCCCGAACGGTAGTAAACGATATACAAAACATACATGTTTCATGAATCATTACTTTCAAAGACTTACAATATACATCCTACCACATCATGGACTATAATGCAAGATATATATATAGGCACTACTTCATATTCTTTACTCCGATCCTAAGTCGCAACATTCTATTATAGGTTGCTCGTAGAAACCTTCACGATTCGACCGTTACATTCATTACTTGCTATCTTACTTAAGGTGAGTTCATAGCCCCACTTTCCATTACTTAATTGTTTTACAATTCCTTGGGGGGAATACATGCTATCTCTAAAATCGAACACAATGCTTTCTACTGTATGTTATTCGACTATGTTTTATTATCACTAAGTAACATCCTTGCCAAACCAAAATCCCTTATTATGAACCATTTAATCACTTGCGAGGGTTACTTGCAAGTGAGCGCGAATATTGTGAATAGGCCTATTGGGATTGACGAATCCCATTTGTTTTGATTAGTTCAAACAAATGCATTAATATTTGAGACATTAGGTATGACGGCAAAGTACCTACCGGGATAAATCTGCCGATCGATATTGGTACACGTTAACGTTTTGGTTTCATAAGCTTAGTGTATAATACATTTTATGGGCGTATAATAACGTAGCCTACCTGTTTTGTTTTCCAAACATTGGTGTGAGTCTACAGCTCACACTACGATTATTGTGTTCAAACGATTTACCTACAAACACTACGATTATGGTGTTCAAACGATTTAACTACCAACACATTGTGTTCAAACGATTTAACAAACTCTATGAATATCACTCAACCTTTGTGTTGACCTCTCAAGCATGTATTTCAGGTTCATGACGATCAAGGATGGCACGGAAGGACACGGATACTCAAGAGGGCTATAAATTTTATTATCATTCAAAACTCATTTATTATACATTGTAAACATGGAACCAATTGGGACCTCATTTTGAAATCTCTGATATTTATATAATTTGAATGATACATCTTTTAAAACGACTCAATTGGAGTTCGTTTTCTATTATTGTGACTATTGTGCCGTCGAGTAACACCCAGTTCGAATTCCGCTGCATCCATGAATTGGGGGTGTTACAGATTGGTATCAGAGCCATGGTTATAGAGAAACGGGTCTAAGTGAGACCTAAACTATAACTACAATCACAAACAAAAACATTTTATAGCCTTCCGCTCTCCGTGTCTTCCATCCTCCAGACGATTATGGACTTAGTAAGCATGTTATGCTTCACAAACATATAAGTATATTGATATATACACACTAAGCATTTTATGTTACATGAACACATATAAGTATATTGATATATACACACTAGGCATTTTATGCTACATGAACACATATTAGTATATTGATATATACACACTAAGCATTTTATGCTACATGAACACATATTAGTATATTGATATATAAACTCGGTTTATTTTCAATCATTTATCTAAACAATGGACTAAACATATCTGTGTATGCCTATTCTAAGGCATTTCGGCACAGCCACACTCTCCCAATCATGTTCCTACTCCAACATTCATTTTCCAAGACATTGTGAGATACAATGGTCTCATTCATTTTTCAAGACATTGTGAGATACAATGGTCTCATTCATTTTTCAAGACATTGTGAGATACAATGGTCTCATTCATTTTTCAAGACATTGTGAGATACAATGGTCTCATTCACTTTTCCAAGACATTGTATGATACAATGGTCTTAATCATTTCTCAAATGTTTTGAGTCACACAATGACCTAACCTACTTCCCAGACATTGTGAATTGCACAATGGTCTAACCTACTTCCGAGACATTGTGTTTTGTGCAAATGGTCTCTAGAATTATTCCATCACATTATCAATATCATTTCTTATGATATCAAAAACCCGTCACAATCTATCGATTTCAAAACAAGAAATATGAGATTTCTAAAGGACAAACTAATCCATCATCGACAAAAGCTGAACTTTCTCTACATTCATCAAAGTTTTCTTATGAAACCTTCATTATTAAAAGTTCGTGATCCTGGCCAAGTATGTTCTATTTTAGAACTACTTAAAACTTCCTTTCCATACGTATCTACCCTTACTACCTTCTATGCAATGGAATATGAAAACATACGTTACAAGTCTTGTATGGACGGGACTTGCAACTTAAGGGTTTGACATCGCCTTTGTTTAGTGGACAGTTTCCCGAAAGCAACGGACATATCAAAAGTATACCTAGTTTAGGTATTTGAAAATTTTATCGAACCTTGGCTAAATATAGACTAGTCACCTATATTTAACCTTGGGACAGTGGAATATAGTCTGACTAACTATATTCGACTTAAAATTTTCCAATACTGAGAATAGTTGTACTAGGGTTATGTTTAGATTGATTTCCTACATGAACACGATAAACCACCAGAATACATTAAAACAATCTAGAGACACGATAGTGCCTTACCACTCAGCGAAATCTTAACACTTTATTTGTACTACCTAACTTCTTTCTTGAAAGTTTTCATTTATGAGATAATCCGAACTACTATCTGGGATAGTTATCAATTATTCTCTTCATCCTGTAGAAGTACTATCCTGTTTAGGATACCATTCCATCATAAACCTTTAAAATCTCTTAAGATTTTTAAAGCAAACTCAACATCTATACCTAAGTGTATTAATGTTAAGCATACACTACACACTTTTGTACATCAACATATCACATCATTATCTTCACAACCATTACAAACACAAAGCTCATTAACAGATCTTGATGCACTTTTAAAGCTCAAATCATCCTTAGTTACACCACGAGCACCCTTATCAGCTTTACAAGATTGAATATTCATCTTGTACTTTTGCTACACCAGTGTTATCTCGTAATACACTACCTTGTAACTCACCGGCTAAGTATGAATGTTGCGTTGGGAATTCTTGAGTAGAATGATTTGTAATTATTTGAATGGATTGGGATGCCTTTTCATTTAAATAAAGAAATTGTAAATCACCGAACCATAAGTTTATATTTCTCTATTTACATTGTTTGGGATGCCTCTCTATGTAAATAAAGAATTATAAACAAGTGGGCTTATTTGTATCCGAAATAACATAAGTATGAAGTCAACCTACATTACATTGCTCGGGTATGGCTTGATACCTACATTACATTGCTCGGGTATGGCATGATACCTACATTACATTGCTCGGGTATGGCATGATACCTACATTATATTCACCACAAGAAATCCTATCTTTTCACCGACATCGCTTCAAACCATGACATAAACACTAGGTACAACAACCGATTACCTACTAGACTATGATTGCGACTACTATTCCAATTTCCATTGATATTCCACTACTATATCAATTTCCATTTATTGGATTCCTATGTAAATTGCTATTGTTGTTCAACTGTTATATCAATTGCTATTGATACTTGACAACTATATCAATTTCCATTTTGATATTTAACTATATCAATTTCTGTACAACTACTATATCAATTTCTATTAAATATCGACTGCTATATCAATTTTCTTTGATATTCGACTATTATATGGATCTCTACTGATATTCAACCATGTTATCAATCTCTATTGACACACCATATTCTGAGACAAATCAAACTACATCACTAGTAATTCCAGACTTTGGTCCTCATAAGTAACCACACATCTTTATCGACACCACTCCAACATATGACACACATAGAACTTCGGGACGAAGTTCCCCGTAAGGGGTAGAGACTGTAACAATTCGCATTTTTCAGGATAATTACTATTCCCGGAAAATTTCACTATTCACTTTTACTATTCATTTTTCCCGAAAATTTTCCCGAAATTTGATTTTTATTTCTTGGGCTAAAGTGATAAATCATTTCCATGACAAATTAAAAGTTTGACATTCATAAGCTCATTTTCGTGAAAGTTATTAAGGAATTACACGTTTTAGGGTAAAACGTCATTCAGAAATTCTACGCACAACGAAATTCCACCCCGTCAGGTGACCCCACATCAGAAAAATGTTTGACACACTCATGATTTATTTGAGAATTAATCGTGACTGAGAAAAACATGACCAAAAACTTCCCAGCAGGTCACCCATGTCGGTACTAATCTCACATGAGCACGCTTAACCGAATGGGCGATTAACCGTTAGACCACAAAATGAGTTTCTAAGACATTTTGAGTTTTCAAAATTATTAGAAAAAGTCAACATAATTTTCCCTCCTCCATTGACCAAAAATCATTCCTTGATTTTATAAGTCATTCCTTGATTTTTAGGCTTACGGTTTGATGTCTAAAAGACATTTAATACCAACCGACACTAGACTGAGCCCAGTCTAGACATTATAAGTCATTTTAAATCATTTTTATCACATTAGAAAAGTAACATTTTACTTTTCTCAATTTTACGCAATATTCGTACGTTTTACGTATTACGCGTTTTAGACCCGTGTTTCCAGTTTTTAGCAGGGTTTTACACCCAAATGGAACCTACCACTCATTTTATATTTTATTATGGAACTTATGGACATGTCTAACAATACTTTAAAGTTTCGTATTTTTACGATACCCGGTTTACGTTTTGTGACTTAACAGCTTACCGTTAGCGATTCTCGGGACTAAACTCACTCCGTAACTTATATAAGGTCAAGAATCATCCACCTAGCCCCCCCTCCCTTGTGCATGAACGTGTATAAGTGAATCACCAAGGCCTTGTTGGCTTGGTGATGAGCCTTGGAAAGTATATGGCCTAAAAACAACCAACTATGCATCATGTGTAGCTTTCTTAGCCATTTAAGCCATTAGGCATCATGTGTAACCTTTTTAGCCACATTTCCTAAGTAAACTAACCTCCTCAACACACTATAAAACCCTCCCCTCCCCTTTTTGGTCGTTCATACCATCACAAACACAAACACATTCATGATTTTCTCTCTACTTCAAGTATTATTCAAGAATACAAGTTCCATATCAATTCCAAAGCTCTAGTAAAGCTTTGATTGATCCAAAGTCCTTGTTTCTTCCATCCTTTGGTGATCTTCCATCCACACAAGAAGTGTCTTGTAGAGACTTCAAGTGCCTTCTCAAGTAGTCACAAGTTGGTGTCAAGAGATTAGAGAAGTTGGAAGCTAGAGATCCTAGTTCAATCAAAGTCCGTACCTTACATGTTACTTACCTTTCTTGTAGAAAGCCAAAAGTTGTGAGCCAAACCCTAACTTGATTCTTGTTAAATAATCATGTTCATGTTATTTACATATTATTTGTGCTATATATTGTCTTGTTATCATGTCCATGATGTATAGAAATGACCAAAACAAGTTATTGTTATTGATTGATAAGACAAGTTCATAAAACAAGTAAACTAGTGATTTTCTTGGAAGACCACGACCAAAATGGTAAAAATATGATATTTGATTATTACATATTGTGGTAGAGGACCTAACAAGGAAACCATAGCAATTTGAACCACCCAAAACGAGTATACGAGTCAAAAGTTACGCCCATTTGAAATTACCAAGATTTCCGGCAAAACTGCCAAATAGCTTCCTGATCAAATTTGGGTTTTGAAAGTCCCACTTCTAGTCCGATTCATCAAAAAGTTAAAACACGAAAGTTGTCCGAAACGACGTTTTCGTTCAGGTACAAAGAAGCTCGAGACCTAAAAACGCTTTCCGAGTGATAAAATTCTTCAAATTCTAAACAGCCCATTTTTAGACCAAAGTCACTAGATTATGGTTATACTTTAAATGGAACAAGAGGTCTTATGACCTATAATCAAGACCACAACCATGGCTAGAGCCAAGGTTGAGTCTCAAGACCATGGAACAATGACCAAAGGTCATGGCTAGGCCATGACGAAATGACCAAGTAAACTTACATAGGCGTAAACATGAAACAAGAGTTGGCGATAACTTGAACATACAATTTGGATCTACTTCACTTAAAAGGAAACCATGAGATTTTACCAAGAGAAAATGGTCATTCAAGACTTATGAAACTACCCCTAATAACAATCTTCATGTACTAATAAACTTTCCTAAGTTTATTCAAATATCGGACATGTAACTTTTCGGATCAAAACTTAAATCTATTTCATCAACTACTACAATAGTAGGGAGCCTCATGTGAGGAGTTCATTATGTAAGCCGTCGAGATGAGTTGTGGATTTACGAGTTAAAGTGTCCTGGCTCCTCGAACGCTTACTAACATGACTTCTGAATTATGTCGGCCCGAACGGTAGTAAACGATATACAAAACATACATGTTTCATGAATCATTACTTTCAAAGACTTACAATATACATCCTACCACATCATGGACTATAATGCAAGATATATATATAGGCACTACTTCATATTCTTTACTCCGATCCTAAGTCGCAACATTCTATTATAGGTTGCTCGTAGAAACCTTCACGATTCGACCGTTACATTCATTACTTGCTATCTTACTTAAGGTGAGTTCATAGCCCCACTTTCCATTACTTAATTGTTTTACAATTCCTTGGGGGGAATACATGCTATCTCTAAAATCGAACACAATGCTTTCTACTGTATGTTATTCGACTATGTTTTATTATCACTAAGTAACATCCTTGCCAAACCAAAATCCCTTATTATGAACCATTTAATCACTTGCGAGGGTTACTTGCAAGTGAGCGCGAATATTGTGAATAGGCCTATTGGGATTGACGAATCCCATTTGTTTTGATTAGTTCAAACAAATGCATTAATATTTGAGACATTAGGTATGACGGCAAAGTACCTACCGGGATAAATCTGCCGATCGATATTGGTACACGTTAACGTTTTGGTTTCATAAGCTTAGTGTATAATACATTTTATGGGCGTATAATAACGTAGCCTACCTGTTTTGTTTTCCAAACATTGGTGTGAGTCTACAGCTCACACTACGATTATTGTGTTCAAACGATTTACCTACAAACACTACGATTATGGTGTTCAAACGATTTAACTACCAACACATTGTGTTCAAACGATTTAACAAACTCTATGAATATCACTCAACCTTTGTGTTGACCTCTCAAGCATGTATTTCAGGTTCATGACGATCAAGGATGGCACGGAAGGACACGGATACTCAAGAGGGCTATAAATTTTATTATCATTCAAAACTCATTTATTATACATTGTAAACATGGAACCAATTGGGACCTCATTTTGAAATCTCTGATATTTATATAATTTGAATGATACATCTTTTAAAACGACTCAATTGGAGTTCGTTTTCTATTATTGTGACTATTGTGCCGTCGAGTAACACCCAGTTCGAATTCCGCTGCATCCATGAATTGGGGGTGTTACAGTATAAGTTCTCTAAAGTCATCCGATGCACCCATTTGAACTGCACGGCATGTTCCTTTTAAGTTTTAACTAAACATTTTCAACTTCAATCAACGTAGCTAAAGATATAAATGTATTTCAAAAAAGCCGAAATAGACATAAACATTAAAATTGTCATGTTAAAAGACCAGCGGATCCGATATAGTTTAAATCTTTTATCATCAAATCACATAAACAAGTAATACCATCTGAGGGGCTTAAAGAGCAAATGAACTTACATCATTGACTTAGTGCTCATAAGGATCCAGATTAAGGTTTCTTATAAAAGTGACCCTCTCATGATCTGACAAATTATAAAAAGTTTCACTTGCCAAACTATTTGTTTCCATGTATCTACCAAATCGAGTTATCTCGTTTGGAGACAACCCATGATTTGTATGGAGGTGAGCAAGCCATTGCCCAAATTCCACTATCCTATTGAGAATGGGGTTGGTGGCTGTTGGTGGAGTTGGATTTGTGGATGACTGGGAACCGGAACGGCAACTAGATGAACTAGTTCCCAAATGTAGTGGGACTTTTATCTTCATCAACAAATCCTTAAAACAACTTTTTATTCGCTGATAGTAATCCTGACTTGTCATACGAGGATGAGCATAGCTAGCCTCGTTATCCTGCAAATCACAAAAGATGTACATTTTTAGCAACCCATGAACTCACATATTGACTATGTAGTCAATTTCGGTGGTATACCAGTGGTATTTCGGTTTTTGGTCCTCCACTGGTATTTAGGTCCAGATTTCTGTCCAAATCTCGGTGGTATTTCGGTGGTATACCAGTTTTTCAGCTTTATTTATTTATTTTGTCCAAACTTAAAACAACATAAGAAACACTCATTTTTACAAGTATTAACACTAATCTATCAAATATTGACACAATTAAGCTTGACTTTTGATATTTAGGGGATGTTTGGGTTACCTTATATATTTGAGCTTATGCTTATCAAGCATAAGTAGCCTATAACTTATTTTTCATAAGCTAAGAAGTTGTTTTTTTGTGTTTGGATAAGATTATATAAATATTGTACATGGATCTTCAAATAAGCCAAATAAGCTAGGTAAATGGGGCGTATGAAAATAGACTTAAATAAGCTAATAAGCCTAAGCAAATAAGCTTTACCCAAACACCCCCTTAGATTAAGTATTATATATTGAAAGTTTTAAAGCAAAAATTTGATAAAATCTCACCTTCAATTTTGCACTCTTTATGTCACGATGTATGACGTTTAATTTGTCATTCATGTTATTTTGAAGGTAACTTAAACCTTCAAGAATATCAAACCATGACTGTATATGTTGAGCCCAAATAAGGCTAGTTGTTTCGCAAACAAGAGTCATGCTCATCTCACAACCTACATCACAAAAGGAGAGAAAATATATTAGCACTATAATTAACTATTATCAGCTAGGTATATTTCATTATCTAGTGTTCAATATAACAAAAATCAAAGAAAATAAATATAGATTACTTATAAATAACTTAGAAAGATATGCCTAATCTCCTTTATATTTGTACAAATTTTATGTTGTTTACTAATCTACTAGTTATACGCATATAATATATTCTTGTAAGTCGTAACATTAATATAAACATAATATCCATGTCATCTTTACCAGACGGCCCTTAGAGTTTGACAATTAATAAATGGTGAAAGAAAAAATCAATTAATCCATTGAATAAAGACCACTTATCTTATAACTTAAAAATATAAGTATGAGTATGAAATAATGTTTTTCTTAAGTTTCATAAATAATAGTCTGAGATCTAGAACAAATTTTGTAATTGTTAAGGAGCTTTCAAGCTCGAGCATGAATTAATAAATGACCCGATCAAACTTGATCTTTCATACAAGCATCTTAAGCTTGAAAAACAAGTTTATTGCAGAATTATTAAAAAAAGCTAAAAATTTTAAACGAGCTCCAACAACAACAAAAATATTCGAATTCAAGCTCGAGCCACTTTTTATAATTTATTCGAACTCAAACCGAATAGTTACTAAACAAGCCTAGCTCGTTTAGCCTAATACTCAATTCGACTCGGATCATTAACACATTTGCCATACCTATGAAAACTACACTTCATAAGATATCTTCACTTAACTATTTGTTTTTAAAATTTTCAACTACTTTTACAGTCTTCAATAATAGTTCTTAAGAAAAAGTTGTTATTATTTTCAGATGATGGTGGTTTAGCATTTTGGCGGTTCAGATTTTTCTTCAAGATCTCGGACGGATATGTATTGAATGTTGAGCAGAAAATGGAAAAAATTAAAAATGGTGTCCCCATCTGTTGTACACCTCTGCCACACTTTCACATATGCAAAACCTTCGACTATCAACTCCTACTCAAAGTTGCAATGCATCTCCCAAATATATCTAGTAAACTTAGTTATACCTTCTCTGATGTAGAGTAACTATAAATTTGATGGCTTTTTCTTCTGGTTACTTAAAAAAAAGAACAAATTCTTTTATCATGAATGCCTCCAGTCCTCCCCAACATAGCTCGCTTGATCACCAAGCTCTTCTTCGATTCGGAGTAACTGAAAAAGAAAAAATTAAATGAGTTATATCAAAAAAAGTTGGAAAGTAAATTTGTCTTTGAAATCAGAATTAGAAATGAAATACAACTCAAATGATCTTTTAAAAGTGAGGGTTTGAGTCACGTTGTGGAGATACATGTAGACAAGAGTGCGGGTGTATTAGCCGTTCTAAACCATACAACATTTGGATTTGGAAGGTATCCAAGAATCACGAAACACCAATAAATTAAAGAAATCATGAAAGTGGAGATATATGACTAAACGAACAAAATCTAATCAAACCGAAATTAATTTGTGAGGCCTAATTGACATTATCGACGCCATGTCAAGGAAAAACTAGAATAGGCCTCACATCAGGCTGTTCACAAGTAAATGGGCAACGACATTTCTAGAAATAACAAACGGAAACTGTTTTGCTTATACTTGGACAGGAGCATGAGGGAACTAGTTTACTTCTCCATATCCCAAGACCAAAAAAAAGGAGCTGGGGACAGTATAGACATAAGAGATGAAAACTTACCTGATTGTACTTGGCCAACCGCTCTCCACGGCAAGGTGCACCTGCTTTTATCTGACCTGTAGCAAGACCAACCGAAAGATCAGCAATGAAAGAATCAACAGTTTCCCCACTTCTTTGTGATACTATGACACCCCATTGTGCTTCCTTTGCCATTTTTCACAACTTCAATTGCTTCAGTCACTGTCCCAATTTGGTTCACCTACATTGCACAATACTAGTCCTATAATTTGCACATATGCTAACAAATGTAAACATCCCACAAATACACGTACAATATCACGCAAACTATTTCATTAAGATACACTTTCTTTTCTTTTCCCAAAGTTTCTACAATATTAAAGGCTCTGCTTGTCTGTGAGAGCCACATTTTTGTTTTTGAATCTTTCTGTAAGACAACTTATGTCTTAGATAAAAGGTATCATGCACTAATTTTGTGGTCCACAATAAGGCAAGACATACAGGTAAGTGACCTTTAACTAATCAGATTTCCCCTCAAAAGATAAAAATCATGTTGACTAACCACTAACAGCGGATAGTGGGTACAAGTAATTTGCAATATATCCATAAAAGGAAGTGCTAAAGTGTTGCAATTTCATCATTATAATAAAACACAGGAATTTACAAATCACCGTGTACCTTGAGAAGAAGGGCATTACAAGCATGCTCATTAATAGCTCGCTCAATACGCTTTGAATTTGACATCAACAAGCCATCTCCTACAACCTGCAAATAAAATGAGCATGCACAACAGTTGGGCAGAAGTTTATAAATGTAAGGAAAAAAAGAGAAAACTAAATTAAATTCATAACCACTCAGTTGACAAGAATTGGGTTAGTAACTTCTATATGGCACTTCTTCCCTACCACAGCTTAAGTTCAACCATGTTGCTACGTCTATATGGCAGGACAGATGCTCTGCATGATGTTAACCTTTAACTATCTAAGACTATGCTCCGTGGTTTATCTTTCCAGAATTGCAATTGACACATTCAATACATTACAAAATAACTTCTTAACATAACGATAACTGCCTACTGAAGTTACAGTGGGAATGAGAATAGCAAAAACTTGAACTTCAAATCATGCTTCAAAAGATTTAGAGCAAACCCTAAACAACTAGAACAAGACCATGTTGCAAATTAATATTTTAGTATCCTCCTGATGCATGTTTTATTCACAAAAGAGTACAACCAATATTTTACCATCTTTGCCTGAGTCAGTTTCAACTATTAGAGGTATCCATTCTGTGAAGCAGACAGTTATCTTATCCTACAAGAGTACGTCAAGGGCACCTCAGATTATCAAATGGTAAAAAAATGGAAGAAGAATCGGAAACTTCTGAGAGAATAAAAGAATCATGGTTTAGCTACTGGAAATCCATGTTTACAGTGAAACTCGTCCATATATTTCTCTTCATCCACTGGCTAATGGTACATGGAAATGAATGTTTCCTATCCATTTCAATCTACACAAGGTGGAAACAAACAAATTAGCAGTGGCACTGACCAACAACCTTAGAACCACCATAGCAAGCATTCATGAACAAACCTGGCAAATTCCAAGCTCGGAAAAATACTTGACTTGTTCCCAGTCCTCCATGTCAAATGGATCTTCGATAGACACAATAGGATAGTCTGAAACCCAGGAAACGTCAAAAAAGAAAGATTCACCGTCATTAAAAATTATATGTAGTTGCATATGAAGCATTAAACAGTGACAAACCTATTTTGTTAACATAGTTATATACCTCTACATAGTTCCTTGTACATTTCAACCATATCTTCGGCTGACTTGAAGTTTTGTCCTGACTTATTAGGAGACTTGTAATCTAAATCATACTTTGTACCTGATACAGAGAATATAAATGTCAAGTTTCAACTCATTGTGATCAGCAGAAAAAATTGACACATTACCTATGCAGAAATCAGTAGCAGCAACGTCAATTGCAATCTTAATCTTATCATTATAGCCTGTTCTGTCAATTGCCTCCTTTACAAGATCTAGTCCTTCTTTTAAGCTGCATAATCAGGGTCCCAACATCAACAACAGATCATTGAGAAGACCACATTGTATTAATGAATAACATGTCTGGAGATAATAGCAAGAGCGCCATCTTCGCCAACATTATATCCCTACAAACCACCAACCAATCCAATACTTGGCCTCAATAGGGGAGGGGAACCTAGTCTTACAACACAAACTTCTTTCTTATGCTTCAAACTCTGTTAAACAACTACACTAATCTTAAGCACATCTTGATGGGCATCACAATCTAACCTATAATAGATATACGTCCTAGTATCTATTTTTGCAGACTGGGAACATCCCAGTGAATATACCACCATGACAGATATAAGGATCATTATAAGTGGACATGTTCCATTAACGTTTTTCATGTCATATTCTCATGCTTGTTACTACTTAGCTGCTGCATGCACAATTCAACTTTGATCTAGTAATTGGACTAATAGTGACAAAGCAGGTGCAAGGAAGGCACCTTTAAGTGATGATACGTCTCAGAGCCCATTTGCATTGCCTCTTCAAATCTCTTTGCTCCAATTGGAAGAATCATTATGTCCTAATTCAATTAAATTAACACAACAAATAAGTATTGAACTATCCAGAAAATATTAGCTTTTGTGAAAACTAATAAACTATACAAGATGAGAAAAGTTTTACATATAATAATGTTTAAATAGCTTGAAAACATGAAACCAACAGCTTACTCTTATAGCCAAATTGTTTCCAGCATGTTTGCCGCCGCTTATTAGTGTGAAGGCAGGGACAGGAAGAACATGGCTGCTTCCTCTGCCCGATATATCAGCAATATGTTTGTAAAGTGGAACCTGCGGAAAAGAATGCAATAGTATTATTATTATTAAACAGCAATATGTATGTTGTTATTTTGAGTAAAACATAAAACAAAATTATTGTGCTTGCCTTTTTCTCAGCGGCTCCGGCTTTGCAAGCAGCAATTGACACAGCATCAGAAAATATTTATACAATATTCTTTTGCAGAAGAGACCATTTAACCTTCTTACCCGTCTCAAGAGGGATATCAATAGCAGCTGGATGATTTTCAGAATTTCCAACATTGCCCTCAGGGGTTTGTATTCTCTATTGAAGTTGCACTTTAAGTCATCACAAATGAGACTTGGTAGCACAATCATCAAATACACTCTCCCTTCATCATCGGGTCTTAAAGGGTCTTAAAAGCCTTTGAGTTTGACTATCAATTTTATAAAAAATTATAACAAAAACAGTTTCATTAGGTTGATTAACTTCCAACTTAAATCATTTCAAGTCATTTTTAACGGAAATACAATTTCGTAAGTTATTAACTTATCACTTAAAACCATTTGACTCCGGCCATTTATAATCAAAAGACAGTTGCAAAAAAATTAAAATCTCTGAAAAAAAAAGTTTTTTTTTGTTTACAAGACTGAAAAGTTTTGAAAAATACAGTTGAAAAAAAATTAAAATCTCTGAAAAAAGTTATTTTGTTTACAAGACTGAAAAGTTTCTCTTTTTCAAGAAAACAATAACAAAATGAAACACGCATGAAAATTTATACTCCGGAGTTAATAAAAGTAGAAAAACATAGTCAACTAAAGACTTAATTAATGGGAGAGTTATGGTTAAAAACCATACCACTAGAAAAGCAACCAGCACCACCTCACAATCAATGATAAGCAACATGCCCGTATGCTGAGGTCCGGGCTTGACACTAAACGTTGTCGCAGTGTCCCGATGAGTCCATAGACCCAACAAAAACCAACTCAGAAGGCAGCATACATAGGCTTCAACATCAAGCATGTGTCACACTACAAACGGGACAAAGGCCGACTGGTGAACAAGAGAAGCAAGTCATGCTCGTATTTTGGTGTTTGGGCTTAACACTAACGATTTTCAGCAGGTTCGTATTAGGCAACATGAGGGACATAGGTCAGGTCATGAACACACCAGATTTCCAACCAAATCGTATAAGGCAACATGAGGGACATAGGCAACATGGTGTTTGGGCTTGACACTAAAGATTTTCACCAGTCTTTGAGTTGGCCGTATTTTAGTATTTGGGCATGACACCAAACATTTCCGCAGTCTCAACGACAAGGCAACATTAGGGACAACGGCCAACTCAAATACCATCTCGTGAAGGCACTAGATTTCCAAGCAAACTAATAACACCCACATTATTTTGGCGTTTGGGCTAACAAACATTTTCGAAGTTTCAAGACACAACATTCGGGACAAAGACCAACACACAAAGAAAACTCATGAACATGGCAATTGCCAACCAATTACCAGCTCTAACATAACTGATGAACGATAAGCAATGTACCCATGGAAGCATGACAGTTTCAAAGCAACATTAGGGACAATTTCCGACTTCGCAGTTTCTTAGGAAGGCGGCTTACAATAGGCTTTGGACGTAGAGCATGTGTCACACTACAGACGGGACAAAGGCCGACTGGTGAACATACCCGCTTGTCTGCCACCTATTAGCGCTTCCTAATACTATGCAACATTAGGGACAATTTTCACAGTTTCAAAGCAACATTAGGGACAATTTCCGACTTCGCAATTTCTTAGGAAGGTGGCTTACAATAGGCTTTGGACGTAGAACATGTGTCACACTACATACGGGACAAAGGCCGACTGGTGAACATACCCGCTTGTCTGCCACCTATTAGCGCTTCCTAATTCTATGCAACATTAGGGACAATTTTCACAGTTTCAAAGCAACATTAGGGACAATTTCCGACTTCGCAGTTTCTTAGGAAGGTGGCTTACAATAGGCTTTGGACGTAGAGCATGTGTCACACTACAGACGGGACAAAGGCCGACTGGTGAACATACCCGCTTGTCTGCCACCTATTAGCGCTTCCTAATACTATGCAACATTAGGGACAATTTTCACAGTTTCAAAGCAACATTAGGGACAATTTCCGACTTCGCAGTTTCTTAGGAAGGCGGCTTACAATAGGCTTTGGACGTAGAGCATGTGTCACACTACAGACGGGACAAAGGCCGACTGGTGAACATACCCGCTTGTCTGCCACCTATTAGCGCTTCCTAATACTATGCAACATTAGGGACAATTTTCACAGTTTCAAAGCAACATTAGGGACAATTTCCGACTTCGCAGTTTCTTAGGAAGGCGGCTTACAATAGGCTTTGGACGTAGAGCATGTGTCACACTACAGACGGGACAAAGGCCGACTGGTGAACATACCCGCTTGTCTGCCACCTATTAGCGCTTCCTAATACTATGCAACATTAGGGACAATTTTCACAGTTTCAAAGCAACATTAGGGACAATTTCCGACTTCGCAGTTTCTTAGGAAGGTGGCTTACAATAGGCTTTGGACGTAGAGCATGTGTCACACTACAGACGGGACAAAGGCCGACTGGTGAACATACCCGCTTGTCTGCCACCTATTAGCGCTTCCTAATACTATGCAACATTAGGGACAATTTTCACAGTTTCAAAGCAACATTAGGGACAATTTCCGACTTCGCAGTTTCTTAGAAAGGTGGCTTACAATAGGCTTTGGACGTAGAGCATGTGTCACACTACAGACGGGACAAAGGCCGACTGGTGAACATACCCGCTTGTCTGCCACCTATTAGCGCTTCCTAATACTATGCAACATTAGGGACAATTTTCACAGTTTCAAAGCAACATTAGGGACAATTTCCGACTTCGCAGTTTCTTAGGAAGGTGGCTTACAATAAGCTTTGGACGTAGAGCATGTGTCACACTACAGACGGGACAAAGGCCGACTGGTGAACATACCCGCTTGTCTGCCACCTATTAGCGCTTCCTAATTCTATGCAACATTAGGGACAATTTTCACAGTTTCAAAGCAACATTAGGGACAATTTCCGACTTCGCAGTTTCTTAGGAAGGCGGCTCGACGTAGAGCATGTGTCACACTACAGACGGGACAAAGGCCGACTGGTGAACATACCCGCTTGTCTGCCACCTATTAGCGCTTCCTAATACTATGCAACATTAGGGACAATTTTCACAGTTTCAAAGAAACATTAGGGACAATTTCCGACTTCGCATTTTCTTAGGAAGGCAGCTTACAATAGGCTTCGGATGTAGAGCATGTGTCACACTACAGACGGGACAAAGGCCGACTGGTGAACATACCCGCTTGTCTGCCACCTATTAGCCCTTCCTAATTCTATGCAACATTAGGGACAATTTCTGAATCTTGAACACACCACGACGCATATCAACAAATTGCATGCCAACAAATGTTGATGGAGGTTACCAGATGATGCCAAAAACCCTGTAAAAAACAACATTATTAGTTCTTAGGTACAAGGGTCAGAAAATGAATATAAGAAAACGCAATGCCTAAGTGATGTTAACAACAAGAGAAGGAAATTATAGCATTGGATCAACATATCAACAAACTTCAACTACTTTTGGTAAATATTTATGAACTGAATTAAATCTAGAAGAAATTTTAAAAACATTAATTTAAGGGGTGTTTGTTTTGGCTTATATAGCCGGCTTATGGCTTATTTGATTTTAGGTATGTTTCATAAGCTTACCTTTTGTGGGTTATTTTGAAACTTTTCAGCTTATATAAGACATGATAAGTTTATATAAGGCGAAAAGTTTTAAAATAAGGCACAGAAAGTGAGCTTATGAAGAAAAAAAAATACAGTGAATACTTAGTAGTAGTATATTTGTCCACCACAACTTATGATACAGTTGGCATTAGGAATGGTTTATGGCAATTAAAATTCATAAAAAGACATTTTAAGACCAAAAAAAAAATAACAACGAGAAGTTACTTTGTTTGAAAGGCGGCTTTGTTGTCTCTCCTAGCTAGCTCCATAACGCCATCAAGAACAGCAGGACAATTTTCCCTTGAGAAAAAGACAAATATAATCATATGTTAGGCTAATTAATGTATGCTTAACATAAGTTACTATGTAAAAAAAGACTGATTTTATTCCTTATTACTAGTAGCATTTATAAGCGCCTACAACTATGAGAAGATCCATGTCATCTATGTTTAGGAAAAAGTTGATTTACTTACCGAAATCAAATACACGAAAAGCCAGCGGTTGTATACTCCCTCGATCAGCCACCCGGCAGAAATGCCCTGCTCCAAACAACATCATCAGCTTTAGTATAATATTCAAATAACAGTTTTACAAACAACTATATTTCTTTTTTTTTTTAAATAATAATAAAAATAAAATAAAAAACAAAAAAAAAACTATAATAACCTAAATACACTGTAACAGTTTTACAAACAACTACTATATTTCTGGAAATTTAAAAAAATAATAGTAATAATTATTAAAAAAAAAAAAAAAAAAAAAAAAAACTATAATAACCTAACTACACTGTAACAGTTTTACAAACAATTATATTTCTGAAAAAAAAAAAAAAAAAAAAAAAAAAAAAAAAAATCTTGTTGTGTAGTTTTAATTGATTTCAGCAACCTCTTTAACTGCAGATCTAAAACACCAATAACATTTGTGAGTCACACAATATTTACTTTTATATATGTAATGTAAAGATTATAAAACCACATAAGATTATTAAAAAAAGAGACTCACAAGGATAAATAAGCAAAGTAATTAAAAGCAGTAGTTAAACTATATATGTTGTTACAGTATAATTTTAAAGCCGTTGCATAAATTATAAGAGGTAAAGAATAATAAGTACCAGATGAATATATAGTGACAAGACATTTATGTTTTCTTGGCAAATGGAGGGAAAATGTCCCGCCCACTCTCAATTGGTTTTGGGAAATACGTTTGTGTGTCACCCTTAATTAATTTACTTAAATATCGCTTAATCCAGAGTAAATTGTGCTGATGTGATAGAGAGAGAAAGAAAGAGAAAATGTCCGCTTAATTTTTTTTTTCTTTTTTCTTAAAATAATGGGTTTGTGTGTCAGTATCGACATTGCCTATATTCAATAGTAGTAAATTGGATTCAGTGAAATGGGAATTTACAGCTTCGGATAAGTTCAAAAAGCTAAATAATAATAATAATAATAATTGTGAATATACCAAACTAGCATAATACCCGTACGTTGTACCGGAGACAGTTTTATAGCAACAGATTTAAACTGAAATCTTTTGTTATAAACACATTTAAAACATACATTCAAACATTGATCAAACAAAATAAAAAATGATCACTTTGAAGCATCTTTAACATAACTCAAACCATTTTTAAAAAAAAAAAATGATTTTGTAAAATAAAGAACCAACTGACCGTAGTTTTTGTTTCACTTAAAGTAAATAAGGAGTATTTACTTTTGAAAAACAATTTTATCTTTGTCACTTGTATGGTTCTTTATTTCACAAAACCAATTTTTTGTTTGTCGAAAGGCATAAAACTGATCCAGCCAAATATGGTTGGGTTCTCTCGAAATATTGAGTACTATTAGTTTTCTTTAAATGACGTCTAAAAAAAACACATCATGATTAAGATATATACACACATCAACACAATTTTGCCATACATTACGGTCATCTAATAACGTCTAAAAAACACACATCATGATTAAGAAGGACTTGATTCGGATCATCAATTTTTCTGATCTCAACTCAATCGTACTTGGTTTGGAAATGGGCTGACAGAATCGCAATTCGTGGCCTTTCTAGGAAATTATTTGACGGTTTAAAGTTCATCTTTAATAATACCACAAAACAATAACATAACATTCAAAAACATGAAAAACTAATGTATTTAATCGAACACTTTTATGGTACATAAACTCTTGTCATCAAACTGGTGCAAATTAAGATAACAAAAAGGATAAAAATGATTCCAGATTGAAATTTAAAGAGACAAATCAACGTTGAGCATAGTATGGCTTTAACTGAAGTCATGATTCAAACAAAAAAAATATGACAATTAGAGCCTTGGGATCAAAGAAATTGAAATGGCGACTTGAATTGGTTTAATAGTAATAAATTGCTAAAACAGTTTAGAATTGATCAACATCCAATGACCCATTGTCCATTCCATCAGCAAGCATAATAATTTTTATTTTTTAAACAAAGGCCATTCTACTAAAATCACAAAATTTATATATTTACAAATAATAGATGCATACCACACAAGAGAATACAAACCAAACTCTACCTTAAAGGAACCAAACACCCCACTAAACTGAACAAACATATCCAAAAATAAAGAGCCAAACACCCCAAATAAAGAGCCAAACACCCCAACTGGTCCAGTTAACTTTACAGCCCCTCCATCTCACTAAGATGTGAATCCATCAGCATTAGAAAATTGGAGCCATCAGCGTGCTGAAAAACTTTACGCCCTGAAAAATCTTGCTTGCTGAAAATATGCCCTTCAGTTGTTGAACTTTTTTAGGCGCTGAAAATTTGTTGGTGCTGAAATTCACGTGCTACAATTTTCAGTTGCTGGAAATTTAGTTTGCTGGATTTTTCCGTGCTGAAAATTTTCTTTGCTGAAAATAGTTGCTGAATTTTTCTACTTGATGAAAATCCAGTTGCTGAATTTTTTTAGTACTGAAAACTTTGGTTGCCATTGTATTTTCAATGCTGATATTCAGGTGCTAAACCCACATTGAACCAGCCCGCGCTGAACCAACCGGCATTGAACCAAACGATGTTGCACCAACCCATGCTGAACCAACTCGCGCTGAACCAAACCCACACTGAACCAGCCTGAGCTGAATCACTCGCGCTGAACCAAACCACGCTGAACCAACCCGCGTTGAACCAAACCATGCTGAACCAACCCACTGAAAAAATGAAGAATCTTATTGAGTAAAAATGTTCAAATAACAACTGATTATAGTATTCGCGAAAGCTTGATCCTCACTTCTAGCATGGTCTAAGCAAAACCAAGCAAGTTCATGTGAATGTAGCGTACCTAATACTCAAACTTCTGATTACTAAACCAGCCAGGAAGCATTTAATTGATTCTTCATCATCTGCAAACATATAATTCTCGATTAGATCACAGAAAATATAAAGTTATTCTACCCATCAGCTGCAAACATATTAATTCCGGTATTGCCAATGTGTGGGCAAGTCATGAGGACAAATTGGCCCGCATAGCTTGGATATGTAAGAATTTCTTGATACCTATGAATGATCATACATCCAAAAGTGGTTGTCATTATATATAAGTGAAACAGATATATAAAATCTGCTCAAAATAACAGCTGCCAAGCATAAGTGCCTGAAAATAGCTGGAACCTTCCAAATGGATCCATCTTCTAGCACAAGTCTAGCATCTGCAACCTTCCAAGGAGCTACATTTTATCCAGAAATCTTCAATTAGATCGAGATATGGGAGTTTGTCTACAGATAACCAGATTATAATACCCAGAATAATACAATGGGAGGTGATATGTACACCACTAAAAGTGGTTTGCACACCACTAATCCTGCATCTCGATGTTCTAATACAATTGCATAGTGGGTACATGCAAGGATAAGGAAACTTGCCTATTTCAAGAAATATCATGCGATAATCCCTTGACCCCTAAATTGTTGCAGCTTGTCTAAATATATTCATTTCGATGCACTCAATTTCAAGTGTTCCAAGATTAATCAGTGCATCGCCCAAAAAATCTATTACTTGTAGGTTACGAACTTACTTATATTAGACAATAGAAATCCCATATTCTCTTATTCACATAAGTTGGAGCTGTTGTTTAGAGTTTACATATTATGGTTAATGGTGGTGATCACAAAAGTGGGACTAACTGAAATTACATGAACATGTTATTTATATCTAATTTGGAGCGTAACTGGATACGGGGTCATGTATTTTTGGTTACGTAACATAAGTAATGGGGATTTAGTAAAATCATAAATGCTTAAAGTTGTTTGTTAGTTACTAAAGGTTCTTTGGCCTCTTATCAGTTTTCTGTCCATCCCAGTGAAAATAAAGAAAATATTATCTAAAATCCTACCAAAACATGTGATCACAACAGAACCTTTTTTTCCTATAAAAGATGTGTGATATCCTTATATCAAAACCTCGATTGGTACACGTTGTTGATGCCTGCATTTACACAAAGAGAGAAAGAAAGTCAGCAACTACAATCAAACAAATGAAATTTTAACATGTTAACAAATGAAGATAGCATCACGAAAAAATCTTAGAAAAGGTGGCAACATCATCACACTTTAGTTTCATATAGGCACTCTAAACAGCCTCATACTCTTAATCCTTTTCTTCCCCTGAAAATTGGTATAAAAGAAAAAGTGTTGGTCGATCAACCCAACCTGGCCTAACTTGACCAAAAACCCTTGCATTTTGCTTTCCGGTCATGCCTAATTTGACAAGTCTATTGATATCAATTACTCGAGTATTTATCATAGAACTTACCAGTTAAGGATCTCAACCTTCCACAATCATTGTATACACCAAAAAAATCCCCACCATAACCTTCAGCATGGCCATGATAACATCCTCCAAAATCAACCCTTTTCACTTGAATAAAGTCATACACCTATATTCAAGAATATAGAGTGATAAAGATGAAACCTTTTTTTGTTATACTTCACACAAGTTAGCATGTACAGGATTGATAGTGAACATCAAATAAAGCACAAATTGACATAAAAATAAATATTGAGAATACTTCAAATCTGTTTATTTTGAATCTATTTCATACTCAAAAAGTGAGATCCTTCAAAAGTCACAATTAAAAGATTTACAAATGATTGGCTCCAAACGGTCAACCTAAATGGACCAAGTAAATGGTTAACAAGGTCAGACAGCCTAGAGTCAATACTCCGTGGAAGTATAGGGTTTCCCCGGGTCGTTATGTCCCGACGAGGTGTGGATTGTATTCAAACGGGGTTTGTGATCGGGTGAATTTGGGCAGGAAAGGGTTTGTGATTGGTTATACTACTGATTTATACAAAGAAATAGCTTAAATAAGCTATATTAACAAGATTGTAAACTTAGAAAACCCAGAAACGTTTTAAACCTAAAAACGCGTACGTTCAGTTTAAGTTTACGTGAACGTACAAAATAAAACGCGAGTTTTGTTGAAATAAAATACCTACGGATATGAAAATTATATTTTTACAATCCTAATAATAAAAGAAAATTTTTGGAAAATTAAAATTAATTTTTACACTATTTATATAATTATTATTAATTAATTACTAATTTTAACTATTTAATAATATACTAAATTACAAGAAAATAGGAAATTAAACTAGAAACTGAAATTTTAACTTTGAAATATCTAAAATATTATAAAACTAATTTTCAAACTGAAAATCTATTTTTCCTACTTTTTAAAGAATTATTATTAATTAAAAACTAATTATTGATTAATTTAAACTAATTTAAATTATACTAAAATACAATTAAATATTATTTTAAGCTAGAAAAATGAAAATTAGATCTTGAAAATTCTAAAATAACTTAAAACTAATTTTAAAACTGAAATTAATTTTTTTTGGGTTTTTATTTAATTTTTATGAATTTAAAATGATTTAAAAATATTTAAAAGTAATATTAATTAAGAGAAGTACTAAATAAGATTAGAAAAATATGAAAATTTTATGGAAATTCTAAAATAATATACTAAGCCTAGGAAAAATATAAATAGTTAGATAAGCCCACTAATAAGCTGAATTGGGCAAATAAGCACTTTAAATAAGCACTTCAAATAAGCAAATAAGCACTAGAATGAACCAAAAGCTCAGGTATAGTGTAATATACCTAAAAAAACTCAGTTAAACTCAAAAACCTTAGATAAGCCCTGGCCGCAAGCCAAATCGAGTGCTCAGGCAGATTGAGTTATAAGGCTTTATTGACCTACTTCTAGCTTATTTTTAAGCACCCAAATTATAAGCATGAAAATGAAAAACAAGCGCATGCACAGATAGTTGGCCAGGAGGGCTTTCCCAATCCACAAGAAGCTTAGTCTAAGGTGCACTATTGAACCAAATAGAAGCTTATGAAAATGAGCTTATGACCACTGATTCAATGAGTATTCAAGTAGTAGTTTGGCCAAATTGAGCACAAAAACAAATACCAAGGCAAGCTTAAACAAACATTATCACCACTAAACTGAAGCAAACTAATAACAATAGTCACACAAGATCTCAACAAGCTGAAACAAAAGTTCTAATAAACTCAGTTGTGTACTGATGCAAACAGCAGTCATGGGTCAAATTGGGCAAGTTGGAGGCAAAAAATAAGCGAGTAAATGAGTAAACTAGGACAAGCAAAGAATACATTCAACAAGACAGCATAGGTGGCTTCTCAAAACAACAAGAATCAAGGAAAATGATCCACAAATGGGCAAGATATGGGCCTAGGAAGAACGGGTCAAAACTGATTAAAAACTGGTGCAGGGGTGATATGGTGATTACGGTCACTCATAAGCCAACCAAAAAAAATTCTAAAAATTAAAACAAAAATATGGCTAATTAAACAAGCTTCCAAATCACTTAATTCCAGAATTTGATAGAATTTAGTGTTGTTATGTGAAAATGAAAAATAAAAATCAAAATGGCTGTTGGTGACCTCTTTTGGCGTTGTATCAGATTTTGCACTTGGGTCAAAATAGATTTGTTTGACTTGGAAAGTCAAAGACCAGGACATGAAATGTTTTGAAATCAATTTTGAACTAAAATGACACAAGAACAACAACAACAATAGGCCTAAATCCTAAATGTATCCTAACTTCTAATTTGCATCAGTTAACTACAAGCAATATTGAAAATCCTACCCAACTTCTAGAAAACCATTGGAAAATATGATTTTTTGATTCACAACAACTAAAAAACACCAACTCAAAGCTACTTGAACAAAAGATTTTTGGTCAAAACCACTTTTGGTCACAAAACAAAGTTTTGCCAAACACCCCTTAAGTTCCTGTCTTGGATTTTTTTTCAAAGCAAATCAAAGTTTTGAGATTCAAAAGTGAACACTAGGTTTCTAATAAGCTATAACAAAGTTAAAGAAGCCAAAATAACTCAAGAATAAGCAGTGTACAGTAAGCATTCTCACATAAGCAGTTTGAGCCAAATGAATCAGTTAACGAGCAATGCAATTAAAGAACTAACAAAACTATAACAACTAAATTAGATTATGTCTAAATAGCTATAAAAAACTTAAATAAGCAAAGAAAAACAGAAACTAAGCTATATTAAGCAGTGCTATAGTAAAATGCAAATAAAAATGGAAAATGAGACTTACAAGAGCCTTGTGCTCAAAACCAAGGGTATTTAACTCCCAAACTATTTTCTCAACAATCCTAATGCTTCCCAAGAAGCTCTAAACCATATCCATCCAGAGTAACCCTTGCTCCATGATCTTCTTCTTCATTTTTTATTTATTATTATTATTATTTATTTTTTTTTCAGTATTTTTTGGTATTTTGAGTTTTTCTAAACTAAAATTAACAACAGTGAGACTTTAAGGTCTCAGTAAGTTAAATATGCTAAATGAAACTTAATAGAACAAAGAACTATTATTTCTAACAACTTTTAACTGAAAATGAGGAATTAAGCAATCTTCTGACAAAAACTGAAACAAGCATATAAAACTTTGAATTACTGATTGAACTTGGTTTATATTACAATGAGATCCCCAACAATACAACTTAGGAACTAGAAGGGGAGAGTTGTTATGATGGGATGTTGGAGTAGCAGGATTTGCAGGCACGTGAAGGGGGTGATGTGGAAGAGGGTAAGGTTTGACCCTCTTGTTTGACCTGGGAGGGAGTATTAACATGGGGGTGTTGGTTGTGGGCTTATGTGGGATTGGGCCAAGACAAAGGGTGGAGTGGGCTTTGGAGTATTTAGATTGGGTGTTTATTGTTTGGATTGGTGGGCTTATATAACAAAAAGGGTGTCCGTTTGGTTTAGTAAATGTAACCATAAAGACCAAAAATGTAAAACTTGCAAAGTTCAAGAACCTGTTAAGTAACTTTCCAAAATTTATTATAAGGACCAACTTTGCAATGTTCCAAAAGTGTAAGGACCAAAATTATTATTTTCCAAAATTTAAACTTTCAGGGACCAAATATGTCACTTTTTTGAAACTCGAGGGACTAGACTTGCCATTTATGCAAACATTATTGTTTTTCAATCTTTTTCAATCCTTTTGCATCTGAAATACGCAAAAACATAATCTATAAATTTGAAGTTCTTTTTAGTCGGTTCAAGAAAAAGTAAGATCGAATCCGATTATATCTTAAGATCTTATGATAAAATACGTCATTTTTATACAAGCCTTATATTTTGTTTATAACCTCTATTATCTAAAGCGAAATGATTGAAACTAGCCCACCTATAAGGCGGACCTTGGTTTTGTGATACAAGTGGTAATATCTTGAAACAACTCAACTCTTTAATAAATGATTACTTTAAAAATCTTTGTGATTCTACGGGTCTATAAGCTGTCACATATATACTTCATGCATGTGTACACATATGTCGATTAAAGTTTATTTGTTTACAATCTAAATTCTTTTTAATCCCATTAATGTATTCGTATGGAGCTCATCTTCAAACTCTGGTCGTTCAAACTCAAAGCGTCATATTCATCAAAACATTATCAATGAAGGATCGTGAGGAAACAATATCCCATTTCAGTTAAATTCTTTTCAATCAAGTGATTTGGTTAAATCATTTAGAAGGATCGTGAGGAAACAATATCCCATTTCGGTGTCGTTCGCTATGACAATAAACAAGAGCAAAAGGCAATCGCTTTCAAAAGTCGGATTGTATCTGCCATGTCCTGTTTTCACACATGAACAACTATATGTTGCTCTTTCACGTGTCAAAAGCAAAAAAAGTTTGAAGGTTGTTGTTTTAGATGCGGATAATAACCTATCAAAAACTACTATAAACCACCTAATTCATTTGTTAAATATGCTAAATGAAACTTAATAGAACAAAGAACTATTATTTCTAACAACTTTTAACTGAAAATGAGGAATTAAGCAATCTTCTGACAAAAACTGAAACAAGCATATAAAACTTTGAATTACTGATTGAACTTGGTTTATATTACAATGAGATCCCCAACAATACAACTTAGGAACTAGAAGGGGAGAGTTGTTATGATGGGATGTTGGAGTAGCAGGATTTGCAGGCACGTGAAGGGGGTGATGTGGAAGAGGGTAAGGTTTGACCCTCTTGTTTGACCTGGGAGGGAGTATTAACATGGGGGTGTTGGTTGTGGGCTTATGTGGGATTGGGCCAAGACAAAGGGTGGAGTGGGCTTTGGAGTATTTAGATTGGGTGTTTATTGTTTGGATTGGTGGGCTTATATAACAAAAAGGGTGTCCGTTTGGTTTAGTAAATGTAACCATAAAGACCAAAAATGTAAAACTTGCAAAGTTCAAGAACCTGTTAAGTAACTTTCCAAAATTTATTATAAGGACCAACTTTGCAATGTTCCAAAAGTGTAAGGACCAAAATTATTATTTTCCAAAATTTAAACTTTCAGGGACCAAATATGTCACTTTTTTGAAACTCGAGGGACTAGACTTGCCATTTATGCAAACATTATTGTTTTTCAATCTTTTTCAATCCTTTTGCATCTGAAATACGCAAAAACACATTTCAAAGATACTTGTAACATTGTATTGTTTATTTGTGTGCTTTTGATCGTTATGTGGGTTTAAACAAGGTAAAATATATGTGTTTTTAGACACATATCAACAAACACTTCAATTTGGTAAAAAGAGGACAATGATTGATGAGGTAAAAAAAATCAAAATACCTATTTTCAGCATGTGTTCAATGTGTTCATTCAGCGCGCGCCTTCAGGGTATGTTCCTTCAGCGTGCCTTCAGAGTTTGTTCATTCAGCGTGTCTTCGTTCAGACTTCAGCGTGTGTTCGTTCAGCGTGCCTTCAGCGTTTGTTCGTTCAGCATGTGTCTTAAATAAACCATAAATAACTTGATTATGTTTCACCATCAGATCTATCTCGTTTTTCTTCCTTTTGCCTTTCACTCTCACGATTACCTTATTTTCTGCACATACAGAAAAACACAAAACTCACTCAAAGATATTAATAAAGTTATGATTTTGTCAAAAAAAAAAAAAAAAAAAAAAAAAAAAAAAAAAAAAAAAAAAAGATCCTCGAATCAACTCACAAATTACTCGTGGTCATCGACGTAACCTTCATTGAGTTTGCTTTTTAACCTCTTCTTATGAAACTTCCCTTTTTGCTCGTAGGTACGACATCACAACATCTTGAACGATGTTGTTTATGTAAAACCACAACAAATAAGTCATATTATTGGTTTTAAACACCATAAAAACTCCATATATCAATCCAAACCACCATACTGCCTCCAAAACCATTAAACTCGAAATTGCTCGAATCGAAAGATTCAAATAAAACACCACCAAAACCACCAAAATGTTAAACTAATTGGTGGTGGCGGCGTTGGTTTCAGGTAATGGTGGTGGCAGCGGCAATTATAATGATTGTTAAAGTGAGAGTAAAATGGGTTGTGCGTTTTTTGTGTGTGTAAGAGAATGATAAATATTGAATTATAAGAGAGAGATGGTGAGACTTATTGAGAATGAATTGTGAGAGAGAAAGATGAAAACGAATAGAAGTTACAGAGGAAGAGAAGTTGTAACCGTTTGTGTAACTGAAGTTTGATAAAGTGTGCATGAGAAGTCAGATAGTTTTTTTCAGTTTCTATAGATCAAATGGTTGAGATCATGTGAGATGAATCTGACGGCTAATATTCAAAGTTGAATTTAAACGGTCAGGATTAAAAGTTGGGAGATCGAACGGTTGAGAAGGCGCCAGGTGTCCCCATAAAAATAGGAAGCACCGGCAACAATAGTAAGGTTAATATAAAAAGTTAGAGTTGACAACTAATATATTATTAAAAAAATCACTTAGTTGTATAAAGACCTCCTATAAATCTATAACTTCTAATAAACCAGAAAAGTTTACAAGTCAATGAAGCACCCAATGTAATAAATGCGCTGATGTGTCTCCCATGTGATTGGTCGAATATTTATTGCGTACAACAAGTAAATGCATTAGCCATTCATACATTCATTCCGCTAAAAAAACTTTAGGTAAAACACTAAATAGTAATATTTTTAGAAACTAATTAAATAGGTTGACAACATTGAATAGTCAAACATAAGCATATCGCCTACACACGCTCCTCCTTCAAACGAAAAACCTATCAATCCATTAATTTCGTTTGTAACTGATTCTAAACTAGCCAATCATCCTTCAATAATAAAACTGACAAACAAAATCAAACTGTATCAATCCACCCAAAAAATTAAAACCCTAAACTAGGCAATCATCCTCATTCCCTATTATTGGTTTCGACTTTCGAATGTAAGTTTCTTCCCATCATTTTTTATATTCGTTTATTTTTCCCATATTTTGTTTGATGTATAATTTATTTTTGGATAATACTTAATGCTTCAAACCTTTGTAACCGAATTATTCATTGAATCCTTTCTAAAATTGGAGTAATTGTCTAAAATTGTTTGTAACTGAATCTCACAAAATTTTTAAAAGCAAATAAAAAAAGTCAATCAACCCTATTTCTGCTATTGAAGCAATCTTCCTCAACACGGTCCAATATCAATTCACATCCATAAGAAGTCGACTATGGCACTAGGATTTTTGCTATCCAGATCTTAAAATCGGTAATTATCACTTTCTTGCTATGACTATGCCAGTGATATTGTGCTTCCTCTGTCTTTTTGGATCTTTATATTTGTAATTTTTGTGACTGCGATTTTATATTCATCTGTTCTTTGTGATCATTGTTGTAGGTGATGGCGAATGAATAACCAGTCAACAATCAAATTTAAGGTGATTATATCAAATTTTAAGTATGAATTTTAACTTGCACATCAAGTGTTTGATGAAATATCATTGGTCCATTTTTGTTTTCTATTATGAGTTCTTGTATTATTTTGTTGTAGGCATTGGCAAACTGAACTGGGTTCACACATGAGTATTATGATTTGACAATCGGGTAAGTATTCGCATGAAACTTTAATTTGTGTTTTTATACCTCCAAATTCTTCTTACAAGAGTAAGTAATTGTTTTGAATGTCACATAAATATTTATTTTGTATGTTATAGAAAAATTTATGATTAATGAATTGAGTTTATTTTCCTCATTATGTAGGATTTGCAGTTGGATAAACGAGTGGTTAGTCTTTCTACAGTTTATACCCACGGTTAGTGTTTACTTCATTTTATGGTATCACAAATTGTCTCTTTAAAATGTCGTATTATTTGCATCAAGTCTGTGTGGAGATTGTTTACGTTTGTCATTAGATAATATGGGCCCGGCCTCATTCATTTGCATTAAGTCAGAGAAGGGTGCCTCCAGAGTTGATATTGAAATTTTTGCTGTTAAAGTACTGTTTTACGTATCTTATTTTTGCATACTTTTAGGCTATACGTGATTGCTTATTTGAATAACTACTTTTAATCATGTTCTTATGATTTAGCTTGAGAAGTTTGAGTTCGGGCTCAATTATATATAGATTTCAAGTGTTTATAAGTTCTTATGTGTGTAGACCTTGGTGTCTAATTATATGTTTTGAGTGAGACATCATAAGTGTTATTAGGACCTACATTAGTTGAACAACTTATACATTTTCAAATAACAAAATGCTTTTCATGATGCTTTCAAGAGAATTTGTCATGTTGTTGTAAAACACATGAATCAATGTGGTTGCCTTTCAGTGTTACCAAAAGTTGTAAGTTTATATAAAAAAAAAAAAAAGATCAGTATAATGTTGGAGTTTGAGAATATGATAATGTGTCGACCGGAAATTGGAATCGGGTAGGGGTAATGTGTCTACTGTAAACAAGAGACTGATATGAAAACAATATCATCACGATTTTTGTCCGGGTTACTAAAGCTTTTTTTGGAATTGACTAAAACTATGTTTCATGTAAAGAATAAGGACACTATATCATAGGTCCCATAATTTTGCTCCTGCTTCTTCGATCATATGTAGGCAACACCCAATAGGTTTGCTATAATTACAAACAAACTTATTCGTCCTCTGCTTCCTCTATAATAAATTGTACCTACTTTTGCTACTTATGTATAAGAGCATATTTTCTTTAAATACTACATAGTTAGCACACAATAGCCCAAAAACACTCCTGACCAATAGAATGTTAATCCTTAAGTTCAATATAACAATGTATCAAGATAATGTTAACTTCACAACTCACCTTATCGTCAGTTTCAATGATTACGGTAAAGATAAAATATGTTCCACCATCTAAGAAACCATGTAATAGCTTTGTGTTCAACTATTTTCATAATCACATTGTGTGTTAGTTACCACTTTCATTTCTTTTAAATGGGGCTACATATGAATCAGTAAAATATTTTCTTCCTGTGATCATTGCAGAATAAATATTGATGGTTGGGCAGTTATGGTAGCAATTGGATTCAACATAGCTATCAAGTTAGTTCCTAAACAAACTTCTCCTAATCCAAGAAAGTATACACATTTTGTGATTTGTGAGGTATTAAGTCGAGATTACAGGTAATTCTAAAAGTTAATTATTCGTTACAGCTTAAGAGTGTCAAATGAACTAGGGGCAAAACACCCAAGAGCTACAAAACTCGCAATCGGTCAGAAATTGTGATTTCCTCATTCTTATTTCGCTCTTGCCTTGCTATCCTCCTCCTCGTTCCCCATCATCAATATTCGATCGCGCTCTAGGGACTTCTGGCTGAAGGGTTCTTTTGGATACCATCTCTTGCGGGTCAGACAATAGTTGCTGCTCAACAATGCGGCAGTGGCATATCTTGGCTCTTTCCTTTCATAATAAGCATTAGTGCATCACTATTTGTTTGAATCCTTTTTGATATTTTTTGACCTTTAATATCTTTAACATATGAAACTTAGACTTTTGGAAACATTTTGACTTATCAACCCGTTTCGTTCTGAACTTCACCTTTTTAATACATTATGAGTTATTTATGAACTCCCTTTTAGTTGATTTGCTTAAATACATTTTTATCCAACTTGGACCCCTTAATAGACTTTAGTAAGAATTTTTGGTATGTAGGTTTCAAAGTATAAGGAATGTTCATATCTCATGGCACAAATTCAAGTGTATATAGTATTATAGTTGGGCATTCTTTAGTCTTGTGTCTATATTGTTAGAGGTTTGCTACTGCGGTGTTTCAGTTTGCTTTAGTGGACAGGCTTTTATGCTTTGTTTGTATGCAAATTTTTGTTGACATTGCATAGGTAGGTTGAGGTAAATATTTGATTCACCATAGGTAGGTTCTTCTTTTTTGTTGATAAAATAAATGACTTGCTATTTTTGTTAGATAATTATACTTTATGGAATCGTTTATGTAGAGAATGCTCAAGTGATGGTTCTTGCTGCAACAAATCGTCCTTCAGAGCTTGATGAATCATTTATGGAATCGTTAAGATGTCTTCCATAGGAATTTGAAATTGGGATACCTAACCGCAAAGAAAGGGCTACAATTTTGAAGGATGAGAGCAAAGAAAGGGCTGCAATTTTGATGAATCGTTTGTGTGAAGGTTATACTGGCTCAGATCTTCTTGAGCTTTGCAAGAAAGCAACCTATTTTCCCATTAGAGAATTACTAAACGAAGAAAAGAATGGAAAGTCATCACTTGTGAGTATCTTTCTGTCTCTCTTATATATTGTCAACAACCAATTTAGTTCGATGGCAGGATTGTTCATTTTAGTATAGTTTCCAATTTCAACCCATTAAAAACCTATAATTGGGTCAATTTGGTTATATTGTATTTATATTGGTAAAGGGGGAAAAATAAGAAAGAGTTATTTTTATCGTACATTATCAAGTACTTTCTCATCTGCCCACCTTTAGTCGTTGCACTTTTTAGTGTACAACTTTTAGTAAAAGGTGAAAGAATAATTTGCTTTGGGCTCAACACATGGCTGAATTAATTAAAATATGATTTGTTCCCCGTTTAGATTACCTTTGAACAAAAACACGACATTCAAAATTGATAGGTTTCTGATAAAGATGCTAAGTCTATGTATAATAACAATGTTATATTTATATAAAGCTCCATGTGTGCCTAATATTGTTATGGTATGCTGCTAAAGCTAAGATCATTGATCAAATTAAGCACTTCTGATTATGATAAGGAAAAGCTCCAGGAGAGATTAGCAAAGCTTTCTGGCGGAGTTGTTGTTTTGAAGGTTCGATTTAATGAACCCTTCTTTATAATTGTGAATCAGGATAAAACTGGAATTTGAGTCAATGAGTATATCACAACCGGGTACTGGACTATCTTAAACAGAAGTGTTTTACCAATCGTAGCTGAGAATTGGATTGTCCTAAACGGGTTGAGCGGGTAAAGTGGGTTGGATGTTGTCCGTTTTTTACAAGCTAATGAAGTTGTCCATTTTTTTACAAGCTAACTAAGTTATCAATTTTTTACAAGATAATGAAGTTATCCAGTTTGTTACTTAATGGGATACATTGTTTTGCTGGCGTCAAAGGAGAAAGCTCCCCCACAGTCATCAAAGCCTGCGAAATCAGATGGTGGAAAGAAGACGAGAAAGGTCATTATTCTAATATGTTCGTTTGTTAAATTTTATGTTATATATATAGTCGATTAATTGAATAGGTGTGCTGAATGTGGATTTGGTTCAAAATTACAGGAATAAATCTTAATTTTTGGCACGCGCCTGTAATTCAGTTTTCACTAAATGTAAAACTTAAGAGGGAACATTTTGACCCCGTTTACATAGAAATGTGTCAAATTTGGGTTAAGCTTTATCTCTAACGAGTAAAATACTAGCACCAATAGTCTTCCCATGTTACACTCTTTGGACATGGATCTCATTTATTTTGATTGACCAGGATCAACTTTTATGTGAGTTATTAGGTCCAGAATCGCAAACCAAAAAAGATCTGGCCCAGGCTATCTCCGATCGCTATCTTCGATTGACTGTCATCTTGGTGAAACTTTAGAAGAAGTGGCGGTTGAGGCTGGATACAAAGTTGTTGAGGCAGAAAACAAGTCATTTGTAGCAGCAGAAGCTGTCAAACAACTCGAAAGAGTGACGAAAACGGCTGAAGAAGCTGAAGCCTCCCTACAGTTGATCCGACGCATTTATGAGAGATGTAAGTTCCACATCTCTTATCCTCACCCCTGCCCCTTCTTTTGTTGTGTACAAATCAGTGTGGACTGATAAACCTTAATAGAACGAAGTAGATCGGTTACTCCAAACCGGTTGCTGAGTCGATGAATCGTATAAGATACATGGAACATGACTTGCGGAAGACGAAAAGGTATGCTTTTTTTGTTGTTGGCTTTCTCTGGTAGACATGAAATAATTTCAATTATAGCAAAAATAAAATAAAGTTCTTAACATATGTTTTCTACTTTTTTGGTTATGCGCTTTTTATAAGTGCGGCTAATAAAAGGGTGTTTGTAATTACTTCTTTTTTATACTTTTCTACGTGCGTATTTATTTGCGTGTTATCTCCCGACAATCAGACTTTTAACTATTGCATTAGTGAAGTGAGTCTTTTATGTTACAATGCGTTGGTTCAGGGGGTGGGTTCAGGGGTTTGGTTCAGGGTCATGGTTCAGGGGGCATAGTTCAGGGAGCATGATTCAGGAGGTGGGTTGGTTCAAATGGTGCATCGAAAACTGATATAGTTCAGGGGGTGGGTTCAATGGGATGGTTCAGTTGGTTGATTCGGTGGGTTGGTTGACAACTGAAATCTTTAACTGCATGAATTGTTTAATTAGTGGCCATTTATCTGTTACTCATATCTTTTAACTACATGAATTGTTTCAGGTTTGACTCATATTTCCGCAAAAATTCATTTGGTGATGAGTACACATTATTTGCTGGTCTTGAAGAGTGCACAAGGTTGATTGCTAATTTTAAGTTTTCCAAGGAAGAGATTGCTTTTGTTGCTGCACAAATAAAGAGTGTTTGGATCATGTGATAACAGAAACGAGATGAAGTGACCCAATTCAGTTTATGTTTTGTAACAGTAAGTTGCCTTAACAGCTTATGATATGAAGATGTTATAGGGTTCTACATTCAGGTGTACTAGGAGCGCAATTAATATGTAGTTTACTGATGTAGATGCAAGTTACTTCTAAACTCTTCTATTTTGTAAACAAAGGCTTATCATCGTAGTTGCATATTCTATAGATCTAATACATGATGATTATACTAAACTTATTGCACAAATGAGGTGTTTTTAGATTTGTATCCTACATGTGAAGTAAGCATCAAATCAGATGTATTAAAGTCGATCTTAATTCAGGAAAAAATTTACTCTTCTAAAATTAAACAAATCTCTTGGTACCGTCACATATTTACAAGATTTTATTACATGATTCTCTAAACGTAACTAATTTAAATTCATCATTTCGCATCCTTTGTGTGTAGACTTTGGAAAATGATAAATTAGAGATATTTGTTTTGTTTAAAATAGGCATAAAGTTCATCAAAGTTTTATTAAATGTAAGTTTTTCAAGGCCGGGATCCTACTCATAATTGTTTTTGTTTTTCCAAGATCGAAATAGTAAGATCGGATCGGTATCTCAAGATCCTAAATATACACATGTTTTTATATTCTATAAAACATAATCTATAAATTTGAAGTTCTTTTTAGTCGGTTCAAGAAAAAGTAAGATCGAATCCGATTATATCTTAAGATCTTATGATAAAATACGTCATTTTTATACAAGCCTTATATTTTGTTTATAACCTCTATTATCTAAAGCGAAATGATTGAAACTAGCCCACCTATAAGGCGGACCTTGGTTTTGTGATACAAGTGGTAATATCTTGAAACAACTCAACTCTTTAATAAATGATTACTTTAAAAATCTTTGTGATTCTACGGGTCTATAAGCTGTCACATATATACTTCATGCATGTGTACACATATGTCGATTAAAGTTTATTTGTTTACAATCTAAATTCTTTTTAATCCCATTAATGTATTCGTATGGAGCTCATCTTCAAACTCTGGTCGTTCAAACTCAAAGCGTCATATTCATCAAAACATTATCAATGAAGGATCGTGAGGAAACAATATCCCATTTCAGTTAAATTCTTTTCAATCAAGTGATTTGGTTAAATCATTTAGAAGGATCGTGAGGAAACAATATCCCATTTCGGTGTCGTTCGCTATGACAATAAACAAGAGCAAAAGGCAATCGCTTTCAAAAGTCGGATTGTATCTGCCATGTCCTGTTTTCACACATGAACAACTATATGTTGCTCTTTCACGTGTCAAAAGCAAAAAAAGTTTGAAGGTTGTTGTTTTAGATGCGGATAATAACCTATCAAAAACTACTATAAATAATATATGAAGAAGATCTTCAAGGTTTATGATCAAACGGTCTTATGTACAATATACATATTACATGTTTTGTGGCATTTTTTTTTATTTACAGTTATTATAAATTCCAAACTTATTTTACTTACATATTTTTTAAACTTATTAACTGTTCACGTAATGGACATTTTGTTGACGTGTTAGAATGGTCACTACATACATTTCCTTATGAAGACAAACATATTGGAGATCACGAGGCAATGAACGTTTATTACACAGATATTTACAAGCATTGTATTTGATACTATCAGTCACTTATAACTTATTATTCCGTTAGAAGAAAATTTCTTAGCGTTTACGTTCGTTGTTATTTCTTACTTTATTCACGTATTTACTTTTTTTAATCAAAAATCCTCTAAAATCCCGTGGATTCCACGGGTCTATAAGCTAGTTTATTATATTTCAGGTGTTAACCAGTCGAGCTTTTCACGAGCTACTCGAGCTTAATACTCACGATCTCAAGTTAATATCGAATAAATACTAGTGCGCGATTAGTTTGACGAACCGAGCTTTGAAAACTAATATTTCGCTCGGCTCATTAACTATCACAAGCCGAACAAGCTAGTCGAGATTAACAAGCCGAACAAGTTACTCGAGCTTAACAAACTAATAGAATTGAAATTCAAGTTGTGAATTAATATTTTTTAGTTATATATTATTTTTGAGTAAGCTTCCTCATTTATTTTTTATTTTTTATTTTTTATTTTTTACTTTGTTTTATATATTTTTATTTTTCCTTTTTTTCTTTCTCTCTTTTAATGTGGGAAAATAATCTAAGACATCATCAACGAAATAAATAAGTTAAAGATTTAAAAAGATTAAAACTATTTTCGTAGAATTTTATCCATTGTTTTATATTAAATGCAAGGTTGCAAAATTCGCGAATCGGTAATCGGGCTGTCGACTCCCTTGTAGCTTGTAATCAGTCTAGGCGGAATCGGTGATTAACCAGATTGTCATTTATGGCAACTTTTGGGTATTTTCGACGAGTTTTGTGTATTCTCAGCAATATTTTTCTTAAAAAAAACATCATGTAATAGATATAAACAGCGACTATAAGTTATTAAATCTAGTTTATGGTGAGTTTTGAAATTTTTTGGTAAGATTTGCAAGTTTCCGACAAGTTTGACAACCACTGACCACCGTTGACCATGGCTGACCAATTTGTTTGACCGATTTTCACAAATCAGAAATGTTGGTAGTCCAGTAGTGCCTAGGATAATCGGCCTTGTAACTTACCCTCACATCAGATATCAAGAAATCAGTGCTTAGGTAATGGCCGGTAACAGCATTGAAAAGGCCCAAAAAATTGGTGAGCAGCTCTAGATCCACGATCTTCCCTCGAAAAAAAGAAGGCAAATTCATGTGTTAGGCTAATTAATGTTTGCTTAACATAAGTTACTATCTTAAAAATTAGTGATTTTATTCCTTATTACTAGTAGCATTTATAAGCGGCTACAACTATGAGAAGTTACTTAAGATCCATGTTATGTTTAAGAAAAAGTTGATTTACTTACTAAAATCAAATACACGTAAGCGAGCCAGCGGTTGTAATGTTGTATTCCCTTAATTAGCCACCCGGCAGAAATGCCCTGCTCCAAACAACATATATGATGCTTAGTATAATAATCTAAAGACACTTTAACAGTTTGCACTGAAGATTTATCAAATGGCTCACTAGAAAATAATAAATAAATAAACTCTCAAAGATTCTTTTATACATAGAATATATCAGTAGCAACTTAGCAGATCTATTTAATATATATATATATATATATATATATATATATATATATATATATATATATATATATATATATATATATATTAGTCAAGATCTATATAACCAGTGTAATAGTAACAAATAGATTTCAGCAATAAATATAAAAAAATAAGTAATAGTTCATAATAGTTGAATACCCGATGGTATATATGTAGAGTTGAAATAATTTTTGGATGATTTTTTTTAGATTAGGTAATGAGTGTGTGAAGGAAAAAATAAAAGAAAGATAAGATGTGTGTCGGTTTGGATAAGAAACAAACAAATATATAGGGACACACACTTTTTGTGGTAAATGGAGGGAAAAAATTCCCGCTTAATTTTTTTTTAAGAAACTGTGATTGTGTGTCGCCATTGACTTAATTCAAAGTAAATGGTATTTAATGAAAGCTGAATTTAAGAAATACTATAAAAAGAAGTCAGAGTTGACAATTAATAAATGGTGAAAAAAAAATCAATTACAATTGTATAAAGGTCATTTATCCTTTTAACTTTGTATAAATTCATAAGAGGTGAATACCGTAGTACATCCGTAGAGTTGTAGAGTTGAAATCATTTTTCAATGATTTTTTAGATTAGGTGATATGATATATAGAGAAAGAAAGAGATAAGATAAGGCATGTGATGTGATATATAAAGAGAGAAATAGATAAGATAAAGTATGTGTGATATATAATAGGAAAAGAAGAATAAGATGTGTAACTCTTCATGGACAATAAACAATTACAGTAATATATATGTAAATATGGGTTTTTTTTTTTTAACTTGTGCCTTTAAGCACACTAAAAAGACGGCCAGACCCACACAAAAGTACACTTTTCAAATAAAAGACATGGGGCCAGGTGTACTTTTGTGTGAGTCCAACCGTACTTTTAGTGTGATTAACTTTTGCCCAAGGGCACAAGTTAAAAAAACTATTAGACATTAGGGTTTTTTTTTTTTTTTTTTTTTTTTTTTTTTTTGATAAATTTAGGGAAAATGTCCCGCCTTAATTGGTTTTAGTAGGGAAATGGTAATTTCGTTTTTGCGTTAATATCAAGAGTAAATTATATTCAATCAATGGTGAATTTAACAAAACCAATATTAGAGTTTGACCACTAATGCTAATCAATTGTACAAAGAAAAATTATATTTACAGGTATTACTAAGTAGAGCTTTTCGGGAGTTACTCGAGCTCGAGCTTAATACTCACGGTCTCGAGTTAATATTGAATAAATACTAGACACAATTAGTTTGACAAGCCAAGCTTTGAAAACTAATATTTCACTCGGCTCATTCGAAACTTGTTTAATTATCACGAGCCGAACGAGTTACTCGAGCTTAACAAACTAATAGATTTAGATTCAAGTTGTGACTTAATATTTTTTAGTTATATATTATTTGTAAGAAATCTTCCTTATTTTTTTTAATTGTTTTATATCTTTTTATTTTTTCTTTTATCGATCTTTTTCTCACTCTTTTAATGTGGGAAAATAATCTAAGACATCTTCTACTAAGAATATCAACGAAATAAAGTTGAAGATTTAAAAAGATCAAAATTATTTATGTAGAATTTTATCCATTGTTTTATATTAAATGCAAGGTTGCAAAAATGACAAATCGGTAGTCGAACGGTCGACCCCGTGTAGCTTGTAATCGGTCTAGACGGGTGATTAATTGGATTGACATTTATGGCAAGCATCTTAAGCTTGATTTATTGCATAATTATTTTTTTTAAGTTAAAAATTTTAAACGAGCTTCGAGCTCGAACAACAAAAAAATATTTGAGTTCAAGCTTGAGCTACTTTATATATTCGAGCTCGAGCCGAATAGTTATTAAACGAGCCTAGCTCGTTTAGCTTAAAACTCAATTCGACTTGTTAACACGTTTTGCCATATGCATGAAAACTACACTTCATAAGAAATGAGTTATCTCAAAAAGTTGGAAAGTAAATTTGTCTTCAAATTCAGAATTAGAAATGAAATACAATTCAAATGATCTTTTAAAGTGAGGGTTCGAGTCACATTGTGGACATACATGTAACATGTAGACTAGAGTGTGCGTGTATTAGCCATTCTAAAAAACAATTCAAATGATCTTTTGGAGAATAAACTAAAAAACCATACAAAATTTGGATTTGGAAGGTATCCAAGAATCACGAAACACCAATAAATTAAAGAAATCACGAAAGTGGAGATATATGCTTCAAAACGAACAGAACTAATCAAACTGAAATTAATTTGTAAGGCCTATTCGACATTATGGACGCCATGTCAAGGAAAAACTAGAATACGCCTCACATCAGGCTGTTCACACCATTTCTAGAGATAACAAATGGAAACTGTTTTGCTTATACTTGGACAGGAGCATGAGGGAACTAGTTTACTTCTCCAAAAAAAAGGGGGGGGGGGGGGGGGGGGGGGGGGGGGGGACAGTATAGACATAAGAATAATTAGCAATGAAAGAATAATTAGTTTCCCCACTTCTTTGTGATATTATGACACCCCATTGTGCATCCTTTGCCATTTTCACTACTTCAATTGCTTCGGTCACTGTCCCAATTTGGTTCACCAACATTGCACAATACAAGTCTTATAATTTGCACATATGCTAACAAATGTAAACATCCCACAAATACACGTACAATATCACGCAAACTATTTCATTAAGATACACTTTCTTTTCTTTTCCCAAAGTGTCTACAATATTAAAGACCCTGCTTGTCTGTGAGAGCCACATTAATTGTTTTTGAATCTTTCTGTAAGACAACTTATGTCTTAGATAAAGGTATTATGCACTAATTTGTGGTCCACAATAAGGCAAGACATACAGGTAAGTGACCTTTAACTAATAATGGGCAAGCAAACAAACGCCGTGCAATGTTGGCTATTTATTAGATTTCCCCTCAAAAGATATAGATCATTTTGACTAACCAGTAACAGCGGATAGTAGGTATAAGTTATTTGCCATTAAGAAAAGGAAATTTCTGATTGGAATATATCCATGAAAGGAAGTGCTAAAGTGCTGCAATTTCATCATTATAAAACACAGGAATTTACAAATCACCGCGTACCTTGAGAAGAAGGGCATTACAAGCATGCTCATTAATAGCTCGCTCAATACGCTTTGAATTTGATATCAACGAGCCATCTCCTACTATTTGAATAGATATTTAGCTAACGAGAACAAAAAAAAAAAAAAAAAAAAAAAAAAAAAAAAAAAAAAAAGATGAAACACGGAATAGAAAATCCATCAACCATACCACCAAGCTACATCATAATTCTAGTTGTATCTCTTCGCCTCATCATATTATTAGTTATTACACGATGGCACAATAATAAGGATTTGAAAACGTTGAGGGGGAAGCTTCCCACACCCTAAACCCGACCATGCAATTAGAGTAGTAGTAATACATAACAGTGAACATTTTGAAAATCAGCAGCACTTAAGAAAAAAGAGACCAGTGCAAACTCTGCCAAAAACTTTGGTTGGATCCTTCTCTTGAATTATTTGAACAAATTAAAAATGGTGTCCCCATCTGTTGTACACCTCTGCCACACTTTCACATATGCAAAACCTTCGACTATCAACTCCTACTCAAAGTTACAATGCATCTCACAAATATATCTAGTAAACTTAGTTATGCCTTCTCTGATGTAGAGTAACTATAAATTTGATGGCTTTTTCTTCTCTTTACTTTAAAGAAAGAACAAATTCTTTTATCATGAATGCCTCCAGTCCTCACCAACATAGCTTGCTTGATCACCAAGTTCTTCTTCGATTCTGAGTAACTGAAACAAAAAAATCAAATGAGTTATCTCAAAAAGTTGGAAAGTAAATTTGTGTTCGAAATCAGATTTAGAAATGAAATACAATTCAAATGATCTTTTAAAGTGAGGGTTCGAGTTACGTTGTGGACATACATGTAGACTAGTGTGCGCGTGTATTAGCCGTTCTTAAAAACAATTCAAATGATCTTTTGGGGAATAAACTAAAAAACCATACAAAATTTGGATTTGGAAGGTATCCAAGAATCACGAAACACCAATAAATTAAAGAAATCACGAAAGTAAATGGGCAAGGATTGCCATTTCTAAAGATAACAAATGAAAACTGTTTTGCTTATAATTGGACAGGAGCATGAGGGAACTAGTTTACTTCTCCATATCCCAAGACCAAAAAAAAAAAGGAGCTGGGGACAGCATAGACATAAGAGATGAAAACCTTACCTGATTGTACTTGGCCAACCGCTCTCCACGGCAAGGTGCACCTGCTTTTATCTGACCCGTGGCAAGACCAACTGATAGATCAGCAATGAAAGAATCATCAGTTTCCCCACTTCTTTGTGATATTATGACACCCCATTGTGCATCCTTTGCCATTTTCACTACTTCAATTGCTTCGGTCACTGTTCCAATTTGGTTCACCTACATTGCACAATAAAAGTTTATAATATGTGCTAACAAATGTAAACATCCCACAAATACCCAATATCACGCAAACTATTTCATTAAGATACACTTTCTTTTCTTTTCCCAAAGTGTCTACAATATTAAAGACCCTGCTTGTCTGTGAGAGCCACATTAATTGTTTTTGAATCTTTCTGTAAGACAACTTATGTCTTAGATAAAGGTATTATGCACTAATTTGTGGTCCACAATAAGGCAAGACATACAGGTAAGTGACCTTTAACTAATAATGGGCAAGCAAACAAACGCCGTGCAATGTTGGCTATTTATTAGATTTCCCCTCAAAAGATATAGATCATTTTGACTAACCAATAACAGCGGATAGTAGGTATAAGTTATTTGCCATTAAGAAAAGGAAATTTCTGATTGGAATATATCCATGAAAGGAAGTGCTAAAGTGCTGCAATTTCATCATTATAAAACACAGGAATTTACAAATCACCGCGTACCTTGAGAAGAAGGGCATTACAAGCATGCTCATTAATAGCTCGCTCAATACGCTTTGAATTTGATATCAACGAGCCATCTCCTACTATTTGAATAGATATTTAGCTAACGAGAACAAAAAAAAAAAAAAAAAAAAAAAAAAAAAAAAAAAAAAAAGATGAAACACGGAATAGAAAATCCATCAACCATACCACCAAGCTACATCATAATTCTAGTTGTATCTCTTCGCCTCATCATATTATTAGTTATTACACGATGGCACAATAATAAGGATTTGAAAACGTTGAGGGGGAAGCTTCCCACACCCTAAACCCGACCATGCAATTAGAGTAGTAGTAATACATAACAGTGAACATTTTGAAAATCAGCAGCACTTAAGAAAAAAGAGACCAGTGCAAACTCTGCCAAAAACTTTGGTTGGATCCTTCTCTTGAATTATTTGAACAAATTAAAAATGGTGTCCCCATCTGTTGTACACCTCTGCCACACTTTCACATATGCAAAACCTTCGACTATCAACTCCTACTCAAAGTTACAATGCATCTCACAAATATATCTAGTAAACTTAGTTATGCCTTCTCTGATGTAGAGTAACTATAAATTTGATGGCTTTTTCTTCTCTTTACTTTAAAGAAAGAACAAATTCTTTTATCATGAATGCCTCCAGTCCTCACCAACATAGCTTGCTTGATCACCAAGTTCTTCTTCGATTCTGAGTAACTGAAACAAAAAAATCAAATGAGTTATCTCAAAAAGTTGGAAAGTAAATTTGTGTTCGAAATCAGATTTAGAAATGAAATACAATTCAAATGATCTTTTAAAGTGAGGGTTCGAGTTACGTTGTGGACATACATGTAGACTAGTGTGCGCGTGTATTAGCCGTTCTTAAAAACAATTCAAATGATCTTTTGGGGAATAAACTAAAAAACCATACAAAATTTGGATTTGGAAGGTATCCAAGAATCACGAAACACCAATAAATTAAAGAAATCACGAAAGTAAATGGGCAAGGATTGCCATTTCTTAAGATAACAAATGAAAACTGTTTTGCTTATAATTGGACAGGAGCATGAGGGAACTAGTTTACTTCTCCATATCCCAAGACCAAAAAAAAAAGGAGCTGGGGACAGCATAGACATAAGAGATGAAAACCTTACCTGATTGTACTTGGCCAACCGCTCTCCACGGCAAGGTGCACCTGCTTTTATCTGACCCGTGGCAAGACCAACTGATAGATCAGCAATGAAAGAATCATCAGTTTCCCCACTTCTTTGTGATATTATGACACCCCATTGTGCATCCTTTGCCATTTTCACTACTTCAATTGCTTCGGTCACTGTTCCAATTTGGTTCACCTACATTGCACAATAAAAGTTTATAATATGTGCTAACAAATGTAAACATCCCACAAATACCCAATATCACGCAAACTATTTCATTAAGATACACTTTCTTTTCTTTTCCCAAAGTGTCTACAATATTAAAGACCCTGCTTGTCTGTGAGAGCCACATTAATTGTTTTTGAATCTTTCTGTAAGACAACTTATGTCTTAGATAAAGGTATTATGCACTAATTTGTGGTCCACAATAAGGCAAGACATACAGGTAAGTGACCTTTAACTAATAATGGGCAAGCAAACAAACGCCGTGCAATGTTGGCTATTTATTAGATTTCCCCTCAAAAGATATAGATCATTTTGACTAACCAGTAACAGCGGATAGTAGGTATAAGTTATTTGCCATTAAGAAAAGGAAATTTCTGATTGGAATATATCCATGAAAGGAAGTGCTAAAGTGCTGCAATTTCATCATTATAAAACACAGGAATTTACAAATCACCGCGTACCTTGAGAAGAAGGGCATTACAAGCATGCTCATTAATAGCTCGCTCAATACGCTTTGAATTTGATATCAACGAGCCATCTCCTACTATTTGAATAGATATTTAGCTAACGAGAACAAAAAAAAAAAAAAAAAAAAAAAAAAAAAAAAGATGAAACACGGAATAGAAAATCCATCAACCATACCACCAAGCTACATCATAATTCTAGTTGTATCTCTTCGCCTCATCATATTATTAGTTATTACACGATGGCACAATAATAAGGATTTGAAAACGTTGAGGGGGAAGCTTCCCACACCCTAAACCCGACCATGCAATTAGAGTAGTAGTAATACATAACAGTGAACATTTTGAAAATCAGCAGCACTTAAGAAAAAAGAGACCAGTGCAAACTCTGCCAAAAACTTTGGTTGGATCCTTCTCTTGAATTATTTGAACAAATTAAAAATGGTGTCCCCATCTGTTGTACACCTCTGCCACACTTTCACATATGCAAAACCTTCGACTATCAACTCCTACTCAAAGTTACAATGCATCTCACAAATATATCTAGTAAACTTAGTTATGCCTTCTCTGATGTAGAGTAACTATAAATTTGATGGCTTTTTCTTCTCTTTACTTTAAAGAAAGAACAAATTCTTTTATCATGAATGCCTCCAGTCCTCACCAACATAGCTTGCTTGATCACCAAGTTCTTCTTCGATTCTGAGTAACTGAAACAAAAAAATCAAATGAGTTATCTCAAAAAGTTGGAAAGTAAATTTGTGTTCGAAATCAGATTTAGAAATGAAATACAATTCAAATGATCTTTTAAAGTGAGGGTTCGAGTTACGTTGTGGACATACATGTAGACTAGTGTGCGCGTGTATTAGCCGTTCTTAAAAACAATTCAAATGATCTTTTGGGGAATAAACTAAAAAACCATACAAAATTTGGATTTGGAAGGTATCCAAGAATCACGAAACACCAATAAATTAAAGAAATCACGAAAGTAAATGGGCAAGGATTGCCATTTCTAAAGATAACAAATGAAAACTGTTTTGCTTATAATTGGACAGGAGCATGAGGGAACTAGTTTACTTCTCCATATCCCAAGACCAAAAAAAAAAAGGAGCTGGGGACAGCATAGACATAAGAGATGAAAACCTTACCTGATTGTACTTGGCCAACCGCTCTCCACGGCAAGGTGCACCTGCTTTTATCTGACCCGTGGCAAGACCAACTGATAGATCAGCAATGAAAGAATCATCAGTTTCCCCACTTCTTTGTGATATTATGACACCCCATTGTGCATCCTTTGCCATTTTCACTACTTCAATTGCTTCGGTCACTGTTCCAATTTGGTTCACCTACATTGCACAATAAAAGTTTATAATATGTGCTAACAAATGTAAACATCCCACAAATACCCAATATCACGCAAACTATTTCATTAAGATACACTTTCTTTTCTTTTCCCAAAGTGTCTACAATATTAAAGACCCTGCTTGTCTGTGAGAGCCACATTAATTGTTTTTGAATCTTTCTGTAAGACAACTTATGTCTTAGATAAAGGTATTATGCACTAATTTGTGGTCCACAATAAGGCAAGACATACAGGTAAGTGACCTTTAACTAATAATGGGCAAGCAAACAAACACTGTGCAATGTTGGCTATTTATTAGATTTCCCCTCAAAAGATATAAATCATTTTGACTAACCAGTAACAGCGGATAGTAGGTATAAGTAATTTGCCATTAAGAAAAGGAAATTTCTAATTGGAATATATCCATGAAAGGAAGTGCTAAAGTGCTGCAATTTCATCATTATAAAACACAGGAATTTACAAATCACCGTGTACCTTGAGAAGAGGGACATCAACAAGCCATCTCCTACAACCTGCACATAAAATGAGCATGCACCACAGTTGGGTAGAAGTTTATAAATGTAAGAAAAAAAAGAGAACTAAATTAAATTCATAACAACTCAGTTGACAAGAATTGGGTTAGTAACTTCTATATGGCACTTTCTGCCCTACCACAGCTTAAGTTAAATCATGTTGGTACGTCTATATGGCAGGACAGATGTTCTGAATGATGTTAACCTTTAATAATTTAAGACTCTGCTCCGTGGTTATCTTTCCAGAATTGCAATTGACAGATTCAAAATTACAAAATACTAGTAACTTTTTTAACATATAAAATAACTGCATACTGAAGTTACAGTGGGAATGAGAATAGCAAAAACTTGAACTTCAAATCATGCTTCAAAAAATTTAGAGTAAACCCCAAACGACTATAATAAGGCCATGTTGCAAATTCATATTTAGTATCTTCCTGGTGCATGTTTTATTCACAAAAGAGGACAACCAATATTTTACCATCCTTGCTGGAGTCAGTTTCAGCTATTAGAGGTACCGATTCCAATTAAGCAGACAGTTATATTATCCTACAAGAGTACGTCAAGGGCACTTCAGATTATCAGATGGTAAAAAAATGGAAGAATAGGAAACTTCGAGAGAATAAAAAAAAATAAAATAAAATAAAATAAAAAAAAATAAAAAAAAATCATGGTTTAGCTACTGGAAATCCATATTTACAGTGAAACTCGTCCATATTGTTCTCTTCATCCTCTGGCTAATGATTACTTTCTGTACATGGAAATGAATGAGACTTGCTACCCATTTCCTCACAGGTGTCTGGTAGTGTATTGTCACTGCTTTCAAATTGGATACTGATGGCTTTCTTGAGGAAATGATTTGTGAAATTCAAAGTACTTGTTAATTGTTCATAAAAGAAATTAACAATTACTTAGATCAATGGTTTCATATTGTTTCAAGTAATCACTTGGGGACTATATAACATGATTCAGATAAACTTATAATCAAATTGACTTGAGTGAGAATAAGAATGGTCACACTATCTTCTACGCAAAAGTTTTCACGAGATCCGATAGGGCATCGGCATGGCTAGAAAGAATTATGCGCGTGATTCCTACAAATTATGCCCATAGCATTATCAACTTACAAATATTGGGTTCATTTTAGTCTTGTGGGCCAACCTTGATCTTTGAAAGTTATGTTTCAAATATTTTACATGGTAGTGGATGTACTGAGGTGCAGGATAAATTCAATTACGAACCAGAATAACAAGGGGCATAGAGTGCTTGCCAATGATTTAAACAAGTACAAGTACAGGAGACTAGCTAGTTGGAAGCTCAATTAGCACTCTACTCAAGCTAACATGCTCAGGCTTGTTGAAATCCAACTTATAAGGAGTGTCAAACTGAATTTGTATGTAGAAAGATGAATATGACTGATATCTACCTCCAACTTCAGGAGTACTTCAAGTGTTAGCGTTGTATTTAACCTATAACAAAAAGGCCTAAATCGCATCTAATATACATCAAATTGTTTTCCTAATGAGAATGTTTCCTATCCATTTCAATCTAACTCTCACATAAGGTGGAAACAAGCATAATTAGCAGTGGCACTCACCAACAACAACCTCAGAACACCATAGCAAGCATTCATGAACAAACCTGGCAAATTCCAAGCTCGGAAAAATATATAAATCAGCATCAGACATGGTATCACTTAAATAAACTAACAAAGCCATTATCAGCATCAGACATGGTAGACAGAAAATATTTATACAACATTCTTTTGCAGAAGAGACCATTTAACCTTCTTACCCGTCTCAAGAGGATATCAATAGCAGCCGGATGATTTTCAGAATTTCCAACATTGCCCTCAGGGTTTGTATTATCTCTTATTGAAGTTGCACTTTAAGTCATCACAAATAAGACTTGGTAGCACAATCTTCAAAATACACTCTCCCTTCATCATCGGGTCTTAAGGGTCTTAAAAGTCTTTGAGTTTGACTATCAATTTTATAAAAAATTATAAAAAAAACAGTTTCATTAGGTTGATTAACTTCCAACTTAAATCATTTCAAGTCATTTTTAAGGGATATACAATTTTGTTAAGTTATTACCCAACGAAAACCAACTCAGAAGGCAGCATACATAGGCTTCAATGTCAAGCACGTGTCACACTACAGACGGGACAAAGGCCGACTGGTGAATGCACCCCCTTGCCAGCCACCTAGTAGCGCTTCCTAATTCAAGAATAACTGACATGCCAAATGTATGCATGATTGGCAACAAGAGAAGCAAGTCATGCTCGTATTTTGGTGTTTGGGCTTTGACTCTAGAGATTTTCAGCAAGTTCATATAAGGCAACATGTGGGACATAGGCCAGGTCATGAACGCACCAAATTTCTCACCAACTAATAACCCAACATTATTGATCATCTAACTGACGTGACCTAGGTTGCATGAAAAGCCCCTAATAACACCCACATTATTGATTTTAACTTGTAAATTTCACTAAAAATATGACATAAGTTTTATCATAGACACCAAATAACATTACATATGTTTCATGTCACATATGGAACTAAAAATCATGTGTGAAAAAAAAAAAAAAAAAAAAAAAAAAAAAAAAAAAAAAAAGTAGTAACAACATATTCCATTCGAACTCTGTTGAGTAGTCTGGTACTCTGGTTAGTTATGTAGAAATTATCTTGCTAAAAAGACATGATTCTAAAAGTTAATATCGATAGGCACATTTATAAAGATAATATCACATCCCTGATCAGCTGAAAATATATATACGAAGACTAAGAACATTTCACTTCCATTTTAATCAGCCATTGTATTTCTTTACATGCAGTTATCAAAAGAAGATTAGTCATTTCCAGCTTCAAACAAAACATCATTCACAAAAGATGAAACAAAAGCATACCCGCATATCATAAGGAAATGTCATCTAATCTAACTGCCGTCTAGGTTACTTAAGACTTACGACCTCCCATATCCGCCAATCTATTGAGACTTGATTGAGCTTAAGGCCAGTCGAGGAACTTAGAACCTTGAAGGGAAGGTGGGAGAAATGACTGGACAGCAGATGGATTATCGGGAGTATAGATATAACCTTTCGCATACCCCAACTCTTTCATCAACTTAGTAGGCGCATTTCTCAGATGCAAAGGCACGCCCTCATTTTGCCCAACTGAATCTTTCACAGCCTTCGTGGCAGCCTGTAATGCTCTGTACACAGCTATCGATTTTGGAGCAAGCGCCAAATAGGCAACACACTGTGCTAAGTTAACACTGCACTCTGGCATACCAAGAAAATGACACGCCTGATAGCAAGAAACAGCCTGCGGGAGAGCTAAAGGGT